>CM022401.1:34289372-34889372 GCA_011833715.1 Carcinoscorpius rotundicauda
GAAACTGAAACCTAAAAGAAAAACCAATAACTAAGGAATTGGAAAGAAAACAGTGTAAATATTAATCTTTTATGTTTCAGTTTTGATTTGAACCGTTGTTTTTGTTTTTTTGCAATCCAAACTGAAACCTAAAGAGAAAAAGTGTCGGTAAAACCGAAACTAAATTTAAAAAAATGAACTTTTGAAGGATTTTGCGTACTAATTTGTTAATTTTTGGTTTTTCTTCAAAACCGAAACTTAAACCTAAGAGAAAAACCATTAACTAAGAAAATGGAAAAAAAACAGTGTAAATATTAATTTTTTTAGATTTCAGTTTCGATTTCAACCGTTGTTTTTGTTTGTTTTTTTGCAATCGAAACTGAAACCTTAAGAGAAAAAGTGTGGGTAAAACTGAAACTGTAATCAAAAAATTTAGCTTTTGAAGGGTTTTGCGTTCTAATTTCTTGATTTTTGGTTTTTCTTCAAAACCAAAACTAAATCCTAAAAGAAAAACCAATAACTAAGAAATTGGAAAGAAAACAGTGTTAATATTAATCTCTTTATTTTTCTGTTTCGGTTTGAATCGTTTATTTTTGTTTTTTACAATCGAAACTGAAACCTAAAGAGAAAAAGTGTGGGTAAAACCGAAACTGAAACAAAAAAAAACTTTTGAAAAGTTTTGCGTTTTAATTTCTTGATTTTCGGTTTTTTCTTCAAAACCGAAAACTAAATCCTAAAAGAAAAACCAATAACTAAGCGAAACTGAAACCAAAAAAATGAACTTTTGAAGGGTTTTACGTTCTAATTTTTTTTAATTTTTGGTTTGTCTTCAAAACCAAAACTTAATCCTAAAAGAAAAACCAATAACTAAGAAATTGGAAAGAAAATAGTGTAAATATATATCTTTTGATGTTTGAGTTTCGATTTGAAACGTTGTTTTTGTATTTTTACAATCGAAACTGAAACCTAAAGAGAAAAAGTGTGGGTAAAATGGAAACTGAAACAAAAAATGAACTTTTAAAAGTGTTTTGCGTTCCAATTTCTTGATTTTGTTTTTTTTTAAACCGAAACTGAAACCGGGAGAGAAAAATTAATATTGATGTAATTGGAAAGAAAAAGTATAAATGTTAATTTTTTTAGGTTTCAATTTCGGTTTGAACCGTTATTTTTGTATTTTGCAAACAAAACTGTAGCTTAAGGAGGAGAAGTTTGGTGAAAACCGAAACTGAAATTAAAAAAAAATAACTTTTTAAAGGTTTTACGTCTTAATTTCTTGATTTTTGGTTTTTCTGTAAAACCAAAACTGAAAGCTAAAAGAGAAACCAATGATGGAGAAATTGGAAAGAAAAACAGTGTAAATGTTAATTTTTTAGGTTTCAGTTTCGGTTTGAACAATTGTTTTTGTTTTTTGCAATCGAAACTGAAACCTAAAAAGAAAAAGTTTGGATCAATCCGAAAATGAAACCAAAAAAAAGAACTTTTGAAGGGTTTTACGTTCTAATTTCTCATTTTTTGGTTTTTCTTTAAAACCGAAACTGAAATTTTGAAGGGTTACGTTCTGTTTTTTTGATTTTTGGTTTTTCTTCAAAACCGAAACTGAAACCTAAAAGAAAAACCAATAACTAAGGAATTGGAAAGAAAACAGTGTAAATATTAATCTTTTATGTTTCAGTTTTGATTTGAACCGTTGTTTTTGTTTTTTTGCAATCCAAACTGAAACCTAAAGAGAAAAAGTGTCGGTAAAACCGAAACTAAATTTAAAAAAATGAACTTTTGAAGGATTTTGCGTACTAATTTGTTAATTTTTGGTTTTTCTTCAAAACCGAAACTTAAACCTAAGAGAAAAACCATTAACTAAGAAAATGGAAAAAAAACAGTATAAATATTAATTTTTTTAGATTTCAGTTTCGATTTCAACCGTTGTTTTTGTTTGTTTTTTTGCAATCGAAACTGAAACCTTAAGACAAAAATGTGGGTAAAACTGAAACTGTAATCAAAAAATTTAGCTTTTGAAGGGTTTTGCGTTCTAATTTCTTGATTTTTGGTTTTTCTTCAAAACCGAATCTTAAACCTAAAAGAAAAACCAATAACTAAGAAAATGGAAAAAAACAGTGTAAATATTAATTTTTTTATTTTTCAGTTTCGATTTCAACCGTTGTTTTTGTTTTTTGCAATCGAAACTGACACCGAAAGAGAAAAAGTGTGGGTAAAACCGAAACTGAACTTTTGAAATGTTACGTTCTAATTTGTTTATTTTTGGTTTTTCTTCAAAATCGAAACTGAAACCTAAACGAAAAACCAAAAACTAAGGAATTGGAAAGAAAACAGTGTAAATATTAGTCTTTTTATGTTTCAGTTTTGATTTGAACCGTTGTTTTTGTTTTTTGCAATCGAAAGTGACACCTAAAGAGTTAAAGTATGGGTAAAACACAAACTGAAACCAAAGAAATGAACTTTTCAAGGGTTTTGTGTTTATATTGTTGATTTTTGATTTTTCTTCAAAACCGAAATTGAAACCTAAAAGAAAATTTAATAACTATGAAATTGAAAAAAAAACAGTTTAAATATTAATTTTTTTTAGATTTCAGTTTCGATTTGAACCGTTGTTTTTGATTTTTTTTGCAATCGAAACTGAAAATTAAATTCAAAATGTGTGGGTAAAACTGAAACTGTAATAAAAAAAATTAACTTTTGAAGTGTTTTGCGTTCGAATTTCTAGATTTTTAAAATTAATGAAAATGAAATTGGAAAGAAAACAGTTTAAATATTAATCTTTTATGTTTCAGTTTTGATTTGAACCGTTGTTTTTGTTTTTTTGCAATCGAAACTGAAACCTAAAGAGAAAAAGTGTCGGTAAAACCGAAACTAAATTTAAAAAAAATGAACTTTTGAAGAATTTTGCGTACTAATTTGTTAATTTTTGGTTTTTCTTCAAAACCGAAACTTAAACCTTAGAGAAAAACCAATAACTAAGAAAATGGAAAAAAAACAGTGTAAATATTAATTTTTTTAGGTTTCAGTTTCGATTTCAACCGTTGTATTTGATTTTTTTTTGCAATCGAAACTGAAACCTTAAGAGAAAAAGTGTGGGTAAAACTGAAACTGTAATCAAAAAATTTAACTTTTGAAAGGTTTTGCGTTATAATTTCTTAATTATGGTTTTTCTTTAAAACCGAAACTGAAACCTGAAAGAAAAACCAATAATTATTAAATTTGAAAGAAAATAGTGTAAATATTAATCTTAATAGCTTTAAGTTTCGATTTGAACTGTTGTTTTTGTTTTTTTTGCAATCGAAACTGAAACCTTAAGAAAAAAGTGTTGGTAAAACCGAAACTGAAATTTTCAAGGGTTACGTTCTAATTTCTTGATTTTTTGTTTTTTTCAAATTCGAAACTGAAACCTAAAAGAAAAACAAATAACTAATATATTGTAAAAAAACTGTAAATTTTAATTTTTTAGGTTTAAATTCGATTTGAACCGTTGTTTTTGTTTTTTTGCAATCGAAACTGAAACGTAAAAAATAACTTTTCAAGGGTTTTGCGTTTTAATTTCTTGATTTTTTATTTTCTTCAAAACCGAAACTGAAACCTAAAAGAAAAACCAATAACTAAGAAATTGGAAAGAAAATAGTGTAAATATTAATATTTTTTGCTTTCAGTTTGGATTTGAACCGTTGTTTTTGTTTTTTGGCAAGCGAATCTGAAACCTAAACAGAAAAAGTGTGGGTAAAACCGAAACTGAAACCAAAAAAATGAATATTTGAAGGGTTTTACGTTCTAATTTTTTGATTTCTTGTTTCTCTTCAACTCGAAACTGAAAGTTTAAGAAAAACCAATAACTAAGAAATGGGAAAGAAAACAGTGAAAATATTATTCTTTTTAGGTTTCAGTTTCGATTTCAACCGTTGTTTTTGTTGTTTTTTGCAATCAAAACCAAAAATTAAATTCAAAATGTGTAGGTAAAACTCAAACTGTAATAAAAAATTAACTTTTGAAGTGTTTTGCGTTCGAATTTCTTGATTTTTTTGTTTTTCTTCAAAACCGAAACTTAAACCTAAGAGAAAAACCATTAACTAAAAAAATGGAAAGAAAACAGTGAAAATATTATTCTTTTTAGATTTCAGTTTCGATTTCAACCGTTGTTTTTGTTTGTTTTTTTGCAATCGAAACTGAAACCTTAAGAGAAAAAGTGTGGGTAAAACTGAAACTGTAATCAAAAAATTTAGCTTTTGAAGGGTTTTGCGTTCTAATTTCTTGATTTTCGGTTTTTCTTCAAAACCGAAACTAAATCCTAAAAGAAAAACCAATAACTAAGCGAAACTGAAACCAAAAAAATGAACTTTTGAAGGGTTTTACGTTCTAATTTTTTTTAATTTTTGGTTTGTCTTCAAAACCAAAACTTAATCCTAAAAGAAAAACCAATAACTAAGAAATTGGAAAGAAAATAGTGTAAATATATATCTTTTGATGTTTGAGTTTCGATTTGAAACGTTGTTTTTGTATTTTTACAATCGAAACTGAAACCTAAAGAGAAAAAGTGTGGGTAAAATGGAAACTGAAACAAAAAATGAACTTTTAAAGTGTTTTGCGTTCCAATTTCTTGATTTTTGTTTTTTTTTAAACCGAAACTGAAACCGGAGAGAAAAATTAATATTGATGTAATTGGAAAGAAAAAGTATAAATGTTAATTTTTTTAGGTTTCAATTTCGGTTTGAACCGTTATTTTTGTATTTTGCAAACAAAACTGTAGCTTAAGGAGGAGAAGTTTGGTGAAAACCGAAACTGAAATTAAAAAAAATAACTTTTTAAAGGTTTTACGTCTTAATTTCTTGATTTTTGGTTTTTCTGTAAAACCAAAACTGAAAGCTAAAATAGAAACCAATGATGGAGAAATTGGAAAGAAAAACAGTGTAAATGTTAATTTTTTAGGTTTCAGTTTCGGTTTGAACAATTGTTTTTGTTTTTTGCAATCGAAACTGAAACCTAAAAAGAAAAAGTTTGGATCAATCCGAAAATGAAACCAAAAAAAAGAACTTTTGAAGGGTTTTACGTTCTAATTTCTCATTTGTTGGTTTTTCTTTAAAACCGAAACTGAAATTTTGATGGGTTACGTTCTGTTTTTTTCATTTTTGGTTTTTCTTCAAAACCGAAACTGAAACCTAAAAGAAAAACCAATAACTAAGAAATTGGAAAGAAAATAGTGTAAATATTAATATTTTTTGCTTTCAGTTTGGATTTGAACCGTTGTTTTTGTTTTTTGGCAAGCGAATCTGAAACCTAAACAGAAAAAGTGTGGGTAAAACCGAAACTGAAACCAAAAAAATGAATATTTGAAGGGTTTTACGTTCTAATTTTTTGATTTCTTGTTTCTCTTCAACTCGAAACTGAAAGTTTAAGAAAAACCAATAACTAAGAAATGGGAAAGAAAACAGTGAAAATATTATTCTTTTTAGGTTTCAGTTTCGATTTCAACCGTTGTTTTTGTTTGTTTTTTTGCAATCGAAACTGAAACCTTAAGACAAAAATGTGGGTAAAACTGAAACTGTAATCAAAAAATTTAGCTTTTGAAGGGTTTTGCGTTCTAATTTCTTGATTTTTGGTTTTTCTTCAAAACCGAATCTTAAACCTAAAAGAAAAACCAATAACTAAGAAAATGGAAAAAAACAGTGTAAATATTAATTTTTTTATTTTTCAGTTTCGATTTCAACCGTTGTTTTTGTTTTTTGCAATCGAAACTGACACCGAAAGAGAAAAAGTCTGGGTAAAACCGAAACTGAACTTTTGAAATGTTACGTTCTAATTTGTTTATTTTTGGTTTTTCTTCAAAATCGAAACTGAAACCTAAACGAAAAACCAAAAACTAAGGAATTGGAAAGAAAACAGTGTAAATATTAGTCTTTTTATGTTTCAGTTTTGATTTGAACCGTTGTTTTTGTTTTTTGCAATCGAAAGTGACACCTAAAGAGTTAAAGTATGGGTAAAACACAAACTGAAACCAAAGAAATGAACTTTTCAAAAGTTTTGTGTTTATATTGTTGATTTTTGATTTTTCTTCAAAACCGAAATTGAAACCTAAAAGAAAATTTAATAACTATGAAATTGAAAAAAAAAACAGTTTAAATATTAATTTTTTTAGGTTTCAGTTTCGATTTCAACCGTTGTATTTGATTTTTTTTTGCAATCGAAACTGAAACCTTAAGAGAAAAAGTGTGGGTAAAACTGAAACTGTAATCAAAAAATTTAACTTTTGAAAGGTTTTGCGTTATAATTTCTTAATTATGGTTTTTCTTTAAAACCGAAACTGAAACCTGAAAGAAAAACCAATAATTATTAAATTTGAAAGAAAATAGTGTAAATATTAATCTTAATAGCTTTAAGTTTCGATTTGAACTGTTGTTTTTGTTTTTTTTGCAATCGAAACTGAAACCTTAAGAAAAAAGTGTTGGTAAAACCGAAACTGAAATTTTCAAGGGTTACGTTCTAATTTCTTGATTTTTTGTTTTTTTCAAATTCGAAACTGAAACCTAAAAGAAAAACAAATAACTAATATATTGTAAAAAAAACTGTAAATTTTAATTTTTTAGGTTTAAATTCGATTTGAACCGTTGTTTTTGTTTTTTTGCAATCGAAACTGAAACGTAAAAAATAACTTTTCAAGGGTTTTGCGTTCTAATTTCTTGATTTATGGTTTTTCTTCAAAACCGAAAGTGAAACCTGAAAAAAAACCAATAATTCGGAAATTGGAAAGAAAATAGTGTAAATATTAATATTTTTTGCTTTCAGTTTGGATTTGAACCGTTGTTTTTGTTTTTTGGCAAGCGAATCTGAAACCTAAACAGAAAAAGTGTGGGTAAAACCGAAACTGAAACCAAAAAAATGAATATTTGAAGGGTTTTACGTTCTAATTTTTTGATTTCTTGTTTCTCTTCAACTCGAAACTGAAAGTTTAAGAAAAACCAATAACTAAGAAATGGGAAAGAAAACAGTGAAAATATTATTCTTTTTAGGTTTCAGTTTCGATTTCAACCGTTGTTTTTGTTTGTTTTTTTGCAATCGAAACTGAAACCTTAAGAGAAAAAGTGTGGGTAAAACTGAAACTGTAATCAAAAAATTTAGCTTTTGAAGGGTTTTGCGTTCTAATTTCTTGATTTTCGGTTTTTCTTCAAAACCGAAACTAAATCCTAAAAGAAAAACCAATAACTAAGCGAAACTGAAACCAAAAAAATGAACTTTTGAAGGGTTTTACGTTCTAATTTTTTTTAATTTTTGGTTTGTCTTCAAAACCAAAACTTAATCCTAAAAGAAAAACCAATAACTAAGAAATTGGAAAGAAAATAGTGTAAATATATATCTTTTGATGTTTGAGTTTCGATTTGAAACGTTGTTTTTGTATTTTTACAATCGAAACTGAAACCTAAAGAGAAAAAGTGTGGGTAAAATGGAAACTGAAACAAAAAATGAACTTTTAAAGTGTTTTGCGTTCCAATTTCTTGATTTTTGTTTTTTTTTAAACCGAAACTGAAACCGGAGAGAAAAATTAATATTGATGTAATTGGAAAGAAAAAGTATAAATGTTAATTTTTTTAGGTTTCAATTTCGGTTTGAACCGTTATTTTTGTATTTTGCAAACAAAACTGTAGCTTAAGGAGGAGAAGTTTGGTGAAAACCGAAACTGAAATTAAAAAAAAATAACTTTTAAAAGGTTTTACGTCTTAATTTCTTGATTTTTGGTTTTTCTGTAAAACCAAAACTGAAAGCTAAAAGAGAAACCAATGATGGAGAAATTGGAAAGAAAAACAGTGTAAATGTTAATTTTTTAGGTTTCAGTTTCGGTTTGAACAATTGTTTTTGTTTTTTGCAATCGAAACTGAAACCTAAAAAGAAAAAGTTTGGATCAATCCGAAAATGAAACCAAAAAAAAGAACTTTTGAAGGGTTTTACGTTCTAATTTCTCATTTTTTGGTTTTTCTTTAAAACCGAAACTGAAATTTTGAAGGGTTACGTTCTGTTTTTTTGATTTTTGGTTTTTCTTCAAAACCGAAACTGAAACCTAAAAGAAAAACCAATAACTAAGGAATTGGAAAGAAAACAGTGTAAATATTAATCTTTTATGTTTCAGTTTTGATTTGAACCGTTGTTTTTGTTTTTTTGCAAACGAAACTGAAACCTAAAGAGAAAAAGTGTCGGTAAAACCGAAACTAAATTAAAAAAATGAACTTTTGAAGGATTTTGCGTACTAATTTGTTAATTTTTGGTTTTTCTTCAAAACCGAAACTTAAACCTTAGAGAAAAACCAATAACTAAGAAAATGAAAAAAATACAGTGTAAATATTAATTTTTTTAGGTTTCAGTTTCGATTTCAACCGTTGTATTTGATTTTTTTTTGCAATCGAAACTGAAACCTTAAGAGAAAAAGTGTGGGTAAAACTGAAACTGTAATCAAAAAATTTAACTTTTGAAAGGTTTTGCGTTATAATTTCTTAATTATGGTTTTTCTTTAAAACCGAAACTGAAACCTGAAAGAAAAACCAATAATTATTAAATTTGAAAGAAAATAGTGTAAATATTAATCTTAATAGCTTTAAGTTTCGATTTGAACTGTTTTTTTGTTTTTTTTGCAATCGAAACTGAAACCTTAAGAAAAAAGTCTTGGTAAAACCGAAACTGAAATTTTCAAGGGTTACGTTCTAATTTCTTGATTTTTTGTTTTTTTCAAATTCGAAACTGAAACCTAAAAGAAAAACAAATAACTAATATATTGTAAAGAAAACTGTAAATTGTAATTTTTTAGGTTTAAATTCGATTTGAACCGTTGTTTTTGTTTTTTTGCAATCGAAACTGAAACGTAAAAAATAACTTTTCAAGGGTTTTGCGTTTTAATTTCTTGATTTTTTATTTTCTTCAAAACCGAAACTGAAACCTAAAAGAAAAACCAATAACTAAGAAATTGGAAAGAAAATAGTGTAAATATTAATATTTTTTGCTTTCAGTTTGGATTTGAACCGTTGTTTTTGTTTTTTGGCAAGCGAATCTGAAACCTAAACAGAAAAAGTGTGGGTAAAACCGAAACTGAAACCAAAAAAATGAATATTTGAAGGGTTTTACGTTCTAATTTTTTGATTTCTTGTTTCTCTTCAACTCGAAACTGAAAGTTTAAGAAAAACCAATAACTAAGAAATGGGAAAGAAAACAGTGAAAATATTATTCTTTTTAGGTTTCAGTTTCGATTTCAACCGTTGTTTTTGTTGTTTTTTGCAATCAAAACCAAAAATTAAATTCAAAATGTGTAGGTAAAACTGAAACTGTAATAAAAAATTAACTTTTGAAGTGTTTTGCGTTCGAATTTCTTGATTTTTTTGTTTTTCTTCAAAACCGAAACTTCAACCTAAGAGAAAAACCATTAACTAAGAAAATGGAAAAAAAACAGTGTAAATTTTAATCTTTTTAGATTTCAGTTTCGATTTCAACCGTTGTTTTTGTTTGTTTTTTTGCAATCGAAACTGAAACCTTAAGAGAAAAAGTGTGGGTAAAACTGAAACTGTAATCAAAAAATTTAGCTTTTGAAGGGTTTTGCGTTCTAATTTCTTGATTTATGGTTTTTCTTCAAAACCGAAACTGAAACCTTAAAGAAAAACCAATAATTTTTAAATTTGAAAGAAAACAGCGTAAATATTAATCTTTTAGGTTTCAGTTTCGATTTGAACCGTTGTTTTTGTTTTTTTGCAATCGAAACTGAAATTTTGAAAGAAAAATTTGGGTAAAACCGAAACTAAAAGCAAAAAAATGAATTTTTGAAAGATTTTACGTTTTACTTTCTTCATTTTTGGTTTTTCTTCAAAACCGAAACGGAAACCTAAAAGAAAAACCAATAACTAAGGAATTGGAAAGAAAACAGTGTAAATATTGGTCTTTTTATGTGTCAGTTTTGATTAGAACCGTTGTTTTTGTTTTTTTGCAATCGAAAGTGACAACTAAAGAGTTAAAGTGTAGGTAAAACCGAAACTGTAATCAAAAAATTTAACTTTTGAAGGGTTTTGGGTTCTAATTTCTTGATTTTTGGTGTTTCTTCAAAACCGAAACTGAAACCTAAAAGAAAAACCAATAACTAAAAATTGGAAAGAAAATAGTGTAAATATTAATCTTATTAAGTTTAAGTTTCGATTTGATCCGTTGTTTTAGTGTTTTTGCAATCGAAACTGAAACCTTAAGAGAAAAAGTATTGGTAAAACCGAAACTGAAATTTTGAAGGGTTTTGCATTCTAATTTCTTGATTTATGGTTTTTCTTCAAAACCGAAACTGAAACCTTAAAGAAAAACCAATAATTTTTAAATTTGAAAGAAAACAGCGTAAATATTAATTTTTTTAAGTTTCAGTTTCCATTCGAACCGTTGTTTTGTTTTTTTGCAATCGAAACTGAAACCTTGAAAGAAAAAGTGTGGGTAAAACCGAAACTGAAACAAAAAAAATAACTTTTCAAGGGTTTTGCGTTTTAATTTCTAGATTTTTTATTTTCTTTAAAACCGAAACCGAAACCTAAAAGAAAAACCAATAACTAAGAAATTTAAAGAAAATAGTGTAAATATTAATATTTTTTCCTTTCAGTTTGGATTTGAACCGTTGTTTTTGTTTTTAGAAAGCGAATCTGAAACCTAAACAGAAAAAGTGTGGGTAAAACCGAAACTGAAACCAAAAAAATGAATATTTGAAGGGTTTTATGTTCTACTTTCTTGATTTCTTGTTTTTCTTCAACTCGAAACTGAAAGTTTAAGAAAAACCAATAACTAAGAAATTGGAAAGAAAAGAGTGAAAATATTATTTTTTTTAGATTTCAGTTTCGATTTCAACCGTTGTTTTTGTTGTTTTTTTGCAATCGAAACCAAAAATTAAATTCAAAATGTGTAGGTAAAACTGAAACTGTAATAAAAAATTAACTTTTGAAGTGTTTTGCGTTCGAATTTCTTGATTTTTTTGTTTTTCTTCAAAACCGAAACTTAAACCTAAGAGAAAAACCATTAACTAAGAAAATGGAAAAAAAACAGTGTAAATATTAATTTTTTTAGATTTCAGTTTCGATTTCAACCGTTGTTTTTGTTTGTTTTTTTGCAATCGAAACTGAAACCTTAAGAGAAAAAGTGTGGGTAAAACTGAAACTGTAATAAAAAAATTTAGCTTTTGAAGGGTTTTGCGTTCTAATTTCTTGATTTTTGGTTTTTCTTCAAAACCAAAACTAAATCCTAAAAGAAAAACCAATAACTAAGAAATTGGAAAGAAAACAGTGTTAATATTAATCTTTTTATTTTTCTGTTTCGGTTTGAAACGTTATTTTTGTTTTTTTACAATCGAAACTGAAACCTAAAGAGAAAAAGTGTGGGTAAAACCGAAACTGAAACAAAAAAAAAACTTTTGAAAAGTTTTGCGTTTTAATTTCTTGATTTTCGGTTTTTCTTCAAAACCGAAACTAAATCCTAAAAGAAAAACCAATATCTAAGCGAAACTGAAACCAAAAAAATGAACTTTTGAAGGGTTTTACGTTCTAATTTTTTTTAATTTTTGGTTTGTCTTCAAAACCAAAACTTAATCCTAAAAGAAAAACCAATAACTAAGAAATTGCAAAGAAAATAGTGTAAATATATATCTTTTGATGTTTGAGTTTCGATTTGAAACGTTGTTTTTGTATTTTTACAATCGAAACTGAAACCTAAAGAGAAAAAGTGTGGGTAAAATGGAAACTGAAACAAAAAATGAACTTTTAAAGTGTTTTGCGTTCCAATTTCTTGATTTTTCTTTTTTTTTGAACCGAAACTGAAACCGGAGAGAAAAATTAATATTGATGTAATTGGAAAGAAAAAGTATAAATGTTAATTTTTTTAGGTTTCAATTTCGGTTTGAACCGTTATTTTTGTATTTTGCAAACAAAACTGTAGCTTAAGGAGGAGAAGTTTGGTGAAAACCGAAACTGAAATTAAAAAAAAATTACTTTTAAAAGGTTTTACGTCTTAATTTCTTGATTTTTGGTTTTTCTGTAAAACCAAAACTGAAAGCTAAAAGAGAAACCAATGATGGAGAAATTGGAAAGAAAAACAGTGTAAATGTTAATTTTTTAGGTTTCAGTTTCGGTTTGAACAATTGTTTTTGTTTTTTGCAATCGAAACTGAAACCTAAAAAGAAAAAGTTTGGATCAATCCGAAAATGAAACAAAAAAAAGAACTTTTGAAGGGTTTTACGTTCTAATTTCTCATTTTTTGGTTTTTCTTTAAAACCGAAACTGAAATTTTGAAGGGTTACGTTCTTTTTTTTTGATTTTTGGTTTTTCTTCAAAACCGAAACTGAAACCTAAAAGAAAAACCAATAACTAAGGAATTGGAAAGAAAACAGTGTAAATATTAATCTTTTATGTTTCAGTTTTGATTTGAACCGTTGTTTTTGTTTTTTTGCAATCCAAACTGAAACCTATAGAGAAAATGTGTGGGTAAAACGGAAAGTGAAACCAACAAATGAACTTTTGAAAGGTTTTACGTTCAAATTGTTTGATTTTTGGTTTTTATGTTTCAGTTTTGATTTGAACCGTTGTTTTTGTTTTTTTGCAATCCAAACTGAAACCTATAGAGAAAATGTGTGGGTAAAACGGAAAATGAAACCAAAAAAAAGAACTTTTGAAGGGTTTTACGTTCTAATTTCTCATTTTTTGGTTTTTCTTTAAAACCGAAACTGAAATTTTCAAGGGTTACGTTCTTTTTTTTTGATTTTTGGTTTTTCTTCAAAACCGAAACTGACATCTGAAACAAAAACCAATCAATAAGAAATTAGAAAAAAACAGTGTAAATATTAATCTTTTAAGGTTTCAGTTTCGATTTCAACCGTTGTTTTTGTTTTTTGCAATCGAAACTGACACCGAAAGAGAAAAAGTGTGGGTAAAACCGAAACTGAACTTTTGAAATGTTACGTTCTAATTTGTTTATTTTTGGTTTTTCTTCAAAATCGAAACTGAAACCTAAACGAAAAACCAAAAACTAAGGAATTGGAAAGAAAACAGTGTAAATATTAGTCTTTTTATGTTTCAGTTTTGATTTGAACCGTTGTTTTTGTTTTTTGCAATCGAAAGTGACACCTAAAGAGTTAAAGTATGGGTAAAACACAAACTGAAACCAAAGAAATGAACTTTTCAAGGGTTTTGTGTTTATATTGTTGATTTTTGATTTTTCTTCAAAACCGAAATTGAAACCTAAAAGAAAATTTAATAACTATGAAATTGGAAAAAAAACAGTTTAAACATTAATTTTTTTTAGATTTCAGTTTCGATTTGAACCGTTGTTTTTGATTTTTTTTGCAATCGAAACTGAAAATTAAATTCAAAAAGTGTGGGTAAAACTGAAACTGTAATAAAAAAATTAACTTTTGAAGTGTTTTGCGTTCGAATTTCTAGATTTTTAAAATTAATGAAAATGAAATTGGAAAGAAAACAGTTTAAATATTAATCTTTTATGTTTCAGTTTTGATTTGAACCGTTGTTTTTGTTTTTTTGCAATCGAAACTGAAACCTAAAGAGAAAAAGTGTCGGTAAAACCGAAACTAAATTAAAAAAATGAACTTTTGAAGGATTTTGCGTACTAATTTGTTAATTTTTGGTTTTTCTTCAAAACCGAAACTTAAACCTTAGAGAAAAACCAATAACTAAGAAAATGGAAAAAAAACAGTGTAAATATTAATTTTTTTAGGTTTCAGTTTCGATTTCAACCGTTGTATTTGATTTTTTTTTGCAATCGAAACTGAAACCTTAAGAGAAAAAGTGTGGGTAAAACTGAAACTGTAATCAAAAAATTTAACTTTTGAAAGGTTTTGCGTTATAATTTCTTAATTATGGTTTTTTTTTAAAACCGAAACTGAAACCTGAAAGAAAAACCAATTAATATTAAATTTGAAAGAAAATAGTGTAAATATTAATCTTAATAGCTTTAAGTTTCGATTTAAACTGTTGTTTTTGTTTTTTTTGCAATCGAAACTGAAACCTTAAGAAAAAAGTGTTGGTAAAACCGAAACTGAAATTTTCAAGGGTTACGTCCTAATTTCTTGATTTTTTGTTTTTTTGCAATCGAAACTGAAACGTAAAAAATAACTTTTCAAGGGTTTTGCGTTTTAATTTCTTGATTTTTTTATTTTCTTCAAAACCGAAACTGAAACCTAAAAGAAAAACCAATAACTAAGAAATTGGAAAGAAAATAGTGTAAATATTAATATTTTTTGCTTTCAGTTTGGATTTGAACCGTTGTTTTTGTTTTTTGGCAAGCGAATCTGAAACCTAAACAGAAAAAGTGTGGGTAAAACCGAAACTGAAACCAAAAAAATGAATATTTGAAGGGTTTTACGTTCTAATTTTTTGATTTCTTGTTTCTCTTCAACTCGAAACTGAAAGTTTAAGAAAAACCAATAACTAAGAAATGGGAAAGAAAACAGTGAAAATATTATTCTTTTTAGGTTTCAGTTTCGATTTCAACCGTTGTTTTTGATGTTTTTTGCAATCAAAACCAAAAATTAAATTCAAAATGTGTAGGTAAAACTGAAACTGTAATAAAAAATTAACTTTTAAAGTGTTTTGCGTTCGAATTTCTTGATTTTTTTGTTTTTCTTCAAAACCGAAACTTAAACCTAAGAGAAAAACCATTAACTAAGAAAATGGAAAAAAAACAGTGTAAATTTTAATTTTTTTAGATTTCAGTTTCGATTTCAACCGTTGTTTTTGTTTGTTTTTTTGCAATCGAAACTGAAACCTTAAGAGAAAAAGTGTGGGTAAAACTGAAACTGTAATCAAAAAATTTAGCTTTTGAAGGGTTTTGCGTTCTAATTTCTTGATTTATGGTTTTTCTTCAAAACCGAAACTGAAACCTTAAAGAAAAACCAATAATTTTTAAATTTGAAAGAAAACAGCGTAAATATTAATCTTTTAGGTTTCAGTTTCGATTTGAACCGTTGTTTTTGTTTTTTTGCAATCGAAACTGAAATTTTGAAAGAAAAATTTGGGTAAAACCGAAACTAAAAGCAAAAAAATGAATTTTTGAAAGATTTTACGTTTTACTTTCTTCATTTTTGGTTTTTCTTCAAAACCGAAACGGAAACCTAAAAGAAAAACCAATAACTAAGGAATTGGAAAGAAAACAGTGTAAATATTGGTCTTTTTATGTGTCAGTTTTGATTAGAACCGTTGTTTTTGTTTTTTTGCAATCGAAAGTGACAACTAAAGAGTTAAAGTGTAGGTAAAACCGAAACTGTAATCAAAAAATTTAACTTTTGAAGGGTTTTGGGTTCTAATTTCTTGATTTTTGGTGTTTCTTCAAAACCGAAACTGAAACCTAAAAGAAAAACCAATAACTAAAAATTGGAAAGAAAATAGTGTAAATATTAATCTTATTAAGTTTAAGTTTCGATTTGATCCGTTGTTTTAGTGTTTTTGCAATCGAAACTGAAACCTTAAGAGAAAAAGTATTGGTAAAACCGAAACTGAAATTTTGAAGGGTTTTGCGTTCTAATTTCTTGATTTATGGTTTTTCTTCAAAACCGAAACTGAAACCTTAAAGAAAAACCAATAATTTTTAAATTTGAAAGAAAACAGCGTAAATATTAATTTTTTTAAGTTTCAGTTTCCATTCGAACCGTTGTTTTGTTTTTTTGCAATCGAAACTGAAACCTTGAAAGAAAAAGTGTGGGTAAAACCGAAACTGAAACAAAAAAAATAACTTTTCAAGGGTTTTGCGTTTTAATTTCTTGATTTTTTATTTTCTTTAAAACCGAAACCGAAACCTAAAAGAAAAACCAATAACTAAGAAATTTAAAGAAAATAGTGTAAATATTAATATTTTTTCCTTTCAGTTTGGATTTGAACCGTTGTTTTTGTTTTTGGAAAGCGAATCTGAAACCTAAACAGAAAAAGTGTGGGTAAAACCGAAACTGAAACCAAAAAAATGAATATTTGAAGGGTTTTATGTTCTACTTTCTTGATTTCTTGTTTTTCTTCAACTCGAAACTGAAAGTTTAAGAAAAACCAATAACTAAGAAATTGGAAAGAAAAGAGTGAAAATATTATTTTTTTTAGATTTCAGTTTCGATTTCAACCGTTGTTTTTGTTGTTTTTTTTGCAATCGAAACCAAAAATTAAATTCAAAATGTGTAGGTAAAACTGAAACTGTAATAAAAAATTAACTTTTGAAGTATTTTGCGTTCGAATTTCTTGATTTTTTTGTTATTCTTCAAAACCGAAACTTAAACCTAAGAGAAAAACCATTAACTAAGAAAATGGAAAAAAAACAGTGTAAATATTAATTTTTTTAGATTTCAGTTTCGATTTCAACCGTTGTTTTTGTTTGTTTTTTTGCAATCGAAACTGAAACCTTAAGAGAAAAAGTGTGGGTAAAACTGAAACTGTAATAAAAAAATTTAGCTTTTGAAGGGTTTTGCGTTCTAATTTCTTGATTTTTGGTTTTTCTTCAAAACCAAAACTAAATCCTTAAAGAAAAACCAATAACTAAGAAATTGGAAAGAAAACAGTGTTAATATTAATCTTTTTATTTTTCTGTTTCGGTTTGAAACGTTATTTTTGTTTTTTTACAATCGAAACTGAAACCTAAAGAGAAAAAGTGTGGGTAAAACCGAAACTGAAACAAAAAAAAAACTTTTGAAAAGTTTTGCGTTTTAATTTCTTGATTTTCGGTTTTTCTTCAAAACCGAAACTAAATCCTAAAAGAAAAACCAATAACTAAGCGAAACTGAAACCAAAAAAATGAACTTTTGAAGGGTTTTACGTTCTAATTTTTTTTAATTTTTGGTTTGTCTTCAAAACCAAAACTTAATCCTAAAAGAAAAACCAATAACTAAGAAATTGGAAAGAAAATAGTGTAAATATATATCTTTTGATGTTTGAGTTTCGATTTGAAACGTTGTTTTTGTATTTTTACAATCGAAACTGAAACCTAAAGAGAAAAAGTGTGGGTAAAATGGAAACTAAAACAAAAAATGAACTTTTAAAGTGTTTTGCGTTCCAATTTCTTGATTTTTCTTTTTTTTTGAACCGAAACTGAAACCGGAGAGAAAAATTAATATTGATGTAATTGGAAAGAAAAAGTATAAATGTTAATTTTTTTAGGTTTCAATTTCGGTTTGAACCGTTATTTTTGTATTTTGCAAACAAAACTGTAGCTTAAGGAGGAGAAGTTTGGTGAAAACCGAAACTGAAATTAAAAAAAATTACTTTTAAAAGGTTTTACGTCTTAATTTCTTGATTTTTGGTTTTTCTGTAAAACCAAAACTGAAAGCTAAAAGAGAAACCAATGATGGAGAAAATGGAAAGAAAAACAGTGTAAATGTTAATTTTTTAGGTTTCAGTTTCGGTTTGAACAATTGTTTTTGTTTTTTGCAATCGAAACTGAAACCTAAAAAGAAAAAGTTTGGATCAATCCGAAAATGAAACTAAAAAAAAGAACTTTTGAAGGGTTTTACGTTCTAATTTCTCATTTTTTGGTTTTTCTTTAAAACCGAAACTGAAATTTTGAAGGGTTACGTTCTTTTTTTTGATTTTTGGTTTTTCTTCAAAACCGAAACTGAAACCTAAAAGAAAAACCAATAACTAAGGAATTGGAAAGAAAACAGTGTAAATATTAATCTTTTATGTTTCAGTTTTGATTTGAACCGTTGTTTTTGTTTTTTTGCATTTGCAATCGAAAGTGACACCTAAAGAGTTAAAGTGTGGGTAAAACCGAAACTGAAACCAAAAAAATGAACTTTACAAGAGTTTTGGGTTCTAATTTGTTGATTTTTGATTTTCTTCAAAACAGAAACTGAAACCTTAAAGAAAAACCAATAATTATTAAATTTGAAAGAAAACAGTGTAAATATTAATCTTTAAGGTTTCAGTTAGATTTGAACCGTTGTTTTTGTTTTTTTGCAATCGAAACTGAAATCTTGAAAGAAAAATACGGGTAAAACCGAAACTAATAGCAAAAAAATGAACTATTGAAGGATTTTACGTTCTAATTTCTTGATTTTTGGTTTTTCTTCAAAACCAAAACTAAATCCTAAAAGAAAAACCAATAACTAAGAAATTGGAAAGAAAACAGTGTTAATATTAATCTTTTTATTTTTCTGTTTCGGTTTGAAACGTTATTTTTGTTTTTTTACAATCGAAACTGAAACCTAAAGAGAAAAAGTGTGGGTAAAACCGAAACTGAAACAAAAAAAAAACTTTTGAAAAGTTTTGCGTTTTAATTTCTTGATTTTCGGATTTTCTTCAAAACTATCTCTTCTTCAATTCTTGACACCTCTTCTTTCCAGTGCCTCAGTGATCCTAATCCTTCTAGTTTTTTCTTGTTTCCACCTTGTTATAATGAGGTTTGTTCCTGCATTTTAGCTCTTAAACAGTGCAGTCCTGGTTGGGACAACATTAGATCTTCTTTTGTTAAACAGAATTTGGATTTCTTTTGTTTTGTTTTGACTGCTTTAATTACAAATTCTTTTGCTCATGGACATGTTCCATCTATGCTTAAAATAGCCAGAGTAATACCTATTTTTAAGTCTGGTAATAAGGAAGATGTGGGAAACTATAGACCAATCTCTCTGTTGACTACTTTCTCAAAAGTTTTTGAAGGCATTATGAAAATTCGTTTAATGTCCTTTTTAAATAAGTTTAAAATTTTACATCCTAACCAATTTGGATTTCAGTCGGGTAAAAGTACTGAACATGCAATCTCTAAGCTTTTAACTCTTGTAATTAACTCAATGAATGCTCATTATTGTCCTTTGGTTATTTTCTTTGATTTTAAAAAAGCTTTTGATTCAGTTTCTCATTTTGTTTTAATTAAAAAACTTGAACATTATGGTATTAGAGGTACTGCTCTAAAGTGGTTTAAATCTTATTTGCAAAACAGAGAACAATTTGTTGATGTTAAAGGTTCAAAGTCCTCAAATATTGTTATTAAATGTGGGGTTCCACAAGGTTCTATCTTAGGCCCAATTTTATTTTTGATTTATGTCAATGATGTTTTTAGTTTGCCTTTGAAGGGTACTTTGATTGGTTATGCTGATGACTTGGCTCTTGTTTTTTCAAATTCTGATTCCCAAAATTATAATGACGCTATACATGACCTTAAAATCCTTAAGAAATGGTTTCAAACTAATTTATTGACTGTTAATATTAAAAAAACTGTGTGTATGAGATTTGGATTTTCAAAATGTAATATGCAACCTATTAAGTTTCATAATTTTTCTTGTCTGTTTGATAATTGTAGTTGTCCTGTTTTTAATTTTGTTGCTAAATATAAATACTTGGGAATTTTACTAGACAATCATCTAAGCTGGGCTCCTCATATTGTTTCTGTAACTCAGAAATTGAGATATATTGGTATCATGCTGCAACCTTTAAGATTTATTTTACCTTTTAAGTTTTTGAAAACTACATATATTGGCCTTTATCAGTCTGTTTTACAATATGGTTTGATTTTTTGGGGTGGAGCTTATAAGTCTCACATTAACCATTTACAAATTTTTCATAATCGATTTTTGCGTATGCTTTTTATTAATGAAATTAATTTTTCTAATTTAAATATTTTTACTTTGCACAAGTTGTATTTATTTAAACTTGGTTGTTATGGTTTGAAATATATACGTGATTTTCCAACTGTTAATTTCGATTATAATACAAGAAGTTCTTGTCATGTTAAGTTTCGCATTCCTACAACTAAATACACTTTTATGTTTCATCAATTTTTCGTAATAGTTGTATATTTTTTAAAAATTTTATATTTTTCTTCAAAACCGAAACGGAAACCTAAAAGAAAAACCAATAACTAAGGAATTGGAAAGAAAACAGTGTAAATATTGGTCTTTTTATGTGTCAGTTTTCATTAGAACCGTTGTTTTTGTTTTTTTGCAATCGAAAGTGACAACTAAAGAGTTAAAGTGTAGGTAAAACCGAAACTGTAATCAAAAAATTTAACTTTTGAAGGGTTTTGGGTTCTAATTTCTTGATTTTTGGTGTTTCTTCAAAACCGAAACTGAAACCTAAAAGAAAAACCAATAACTAAAAATTGGAAAGAAAATAGTGTAAATATTAATCTTATTAAGTTTAAGTTTCGATTTGATCCGTTGTTTTAGTGTTTTTGCAATCGAAACTGAAACCTTAAGAGAAAAAGTATTGGTAAAACCGAAACTGAAATTTTGAAGGGTTTTGCGTTCTAATTTCTTGATTTATGGTTTTTCTTCAAAACCGATACTGAAACCTTAAAGAAAAACCAATAATTTTTAAATTTGAAAGAAAACAGCGTAAATATTAATTTTTTTAAGTTTCAGTTTCCATTTCAACCGTTGTTTTGTTTTTTTGCAATCGAAACTGAAACCTTCAAAGAAAAAGTGTGGGTAAAACCGAAACTGAAACAAAAAAAATAACTTTTCAAGGGTTTTGCGTTTTAATTTCTTGATTTTTTATTTTCTTTAAAACCGAAACCGAAACCTAAAAGAAAAACCAATAACTAAGAAATTTAAAGAAAATAGTGTAAATATTAATATTTTTTCCTTTCAGTTTGGATTTGAACCGTTGTTTTTGTTTTTGGAAAGCGAATCTGAAACCTAAACAGAAAAAGTGTGGGTAAAACCGAAACTGAAACCAAAAAAATGAATATTTGAAGGGTTTTATGTTCTACTTTCTTGATTTCTTGTTTTTCTTCAACTCGAAACTGAAAGTTTAAGAAAAACCAATAACTAAGAAATTGGAAAGAAAAGAGTGAAAATATTATTTTTTTTAGATTTCAGTTTCGATTTCAACAGTTGTTTTTGTTGTTTTTTTGCAATCAAAACTGGAACCTTGAGAGAGAAAGTGTGGGTAAAACCGAAAATATAACCAAAAAAGTGAACTTTGAAGAATTTTACGTTCTTCTTTTTCGATTTGTGGTTTCTCTTAAAAATCGAAACTGCAACATAAAAGAGAAAAAGTGTGGATAAAACCGTATCTGAAACCAAAAAAATGAACTTTTCAAAAGTTTTGCGTTCTAATTTGTTGATTTTTGGTTTTTCTTCAAAACCGAAACTCAAACCTAATAGTAAAATTAATAAAAATGAAATTGGAAAGAAAACAGTTTAAATATTAATCTTTTATGTTTCAGTTTTGATTTGAACCGTTGTTTTTGTTTTTTTGCAATCGAAACTGAAACCTAAAGAGAAAAAGTGTCGGTAAAACCGAAACTGAATTAAAAAAATGAACTTTTGAAGGGTTTTGCGTACTAATTTGTTAATTTTTGGTTTTTCTTCAAAACCGAAACTGAAACCTAAAAGAAAAATTAATAACAAAGAAATTAGAAAGAAAACAGATTAAATATTAATCTTTTTACGTTTCAGTTTCGATTTCAACCGTTGTGTTGGTTTTTTTGCAATCGAAACTGTAACCTAAAGAGAAGTGTGAGAATAACCGAAAGTAAACTTTTGAAGGGTTACGTTCTAATTTGTTGATTTTTGTTTTGTTTTTGAAAACCGAAACTGAAACGTAAAAAAAAAACACTAACTAAAAAATTGGAAAGAAAATAGTTTAAATATTAATCTTTTTAGATTTCAGTTTCGATTTAAACCGTTGTTTTTTATTTTTTTTGCAATCGAAACTAAAAATTAAATTCAAAAAGTGTAGGTAAAACTGAAACTGTAATTAAAAAAATTAACTTTTAAACTGTTTTGCGTTCTAATTTCTTGATTTTTG
The DNA here is from genome assembly GCA_011833715.1 of Carcinoscorpius rotundicauda. NCBI lineage: Eukaryota > Metazoa > Arthropoda > Merostomata > Xiphosura > Limulidae > Carcinoscorpius > Carcinoscorpius rotundicauda. Next base: position 34,311,074 of record CM022401.1, read on the forward strand.
GTGTTTCTTCAAAACCGAAACTGAAACCTAAAAGAAAAACCAATAACTAAAAATTGGAAAGAAAATAGTGTAAATATTAATCTTATTAAGTTTAAGTTTCGATTTGATCCGTTGTTTTAGTGTTTTTGCAATCGAAACTGAAACCTTAAGAGAAAAAGTATTGGTAAAACCGAAACTGAAATTTTGAAGGGTTTTGCGTTCTAATTTCTTGATTTATGGTTTTTCTTCAAAACCGAAACTGAAACCTTAAAGAAAAACCAATAATTTTTAAATTTGAAAGAAAACAGCGTAAATATTAATTTTTTTAAGTTTCAGTTTCCATTTCAACCGTTGTTTTGTTTTTTTGCAATCGAAACTGAAACCTTCAAAGAAAAAGTGTGGGTAAAACCGAAACTGAAACAAAAAAAATAACTTTTCAAGGGTTTTGCGTTTTAATTTCTTGATTTTTTATTTTCTTTAAAACCGAAACCGAAACCTAAAAGAAAAACCAATAACTAAGAAATTTAAAGAAAATAGTGTAAATATTAATATTTTTTCCTTTCAGTTTGGATTTGAACCGTTGTTTTTGTTTTTGGAAAGCGAATCTGAAACCTAAACAGAAAAAGTGTGGGTAAAACCGAAACTGAAACCAAAAAAATGAATATTTGAAGGGTTTTATGTTCTACTTTCTTGATTTCTTGTTTTTCTTCAACTCGAAACTGAAAGTTTAAGAAAAACCAATAACTAAGAAATTGGAAAGAAAAGAGTGAAAATATTTTTTTTAGATTTCAGTTTCGATTTCAACAGTTGTTTTTGTTGTTGTTTTTTGCAATCGAAACTGAAACCTTAAGAGAAAAAGTGTGGGTAAAACCGAAACTATAACCAAAAAAATGAACTTTTGAAGATTTTTACGTTCTTCTTTCTTCATTTGTGGTTTCTCTTAAAAATCGAAACTACAACATAAAAGAGAAAGAGTGTGAATAAAACCGTATCTGAAACCAAAAAAATGAACTTTTCAAGGGTTTTGCGTTCTAATTTGTTGATTTTTGGTTTTTCTTCAAAACCAAAACTCAAACCTAATAGTAAAATTAATAAAAATGAAATTGGAAAGAAAACAGTTTAAATATTAATCTTTTATGTTTCAGTTTTGATTTGAACCGTTGTTTTTGTTTTTTTGCAATCGAAACTGAAACCTAAAGAGAAAAAGTGTCGGTAAAACCGAAACTGAATTAAAAAAATGAACTTTTGAAGGGTTTTGCGTACTAATTTGTTAATTTTTGGTTTTTCTTCAAAACCGAAACTGAAACCTAAAAGAAAAATTAATAACAAAGAAATTAGAAAGAAAACAGATTAAATATTAATCTTTTTACGTTTCAGTTTCGATTTCAACCGTTGTGTTGGTTTTTTTGCAATCGAAACTGTAACCTAAAGAGAAGTGTGAGAATAACCGAAAGTAAACTTTTGAAGGGTTACGTTCTAATTTGTTGATTTTTGTTTTGTTTTTGAAAACCGAAACTGAAACGTAAAAAAAAAACACTAACTAAAAAATTGGAAAGAAAATAGTTTAAATATTAATCTTTTTAGATTTCAGTTTCGATTTAAACCGTTGTTTTTTATTTTTTTTGCAATCGAAACTAAAAATTAAATTCAAAAAGTGTAGGTAAAACTGAAACTGTAATTAAAAAAATTAACTTTTAAACTGTTTTGCGTTCTAATTTCTTGATTTTTGGTGTTTCTTCAAAACCGAAACTGAAACCTAAAAGAAAAACCAATAACTAAAAATTGGAAAGAAAATAGTGTAAATATTAATCTTATTAAGTTTAAGTTTCGATTTAATCCGTTGTTTTAGTGTTTTTGCAATCGAAACTGAAACCTTAAGAGAAAAAGTATTGGTAAGACCGAAACTGAAATTTTGAAGGGTTTTGCGTTCTAATTTCTTGATTTATGGTTTTTCTTCAAAACCGAAACTGAAACCTTAAAGAAAAACCAATAATTTTTAAATTTGAAAGAAAACAGCGTAAATATTAATTTTTTTAAGTTTCAGTTTCCATTTCAACCGTTGTTTTGTTTTTTTGCAATCGAAACTGAAACCTTCAAAGAAAAAGTGTGGGTAAAACCGAAACTGAAACAAAAAAAATAACTTTTCAAGGGTTTTGCGTTTTAATTTCTTGATTTTTTATTTTCTTTAAAACCGAAACCGAAACCTAAAAGAAAAACCAATAACTAAGAAATTTAAAGAAAATAGTGTAAATATTAATATTTTTTCCTTTCAGTTTGGATTTGAACCGTTGTTTTTGTTTTTGGAAAGCGAATCTGAAACCTAAACAGAAAAAGTGTGGGTAAAACCGAAACTGAAACCAAAAAAATGAATATTTGAAGGGTTTTACGTTCTACTTTCTTGATTTCTTGTTTTTCTTCAACTCGAAACTGAAAGTTTAAGAAAAACCAATAACTAAGAAATTGGAAAGAAAAGAGTGAAAATATTATTTTTTTTAGATTTCAGTTTCGATTTCAACAGTTGTTTTTGTTGTTTTTTTGCAATCAAAACTGGAACCTTGATTGAGAAAGTGTGGGTAAAACCGAAAATATAACCAAAAAAGTGAACTTTGAAGAATTTTACGTTCTTCTTTTTCGATTTGTGGTTTCTCTTAAAAATCGAAACTGCAACATAAAAGAGAAAAAGTGTGGATAAAACCGTATCTGAAACCAAAAAAATGAACTTTTCAAAAGTTTTGCGTTCTAATTTGTTGATTTTTGGTTTTTCTTCAAAACCGAAACTCAAACCTAATAGTAAAATTAATAAAAATGAAATTGGAAAGAAAACAGTTTAAATATTAATCTTTTATGTTTCAGTTTTGATTTGAACCGTTGTTTTTGTTTTTTTGCAATCGAAACTGAAACCTAAAGAGAAAAAGTGTTGGTTAAACTGAAACTCTAATCAAAAAATTTAACTTTTAAAGGGTTTTGCGATCTAATTTCTTGATTTATGGTTTTTCTTCAATACCGAAACTGAAACCTTAAAGAAAAACCAATAATTTGGAAATTGGAAAAAAAACAGTGTAAATATTAATCTTTTTAGGTTTCAGTTTCGATTTCAACCGTTCTTTTTGTCTTTTTGCAATCGAAACTGAAACCTTAAGAGTAAAAGTGTGGGTAAAACCGAAACTGAAACCAAAAAAATGAACTTTTGATGGATTTTACGTTCTAATTTCTTGATTTTTTTTCTTCAAAACCGAAACTGAAACTTAACAGAAAAATCATTAATTAAGAATTTGGAAAGAAAACAGTGTAATTATTTTTTTTACTAAAACCTAAAGAGAAAAAGTATGGGTAAAACAGAAACTGAAACCAAAAAAATTAATTTTTGAAGGGTTTTACGTTCTAGTTTTTCGAATTTTGGTTTTTCCTTAAAACCGCAATTGAAACCTAAAAGAAAAATTAATAACTAAGAAATTGGAAAGAAAACAGTGTAAATATTAATCTTTTTAGATTTCAGTTTCGATTTCAACCGTTGTGTTTGTTTTTTTGCAATCGAAACTGCATCCTAAAGAGAAAAAGTGTGGGAAAAACCGAAACTAAACTTTTGAAGAGTTACGTTCTAATTTGTTGATTTTTGTTTTTTTTTTCAAAACCGAAACTGAAACCTAAAAGAAAAACCAATAACTAAAAAATTGGAAAGAAAATAGTGTAAATATTAATCTTTTTTGGTTTCAGATTGGATTTGAACCGTTGTTTTTGTTTTTTTGCAATTGAAACTGAAACGTAAACAGAAAAGTGTGGATAAAACCGAAACTGAAACCAAAAAAATTAATATTTGACGGGTTTTACGTTCTAATTTCTTGATTTGTTGTTTCTCTTGAAATTTGAAACTGAAAGTTAAAGAAAAACCAATAACTAAGAAATTGAAAAAAACAGTGTATATATTAATTTCTTTAGGTTTCAGTTTCGATTTGAACAGTTGTTTTTGTTTTTTGCAATCGAAACTGACACCTAAAGAGAAAAAGTGTGGGTAAAACCGAAACTGAACTTTTGAAGGGTTACGTTCTAATTTATTTATTTTTGGTTTTTCATCAAAATCGAAATTGAAACCTTAACGAAAAAACAATAACTAAGGAATTGGAAAGAAAACAGTGTAAATATTAATCTTTTTGGGTTTAAGTTTCGATTTGAACCGTTGTTTTTTTTTTTGCAATCGAAACTGAAACCTAAAGACAAAAAGTGTCGGGAAAACCGAAACTGAAACCAAAGAAAAGAAGAAGAGTCAGTCATTTGTTTGAGAAAGTTTAAGTGTTTGCTGTGAGTTTATTCAACTTGGATTTGTGACCAGAGCTAGATCTACAGAAGCTGTGATTTTATCTCGTCAGTCTTTACGATTCATTCGAATTACTAGTTATACTGAAGGTCAACACGTGTATTACTGTTTAAGGGAGAACAGGAAAATTTGGAAAACAATAAGTTGAGACATTCTTCGAAAACATCGTGAAAAGAACTTCGTCGAATTTATTGAACTGTGAATTGTTTCTGAACTTTTCCATTCAATTTTCGGAATTTCTTCGTGGGACCAAATTCACACCCCAGACTAGAGTTTTGGATTTCTGATCTGGACTTTTGGACTTTCATTCTAGATCATTATATTGGACATAGGCCAGTAACATTTTGTATCGTAATTAACATTGAATGTTGGAACCAGTACTATTTTGTATTGTAATTAACGTTGAAGGTTGAAACAGTACTATTTTGTATTGTAATTAATTTTGAATGTTGAAACTGAATATCTGTCATTGTTATTATATAATTTATGTTATATCTGTTACATATATATAATAGTTTTAGTGTAATAAATTACACAAGCTGTTATCTGTGTTTTTATGTTGCGTTTAGTCTTCGAAAAACATAAAAAAACGTAACACTTAACAGTGTAAGACTAGAGGGAAGGCAGCTAGTCATCACCACACACCACCACTCTTGGGCTACTCTTTTACCAACGAAAAATGGGATTGACCGTCGCTTATAACAACCCCACGGCTGGAACGGCGAACCTCGGATTACGAATCGCGCGCCTGACGCGCTTGGCCATGCCGGGCCACAGGTGAAAGATGATCTATGTTATAATGTCTAATCTTGAAAATGAATAGTTTCTTCAATCATTCCTTTTTTATGGCTATTGATAAGAATTTATAGGCAGTGGAACTATTTGATTTTACCTTTTACTGCTTTATTCAGTCACATCTTCAGAAGAAATAAGAGCGTTATACCACAGATGCATAAGTCAAACGAAATGGTGACAGATGTGAACAGAGACATGGCTAGTTTTGTTTTTTTCAGCTTCTATTTTGGTACGTTATATTTAGGTTATTGTCTTGTTTGTTTTAGTTTTATTTGCGTTAGTATTGCATTATTCATGTGTTTTTTGTCAAATACAGTGTTTCCTCGTGTATCGCGGTAGATGTGTTCCAAAACCCCCTGCGAAAGGAGATTTTCCGCGAAGTGGGATCGCCGATTTTTACGTATATATTTATATGCATTTAGACTTTTAAAACCATCCCTGTACAACTATTTAACCCTCCCATTAGAATACTGTTCATTATTGCTGAAATAATAAGAACAATTATTAAGATATTAAGCCTTAAAATTAAAAATTACATATCTTCAGCAGGTGGTGTCTTTTCGGGCAATTTACTGCTTTGTTTCGAAACATTTTGCCCTTAAATTTTCCTCACGTTTTGTTGAAAGAGAAAGGTTCAGTGACTGGTGAAATACAATTGTAATTCATCATTATGACAGAAGCACTACTCACCGAGACTCAATGCTAACATACTTTACTCGCATACAAGGTTTAGGCTTGCGACAAGAGTTGGAAAAACAAATTAAAGAAGAGTGCAATTACTGGGAACAAGTCTTGGAGTGTGTAATAGCTGTTTTTTGCACGTTAATTGAACGTGGCCTGGCTTTTCGAGGAACAGATGAAAAATTTGGTTCACTGCGGAATGGAAATTTTTTAGGACTGTTCGAGCTCATAATTCAGTTTAATCCATTTTTAGCAGGGCATATTTCGAAATATAGAAATAATGGAAAAGGAAATCCTTTTTATTTGTCCAAAATCACTGGTTTATTGTTAATGAAGTAAATTATTCTGGTTATTTGAGCTTGTCAATTGTCTCAACACATATAGATCAGTTAAGTGTTGTAATTTGATACTTTAAAGATGGACAACCTATTGAATGCTTTTTAAAATTTTTGGAACTGAAAAGCCATACCAGTGAGGAAATGTAAACCACATATTACAATACTTACTTGAAGTTTGGAAACTTAATTTTTCAAAATGTAGGGGTCAGTCTTACGACAATGCTGCTGACATGACACTCACTAGACTAAACAAAGCTTAGGATGTTCGATGCAACATCTCATAACATGGTTTTGTACTGAAACCAATGTCTACCAATGTATTTCTCATTACTCTTGATGTTTTAAGAAGTATAACTACAATATATATATATATATCTTATGTACATATGTAACATATTGTAGTCAAAATATCACTCTAATGTTCATCAAATCTCTATTATAGTCATATTTGTATGTTGTTGGCCAATACATACTTATGCATACTGAATTTCCTTAATTATGTAAATTGAAGTAACTTGTACCACATTTGAAAGTTGACAACTTTAAAACAAGTATATTCTTAAGATTTATGAAATAATATATTTTACAAATATCACCAAATAATATGGACAAATGTTTATACATTCTGAAAAGAATAATGGTTTTACAAATTGCTTAACTAAAAAACACGTACAAAAAGTTGGGAACAGAATAAAACTATTTATGTATACCTAAAAAGAATAATGAGTATACAAACTGTGTGAATCAGATATAAATACACAATGTTATAGATATGTATTTTATTACAAATGTTATAGAAAAGTACAAAAGCTATATTTATGGTACAGTATATACAGTACTACATTAATAACAGTGTAGTCACAAACTGCATTATTCAAAAACAAGCCCCCTTAAGATGGATTCCTGTATGTGGTAAAGGGACCTCCCAGAGACGGTTCTGAACTTTCAGTTTATCTCTTCTGGGATCTAAACATCCACTCACATGTTTGCTGTGTGTGATAACTCATGAAGGGGAGGAGAGGATCCTGGTGGTTGAGGAGTCAACACACCACTTTAACCTTGAATTCCTGTAGATGGGCAGTCTTGGGGTAGCCCCTCCTAAGGTCATCCATCTGGTCCACTTGGGCTAGGGTCAACCAAGCACCATCGTTGGATGTCCTCAGTAGGTGTTGTGGACGTTATGTCTCATACTGATAAAAATGCATACTTTTAGAGAAATAGTGCATTAAATTTTTTATTTAGAGAAAGGTTTAGCAGTTTTAATCTAGAGTATCACACTTTATTTGAATTTTATAAGTAACTTTTTAATATAATATACTGTAAACAATAATGATTAACAGTTGCATACATCTACAAAAGATACACATAAAAGAGCATGTGTTTATGAATTTGAAAAATTATTCATCTATTAAAGATAATGATTGTAAGGGGTGTTATTGTATCTGAAATATTAACATAAATAGTAAATATTTTAGGAATAATGGAGGATATATCTTAAAAACATTAAACATCATAATAAATTGTTGCAAACTAATTATTTTATTGTGTTTTACTCTTTGATCATCTGCTGTACCTCTGGCTAGAATATGCTCAGTTTTCTACTGGAGACATGGAATTGAAAGATAACATGGTACATTCACATGTTTCCTCGTCTAAAACTACAGTACAAGTATTACTTTGACACACATATGTTGGCCTTTGATTTTTTCACAAATAAAATGAAAATGTTTATAAATAAATTAGGTATTTTTTGTATTTATTTTACTGCTTTCTTTGTAAATCCTGGTACTATAGTATATAAGTCAAAAGTTAACTGTTGTAAATCCATATCAATCCTTTTGTTATCAAAGTGTATTATTTTCTTAATAGTAAAGTTTTGTTTTGGACTTTTGTATTAGAATATCATATTTCACATATCATTTTAAGTAATTTGATGAGGTATTTAAACATTATCAAAGTGTATCATAAACTAGCAACAAATGTAGAATCAGAAGTTGATTAGCTGTGCCTCTGTGGTTACAATATACTCTATCGGTGGTATGAAGGTGAAAAATGACATAAAAAATATTTAGAGTGTTTTTGAATGGGTAGTTAGAGTTGTAGGTCTCCATGTTACACTAAGTGATATCATCTGTTAAGCATACAGGGTGTTTGATAACTTTCTTGGTGCTGTACAAGTAAGTGTATAAACTGTGCAGCTAAAATATAGTTCTTTATAATATTCAGGAATTTATATATCCATCATTGCTTGCTTAAATGCTAGAAGGTTTCCCAGAATGATAAGTAAAACAAGTACACATTGAGCTCACATTGCCATAATTTGTTATTTGTAGAGATGTATAATAATTGCCTCTGAATTCTATACACAACTTTGCAATATATGTTGACTTCGAATAATGTTAATTTATGGAGTTGTAGACATGTTCTTGAAACTATTTGTCTATTAATGGTACTTTTTATTCATTCTTCAGTTTCTTTCACATTTCAAATTACTCATTATAATATTTATTGTTAGGTAAGCTTTATAGTTTTGCATTGAGTGTGTGTATAGTCTTTATTAACATTACAAAATGAAAAGTAAATTATTATATAACATTAACAATTATTTAAACTAGTATTCAAACATCCCAACATCTCTATATTATAGTTATATCTGCAGGGTTGTCAGACCATAACATTTTGTTATGTATAATTGAATCACTAGGAATTAAAAAGAGGTTCATAAAAGATTAACGTAAAATTACTTACCATAAAGACGTCCAGAAGACTGTATCGGTTTGTCTCTGGCATCTTGAAAACTCTCAGTGTACGTTATAAGTTTAAGTGCTGACAGTAAACTTCAGAAAAGGAAGATAAGCATTGTAAATAACCTGTTGTCTTCATTTCTATGATAAAAACTTATACCTGCAAAACAACTTTTAGTTTGGATGTAGTAGTCTTGAGTAACAAAAAAACTAACAATGATGGAGTTAAAATATATTAAAGCTATAGATATGGAAGCGTGTGTCTAGGACATCTGTGAACATAGATCAAGCTTCTTTCAACTATGAAATGTTCATCCTTCTATAGAAAGCAGAAGCAATGCATTCATGATGCCTAATCGCACATTTAAGTGCCCCAAGTCAAAATTACATTTTGCCACGAAGGCAGTTCATAGTGTAAATTCGGCCTTTGTATTTGATATAGGTTAGCTAAAACTGGGAAGAAGACCTCGTAGTTTATGATGCTTCCATACATGTTACTGCACAAAGCAGTTTTCCCTTGTTTATAGAGTTAAATAGTCATGTTTCTTTTACTGAAATAACTTTTGGTGACTACTTCTGTATTTAATTAATTCAACCACAAGGTATTAAAAGCAAATGTTTGAAGTTGTTCGCAATGACGACCATACAACTCACTACTGTTACCTTGTGTTAGTCATTTCCTACCCTGTTTAGGTCTTCTTTTTGGTACGGTATTAAACTTTTGAACATAGTATTTAGGCTAATTTCATAGTGTTCAAATTTTCTTTATTGAATGCTGAAAAAGTTTTTTAAATTTTATTTTCCTTTTCCTTATTTACATGTTTCGAAGCTCTACTCAAATAAGTGGTTGAGTCTTACGAAACAAAATGCATATTTTGTTTTTATATTCATTGGCCTTAAGATTTTGGCCAGAAGTGTAATGTTGAAGATATATATTTTTGGTAAATCCAATATCAAGAATTAATTTGGTGATATTTTCTTATCTTACTATTATTTTTAGGACATGGAGTGCATATCTGTATCTGTGTGTCCGAAATAATAAATACATTGTGTCACTACCTATTTATTGGCACCATAAACAATAATATATAAAAGATTCCTACTTTGGTATTCGAAATTCAGACAAGTATACAAATAATTACGAGATGTAAGAGAAACATTTATTTATCAAAGAGCAGAATTCTAAAGTACTGTCCTTGTAACAAGAACAACTCGACTTTCACTTGTACTAAATCTGAATGTTTGATTGTATCTTTATTGGTGTAATTTAAAAATATGCTTTTTAAGAATGTAGTTAAAAAATCTGTTCATTTTTAAATAAACGGTACCATACTCAGTAGGTCAAAAATAGTTTTATGTTATCACAATCAGAACAGTTTTTTTCTCCATTAATTACCGTAAAATAGAATATTTTTCTCTTAACAAATATTCCCTTTACCTAGTTTTTAGTACGACGCTTTTTAAAACAGTATAGTGTTGGTTAACACTAACTGCCTAGCCTCTCACAGGTTGCAAAGTAAAGTGAATATTTCTTACTGGTTGTCTGAATTTTGTTTCTTATTTCAAGAACTTAATTCAGATTTATAAAATGACTTTATATGAATATACAATTAAAATATTTATACAAAACTTTATACCTACAAATTGTACTGGTTGAAATACGCGTGAAATGCAAGGTGAGTGATTTTCTGATGTGACATTTTGTTCTTTCTTTTCAAAGTTTAGCCGCTTAATTTAATGTCTCTATAGTTACTATGTACAAATATTCAGCAATATTGTGGTTCCATTTTATTGTTGTCTTTCTTCGCATTGGTTGGAAGTGTAACAATACTCTTGACTAAATTGTTGTAATGAAATGACGTAAGCTAACGAAAAGGAAAATAACAGAAAAATATAACTGATAAGTGAGGGATAACAGCTGGAAAAGTCAGAAGATATTCTTAGTTGAGTTATGAAAACGAAAATTTATTTTTTTAAATCTAGTTAACAAGTTGTATATAGAATATAAATAAAGGTTTGTTTCTCGTGATCACAGGAATGATGATTTGTTGGTGTAGATCTCAAAGGAACAAGTTTTTTGATGTGACAACGTTTATTTGTCGTCTGTAGATTTATTCTATAATACAACTTTAACCTTTTACATATATACTGTATGTATGTGTTATATGAAATATTAAAATAGAGAGAATTACAAATGTTTTATGATTCGATCAAAGTACACAAATACATGCTACTAAGAAACAAACATTTAAAGTTGAAAGGGATACATAGCTACCTGTGATAAAAACACATTGTGAGATTGTGATGCTCCCCAATGCCCTTGGGATGCACCCCGATGAAATGTTAGAATGCTGTTATTTTTCCATAAAACTATAAAATTGAATCTGGTTACGCTGTATAAAAATTAAAATATATCTTTAATATAACAGGCGTACTGGGCCTTTTAGTATTTTAGTCTGCCTTACGCCAGACGATTTTATTTAGCTCAGGGGAAGTTCTTGCGGTGAAAGTGTTAATACAGTCTCGATTAACATCAACAGTGGTGTCACTGGTTGTTGTAGATAAAGCACCTTCTCAAGATCGTATGTGTCATTGGAGATGCAAGATAACCTAGTAATTTTCGTATAAACCATCGGTCAATTCTGGGTAGTGATGCCAACTGTCGTTTAAAAGCCAGATCTGGATAAGCGGCTAAATCTCGAAGAAAATGAAACAAAATGAATCGTGACGTGATAGCTGAAACTGGTCCAAATTTGAAACTTTATGATGCAATTAGATGCAGTATCAGTTGTTTCAATTTCAATGTATGTTTAAATGAAGTATAGTTATATTCGTAACAATTGGTAATTGTTAGGTTAGATTTGTTGTAGTTTAATAAGATAAGCTTGGCACCAATGAGGTGTGTGACATCATACAAGTGTATGACGTCATGTTTTATTTCGTTCAAGAGTTTGACGCAGGTATAATAATTATATTTACCATGATGGAGGATACATTTTAAGTAGTTTAAATATTAATGAGGGAGTCTTCAAAATAAGTTATTGTGTTTGTAACTGTATACGTTATTTTTTTTATTTTTTAGTCATCAGTTGTACATTACTGGTTAGAATGTGCTCTATTGAAGGCATGGAAGTGAAAGATGGTATAGAAAATATCAGGCATGCTTTTCAATGGGCAGTCAGTGCTGTAGGCTGCTATGTTACACAAGGCGATACCTGGGAAGTGTACAGGGTGTTTGATGATACCCTTCTTGATACTCTACAAGTAACTGTACAAACTTTGTACACAAAAGATCTAGTACTGTAAAGAGGTTATTACATCCACTTTATTGCTTAAATACTATAAAGCTCTCCAGGATGGTAAGAAAAAGAAGATAACATTGGGTTAACATTGCCATAACTTCATGCCAGTTGAGATGTGCAATAATTAATTATGAATTCTATACAGAACTTTGCAGTATATGTTGACTTCTAACAGTGTTAATTTCTGAGTTGTAAATATGTGCTTATTGTTATGTATATGTGTAAATATTTTGTAAACGACAACATGTCGTGTTGTGTTTAAATTTTCATTTCTATTATTCATTTTTCCATATTGATATCATTGTTTCGAAGTTTAAACTAATATTTTGTTATTTATTTAGGGTAACATTTTAGAATTTTCTAGAATTAGGTACATCAAATATATGACTATAAATGGAAATGTTTGGCCTAGCGTCTAGACGTAGAGTCTCGTGCAAAAACATACATGCGCAAATTACTCTGTCGAATTTCCGGTGAATGTTAGAGAAAAAGAGTCCTAATAATATATATAAACAGACGGAGATAAGAAGAGGGAGAGAGTCAGTCATTAGTTTTATTCGAAGAACAAGTGAGAGATTCAGTCATCAGTTTTTATTTCAAAAGAAGAGAGTTAGTTATTTGAGAAAGACTAAGTGTTTGCTGTGAATATTCAACTTGGTTTTGTGATTGAAGTTAGATCTACGGAAGCTGTGATTTTATTCCGTCAATACATCTGAATTACTGCTTGTGCTGAGAGACGGCGAATTTATTGAACTGTGAACTGTTTCGGAATTTCTTCGTGGGACCAAATTCACACCCTAGACTGGAATTTGAGACTTTAATTTTAGATCATTACATTAGATACAGGCCAGTACCGTTTTGTATTGTTATTTATTCTGAAGTTTGAAACTAATATTATTTTGTTTTGTAATTAATTTCGAATGTTGTAACTTAATATCTTTCACTGTTATTATACAATTTATGTCATATCTGTTATATTTGTTAATAGTTTAGTGTAATAAATTATACAAGCTGTTATCTGTGTTTTTCTGTTGCGTTTAATCTACGAAGAACTTAAAACAAAAAAATACGTAACATTATAAACAGTTTTATGTTTGTATAATTACAATTGTATCATTCTTCAGTTTCTTTCATATTTGCAATTATTCATCCTAATTTTTATTTTTAGGTAAGCTTTATAGTTATGCAATGAACCCACGTGTGCATAGTCCTTATTTATATTAGAAAATGAAAAGAAATTTATTATGTAACATTAACTATTATTTAAACAAGTATTCAAACATACCAACATCTCTATATTATAGTTATATCTGTAGGGTTGTCAAATGATGACTTTTTGTGAACAGTATTGTCAGTGGATATTTATACTATCTGTTATTTGTATTGTGATATGAATAATGAATAAAATATTTATGAGAACTGTAATCTGGTGTTTTTAAATGATTAGGTTTTATTCCATTGTTACAATATAGATATGAAAGTAAGATAGTTTTGTGCCTGTTAATCAAACACATTCAACAATACATTTTATATTTACCAATTTAACACTTATTACTTATGTACAGCTAACACTGATTACATAGTTTTTGTGTACAGTAAAAGTTAACAAAATAAATAGTACAAGTAATTACAGTAAAACTATAACATAATATTATCATAAATCATTGTAACTGTTCTGTGTTTTAAGAAAATATCTAAAATTTAAAGATTTATTTGTAAATAGTAATAATATATATATGTGTGTGTGTGTGTGTGTGTAATGTATTATAATTGAATGTGATTTTATTATATACAAAATACTGGTCCTCTGGAACAGAAGAAAAACAGTTGTACTTATTAAAGGTCAGTTATATACTATTTTACATCAGTTGTAAAATACGCACTGATTTGTGTATTTAAAATTATTGTACTGTAACATAGTCAACACTTTGGATGTTTAACTTAGTTGGAAACTTATAATCAGTTAAACTACTCAACACTTTGTATCATTATACTTTGGATGTTTAACTTAGTTGTAAACTTATAATCAGTTAAACTATTCAACACTTTGTATTATTATACTTTGGATGTTTAACTTAGTTGTAAACTTATAATCAGTTAAACTACTCAACACTTTTTTAAATGCAAAAACGGCTCGTTTGGGTTGAGAAAATATTTTACATAGAAGAGCAAACAACGTTTCGACCTTCTTCAGTCATTGTCAGGTTCAAAAAGAAAGAGGTAACTGACCGGAAGCTGACCACATGTTTGAAAGGGGTTGTGTAACTGAGTGTCGGAATGTAGAGGGCGGGGTTAGATGTTTGAATATATAATTTTATCTATAATATTAATATAGGTATAATGGCGTTCCTTTATATTGGTTTATTTTGGGTTTAAGTTGTTGTATGAGTAAGGCTTCTTTAATTTTGCGTTTGTTTATGTTTGTTTCTTTCTTTAGTATTTGAGTGTTTTCTATGGTTATGTTGTGTTTATTTGACTTGCAGTGTTCGAAAACGTGTGAAGATGACTTTTTATGTTCTTAGAATCTGGTTTCCATTTTTCTACTTGTTTCTCCAATATAGAAGTCGTGGCAGTTATCACATTGTATTTTATAAACAGTGTTGGTGTGGTGTTTGTCAGTGTAGTTTTTACATAGTATAGACCTCAGTTTTGTGCCTGGTTGTTGAATAAATTTGGTATTAACTGAAATGTCATATTTTGTTACTAGTTTTTGCCAATGAAAGAAACAGTCGAAGGTGGTTTCAGAAGTTCAGATCTGGTGACTTAAGTGATGCTGCACGTTCAAGTCATCGTGTTGAGTTTAATAGTTACTTACTGCTGGCAGCAACTGATGAAGATTGTGCTGTAACAGTTGAAGAACCATTCGACAGTCCACCGTCATCCGCAATGGCTTGGAACGGTCTCAAAACTTGGAAAATGGGTTCTCCATGATTTTACAGTAGCCAACCTAAGAGCAAGAATGGACATTTGCACTTCTCTCCATGAACATAACTTGTTTTTTTTGGACAGGTTAGTAACTGTAGATGAAAAATGGATATATTATAAAAATGTTAAGTATCTCAGACAATGGCTCAGTGCAGGTAAACTGGCTAAAGTACAGCCCATAATGGACCTCCACCTTAGGAAAGCCTTGTTAAGCATTTGGTAGGATATTGTTGGTGTGATCCACTTTGAGTTGTTGCTACTCAATATAAAGATTACATCAGTCTTCTTTTGTCAACAGTTAGACCACTTGAATATTGTACTGAAAAGAAAGAGGCCTGCTTTGGTCAATCATATATGTATTGTGTTCCACCAGGATAATGCATGGCCTCATACAGCAAGGATCACATCTGTAAAGATTGAAGAAATAGGCGTACTCTGTAGATTATGTAATAATAGCTGGATATCATTACCGAAAGATCTTTTGTCAACTGTATTCTCGCCGAGTGCAAAGCGCAGTTAGCTCACTATAGAATTGTACTTAATTCAGAAATCTGCACTATAAAAAAAAATTAATTGTGAAAAATTAATTAATTACCAAGGTTATTCAAGTTTTTAAATTCTTATTACTAAAAAATCCAGATCTGTTTAAAATATCGTGTAGTTATTTTAGTTTCTTAATTCTTTTTGTCCAGTCATACGCTATATATAAAAAAAAATTATCCAAAACTTTAGCATCTCATACCATCAGCATAATTAAACAATTATATAAAAAAGTATTTTTACACTGGGTAAGTATATCGTGATATGTTTGTTTTGTTTTCAGTTTTTCGTAAAGTTACACAAGGGCTACCTGACGATGACCGAAGAAGGTCGAAACTTTGTTCGCTCTTCTATTTGAAATATTTTCTCAACCCAAAAGAGCCGTTTTTGCATATAAAATACTCAACAAGTGGGTTTCTCGACATCACTGATTGTTGGCTAGAACTGTTGACATGGGATTCCCCATACTTTGGCCATTTATTTGTTGGTAGTTTTGGTTATTGAACATAAAGTTAGTTTTGGTGATAGTGAATTCTACAGGGGTTGCTGGAGATATGTATCAATCCCGTACACATTTATACTGTCGTCCCAAAGACATTTGTACGGCAACGGCAAGTTGAAAACTTTTTACTAACCAGAAGATGACCTAGGAAGGTCCAAACGTTATTCTCTGTTTATCAATAAAAGTGTCAATACTCACAACTATCGTTCCGAGATACATTTTTATTTCAATTGAGTTTCTTGTATTCAGGAGTTATTATGTATATTTTCACTTATCTTTCGGATCTGAACGAGATAAGAGTTATAAAGCTATTTTATTTTTTTTTATTATTTTGTTTAATTTCCATGATGATATTATTTGACACTCGCTCCATCTATCCGCGAACCTTCATCACTAGATCAAGATTTCCAGTGAGTGAAATTAATGTTTGACAATCTTGTATACATGTTACGAACTGTTATGTAAATGCCATGTAAATGTTTTGTAAACGACAAAATGTCGTGTTGTGTTTAAATTTTAATTTCTATTATTTATATTTCCACATTTATATTATTGTTTCAAGGTTTAAACTAATAACATATGTTGTTATTCATTTAAAATAACATTTAGAATTTTCTAGAATTAGGTAGACCAATCATATGTATTTGAATGAAATGCTGGCGGCCTAGTGTCTAGACGAGAAGTCTCGTGCAAGAACGGACATGCGCGGATTGCTCTGGAGATCTGTAGAAATTACACGATTGTTCGAGAAATCTAGGCCTACTAATATATAAAACAGACGGCGACGCGAGGTAGAAAGAGAAAAGTCATCAGTTTTTATTCGAAGAAAAAAGGAGAGAGTCATCAGTTTTTATTCGAAGAAAAGAAAAAGAAGAGTCATTAGTTTTTTCGAAGAAAAGAAGAGTCAGTCATTCGTTTGAGAAAGTTTAAGTGTTTGCTGTGAGTTTATTCAACTTTGATTTGCGACTAGAATATACAATTATTAGATCAAACTCGTATTTCACTAGTGTTATCTTAAAATGTGCCATTCATCGTTGCCGATACGACGCCTCTAACCGTTCTTCTCAGAGTCTCAAACTCAAACTAACGTGGCAGGGGTTTAGTTTAGAGAGAGAGAAATCAGAAGAGTTCTCTCTCCAACTGGGGTGTTTAGGAACGTTGTGGTTCCTCTTCGTCCCCTTTCGTAAATTATTAGGATTTTTTTTAAAATTCTTTTTTAGCTGGAGGATGTTACTCTAAATGTTGTCTTGGGTAGAGGCAAAGGCAACACTGGATAGAATGGCCGGGTCCCGTCCCGAAAGGAAGAAGTCAAGTAAATATGAACATGAATACAATTCAATTCAAACGACCCAACTCAGGGTCTGGCAATAAAGTTGCCTGAGCTGGGATCTAGAAATCCAATGCCTAAGTATTTGCTGTGGGGGGTGTTATGTAAATGTTTTGTAAACGACAACATGTCGTGTTTAAATTTTCATTTCTATTATTTATATTTCCATATTTATATTATTGTTTCAAAGTTTAAACCAATAAAAAATATGTTGTTATTCATTTAAAATGACATTTAGAAATTTCTAGAATTAGGTAGATCAATCAATTGACAAAAATGGAATGTGGCGGCCTAGTGTCTAGACGACAAGTCTCGTGCAAGAACGGACATCCGCGTATTGCTTTGGAGTTCTGTAGAAGTTACGCGATTGGTCGAGAAGCCTAGGCCTACTAATATATAAACAGACCGAGACGCGAGAAATAGGAAGAGTCATTAGTTTTTATTCGAAGAAAAGAAGAGTCAGTCATTCGTTTGAGAAAGTTTAAGTGTTTGCTGTGAGTTTATTCAACTTGAATTTGTGACTGAAGCTAGATCTACAGAAGCTGTGATTTTGTCTCGTCAATCTTTGCGATTCATTCGAATTACTGGTTGTGCCGAGAGTCGTCACGTACGGACTATTTAGGGGAGACTGGGAAAATTGGAAGGCGGCAAGTTTGAGACGTTCATCAAGAAGCACCGTAAAAAGAATTTCGTCATTCTCCATTCAAACTTCGGTAATTCTTCGTGGGACCAAATTCACACCCTAGACCGTAATTTTGGATTTCTGATCTGAACTTTTAGATTTTCATTCTAGATCATTATATTAAATTCAGGCCAGTACCGTTTTGTGTTGTAATTAATTTTGAAGGTTTAAACTTAATATCAGTCATTGTTGTTATGTACTTTATGTTATATCTGTTACATATATAATAGTTTGTTGTAATAAATTATACAAGCTGTTATCTGTGTCTTTCTCTTGCGTTTAGTCTACGAAAAACATAAAAAAAACGTAACAGGGGAAACGGAAGTGCCGCGAGAAAACCCACTTTCACAAGACAGGCGCCGAAAGTTTTGCCGGTCGTGTGCACGATATATCCAGAGTTCTACTCTACCTTCCCTTTAACATGAGTTCCGGCGCTCTTTAAAGTTAGTTACTACGTAACGAGACACGAGAAACGCCTTAAATAACCCTCATGGGCCTTTTCACTGTATTTTAGTGCAACAAACAGAGAACATTGCTCTCATATTCTGACGCAAACCTCTAACTTTTAGATCTTTTTTAAGCACCAAACGTACTTAAGAGTGATAAACATTTGTTTTTATAAAAGGTTTGACGAAAATTGTTTAACATGCTTAACGAAAAGTCAAAAGAACCTTCTAGAAATTTTGCAGAAGTGCACAACCACATAACAGCTATTACCTGTTGCGAAAAAATATTCCGTAACGTCATCTATTATCTCCAATATTCTTTTAAATAACGAAAAGAAATCTCTTGTTGCATTATAGCGCCATCTATCATCACGAATATTATTTATAAAAATATAAAAAGGAAAATCCTGAAGTATTAACAAAGTTTAAGCTTTCCCGATATACAAGCCCAAACTATTTAAAAGTTGTCTTTCAAAAAATTTAGAGTTATAATTAAATATATCAAAATCTAGTTGATTGTAAATTTGTTTAGACCTTGCGCAACGTGTTCAAAATTACGAACAAAGCTCTTTCAGATATTTCATTAATTTAAAAATTATTAACCAAAACTCATTCAACGAGAAAATGAACATACGTTTTAAATTTAAGTTTTCTCGATATAATAGGCAAAATAAAGCAATATTACTTTTATATTTATTTCGGAAATATAACACATTATGACAAAAATCACTCAAAGTTCACACTTCTACGTTAGAAGTGCTTCTAATAATTCACCATATGATTATACAAACAAATTTACAACTAGTAATGATTTCAAAATATATTCTTTTTCAGTAGAAGTACATTTAGTGTTTCTTTCCCTCCGTACATTTTGTTTTACATATTAAACCACGTATTGTTCTTCTTGATGACAAAAAACCCACTTGAAACAAAAGTGCATCTTGGAATGGTTAACTTGAAAATGTTTTTGGAAGATTGAAACGTTGTTCTCTGCTTTATTAATAAAAATGTTAAAACGCATAGCAGCCATGTTTTGTTTGTTTCATAATCTGTAATGATATATACTTACCTGCGAAAACATGTTAGCATACATCGTAACATTGAAAGTGAATAAAACAGGTCAGCAATTAGCTTCACTTTGTTTAGTGTAATTATTTATTTTTTTAAATAAATTCAAGCAATGACATGAAAAATAAAATTATTTCCTTATTTTATACAACTTATTATTTACGTGTTTGTAAAGATAATATATATTATAAAACTGCACCACAACTTTAATTATATCATGTTATAGCTTCAATTTGTTTATTACTTCTTTTTAACATAAATTTGGT
This sequence comes from Carcinoscorpius rotundicauda, assembly GCA_011833715.1. Classification (NCBI taxonomy): domain Eukaryota; kingdom Metazoa; phylum Arthropoda; class Merostomata; order Xiphosura; family Limulidae; genus Carcinoscorpius; species Carcinoscorpius rotundicauda. The sequence continues at coordinate 34,330,981 of CM022401.1, forward strand.
TTTATACCTGACCCATAAGAGCATGCCTGTAATCAAGTTTAATTTCTCAGTTTACACAAATGCATGTTGTTACACAATGATTAAGATGACGCAGCGTGCAGTCTCCTGTCCCTCTTACTAAATATTACGTAGGGTGAGTCATATTCTGTCAACACAAAATGATAAACTAAACCTACTGTAGCTAAAACTACTTTCCGATACATAACAACGAGGAGCGGCAACAAGCGTGAAGTACTGACAATAATGTAATCAGGTGACCAATGACTAACCCGAGGTTTTTATTTTATCATTTGAGACAAAAAACCCAAACCAAAACAGAATAACAGGACTGATCCGCCGCCAGGATCTACTGCAGCCCACACCTGGACTTGTAGACCAGAGTAGAATTACAATAATTTTTTGTCCAACTGACATGCTTGCCCGGAATAGCCTACAACAACGTTTCTCATCCTCCATGTTTACTACTGAACGCAAAAGTGAAAAACTCAGATTGAAATAGCTAACATTCCCAAGCTATTGGCAACGTAGATAAGAAAACTGTACTGATTCGAGAATGAACAGGGCCTTCGCTTAACTTTTTTTAAGGAGTCAACAGAGCCCACAGAACAAGTATTTTTAGGGGTCAATACTGTAGTTCATTTAAAATGTACTCATCGTGGAAATTCTTATAAAAATTATGGAACAGAAAAATTTACGTAAATTAAAAGAAATGAAACAGAAAATGTATTGTTGTGAATTCGTATTTCATAAAATATGTGCAAGTCAAACCATTTTATTTTTTTTCAAACCACTTATTTTAATTCAAACATGATCTTTTTTTCAATTTTCGCGAAATAATTTAGCGAACTTTGTCGGAGTCTATGAGTTATTGCTTCCATAAATACATATTTGCGCTTGAGATTTAAGGAAGTTGTTCTAGGCACTTTGTATGATGTTGTGTTCTGTATTGTTTGTTATATTACGTTTTCCGGGAACGAATTTTGCTCCAAACTCAAAACATATTTTACAGGAATAAATATACCCTTCACTAATAGACATACTAATAGTTTTCACAATATCACCTCTTGATTGGCCAGTGATAGTAGGGTACCTAGCATTACTTATAGGGCAAGCGTTTGACTTAACTTAAATTGGGTCATAAAAACAAAGTCAAATGCTTTAATTTGGAGTTTCTTTGTTTTTTAAATGCAAAACGTTTCTTAAAACATAAACCAATATATATATATATATAGTTTCTTCGTACAGTCCATGTTTTTAATATTTTTTTACGCAATGTAAATGTTAAATGTTTGCCAATAAAGCGACTGGTAAACATATTCATACAACTATGGTAAGGTCATACCAGGTGAGATTAAACCGTAAGTTTTATACATGGAACTTGTACTGTGCATGAAGCACTTTTAATTCATTGTAGCATAATGCCCATAAGACAGTAACATTCAAGTACCAGGATGTATTTTCTCTTTCATTCACAATTACTTTTTAGAATATTTCCTATGTCGTCAGAATAAAGCATGCTAACATTTTTACGTGTCGACTTCATAAGTCGGGGAATCCTGAGAGGCCTAGCCCTTAAACATGGCGCATCGCAGCCCTGAATAACTCAAACAAAATCGATAATTACATTTCTCATGTGATCAGTGCAATAACTCAAGCCATCAAAGAAACGGTCCCTAGCAGAGTAACAAATCCTGACCTACAATCCTGGAAACTTCCGAAACTCATTAATTAATATTACTCACAAACGTCTCAGACCCTGATTATCACTTGTATTGATACCCCTTATGTTAACCTTGAACTGAATAGTATTGACAGCCAGTCTTGGTTTGTGCTATCTTCGCACCTGTTTCGTCAGTAAAACAAAATTCGTAGTAGAAATTTAGGTTCATAAATCCGTCAAGCCTCAAAAAACACATCTTCGAGTTTGAAAGAGAACCGTGGTGATTCGAAATTTTAGTTTCTCTTTTTCACTACGCGAGGTGAAAAAGTTCATTTTGATAGAGCTTGTTTAAACACGTGGAGTGGATTGTGGATGAACACGAGGAAGATGCCGTCACAAAAAAGTTGGGAGATTCGTTTTGCAATCAGAACAAAACTTGTACATTTTTCTGCTCACGTGCTTATGACGTCAGTCGAAAGGAGCATTCTCCAGGATTGTAGCGGAGAGACGTAGATTGACAGTGCGCGATTCTGTTTCAACAGTTTTATAATAGATTGATCGAATTAAAGAAATAAAAGATTCTAAAGTTAAAGCTATGTTACGTTTAAAGTGAGTCTGATGGTCTTACACTGTTTTCATAACAGTGAGCTGTTGGATCTTTTTGTATACTATATTAGGCATATTAAAGGTAATAAAACAACTAGATATTCATGAAGAGGTCCGATGTAGGTTTTTAAAGTTTGATGATTTAGTGGCTGTTACAACCTTTGTTCGATTCGGCGGGGGGAATGCAAGTTTGTTTCTTGTAGTAAGTAGCCCAGAATATACTTCAGTTTACTGTGATTCTTATCAATTTGATGTTTGTTTCACAGGTGATGGAGATTCTGTACAATGAAAGTTTGATTCGTTTGATGTTTTTGTCTTCCAATTTTCTTTTGAAATGATATAGCGTACGTTTTGATTGGATTGAGCATTATTCGGCACATATTACACTGTTTAATTAATTTCTTTAGTACGTATTGGGCTATGGACACTGCAGTGAGTGAATCGTGTGATGTACTACAGATAACATTGTTATACTGAGAGATGAGGGTTTAGAATAACTGTGGGAGCGATATGCCATTTACGAATAGAGTGTAGAGTAGCGGGACGAGGACAGAGACCTGAAGGACTCCTGCTGATGGTGGAAATGTGTTGGAAGTGCTGTTATTGATTTCAACTTTAATAGTTTTATTATCGATAAAGTTAGGAAGCCATCTGGATTCACTGAACGTGTCCCATTTGTTGGTTTTAATTGTCCTTTTTATACGATTGTTCGTGATGTTCATCAGGTCCCTAAGTGACATATCGCTGGTTCTGATAAATTGGAGCTTTCTTCTTTCATGGATTAGATGGTTTACTTCCGGTACGAGTTTCAATTAATTTAAATTATGAGTGACTGTTTCACTTGTAACTGTGTTAATTACATTTAAGGTAGTGTTGATAAGCAGGGAGGTATGATTGTCTATTTCTTTGGTGTTCGAAGCTTATGTTATAATTTCGGGTAATGCATCTCAATTTTTAAGCTAAGAAATCTTATATTATTTGAGGAGTGGCCGAAATTGTTGATCGTGAAAACAATTGGACCGTGATCGTTGTGAACGTGACTGTTGTGTTCTTGAATGAGCGATGAGATAAAGAGATACTGTTACTAAGTTCAATACATTCTGTTCCCTTTGGATTGGTGTGTCGTGCTAATATTGTTAATGACAAGGTAATTGTTGTCTGTTAGCAGGTGATGTTGTGCTTTTCCATTCTGTTGATGGGTATACAGTTGAAATCAGCGCATTTAGAACTAAGATAACCAGTTATTATTACGTTTGGGTAATTATTAATGATCGACTGTATCTACACGTCATCAGGTAAAGAGATTGGATAAAAGATGGTAGGTAGCGTTATGATAGTTCAACTAGGTAACCTGCCTTGTCACTGTTCGTATTCAAACCTTCATATACAACAAGCAACATTGTTCAACTGTTCCCAATAATTCACAGTTGGCTTCTCACAATATTAATCCATACAATGTAAATTCACCTCTAGCGAGACGAAGGAAGATTGCTTACTCGTCGATTCCTCTGATGATTAATTATTTGTTTATAAATTCTTATAATTAAAACAACTCCCACGCAGATAGTGTTATGTATATGTGTAAATATCTTGTAAACGACAACATGTCGTGTTGTGTTTGAATTTTCATTTGTATTATTCATTTTTCCATATTGATATTATTGTTTCGAAGTTTAAACTAAAATATGTTATTTATTTAGGGTAACATTTTAGAACTTTCTCGAATTAAGTAGACCAATCACATGTTTGTAAATGAGTGCTGGTGACTTCCTGTCTAGAAGTGTAGTCTCGTGCAAGAACGGATATGCGTGGATAGCTCTGGAGTTTGTATGGAAATTGCAAGATTGTTCGAGAAATAGGCCTATCGGTATAAAAGACGGTGACAAGAGACAGATTCAATCATCAGTCATCAGTTTTTATTCGAAAAAAGAAGATAGATTCAGTCATTAGTTTTATTCGAAGAATAAGAGTGAGATTTGGGCATCAGTTTTAGTTATTTGAGAAAGATTAAGTGTTTGCTGTGAATATTCAACTTGGATTTGTGATTGAAGTTATATCCTCGGAAGCTGTGATTTTATTTCGTCAATCTCTACGATACATCCGAATTACCGCTTGTGCTGAGAGACGGCGAATTTATTGAACTGTGAACTGTTTCGGAATTACTTCGTGGGACCAAATTCACACCCTAGACTGGAATTTGAGACTTTAATTTTAGATCATTACATTAGACACAGGCCAGTACCGTTTTGTATTGTGATTTATTTTGAAGTTTGAAACTAATATTATTTTGTTTTGTAATTAATTTCGAATGTTGTAACTTAATATCTGTCACTATTATTATATAATTCATGTTATATCTGTTATATTTGTTAATAGTTTAGTGTAATAAATTATACAAGCTGTTATCTGCGTTTTTCTGTTGCGTTTAGTCTACGAAGAACTTCAAAAAATACGTAACAGATAGGTTCAAATGTATTATTAAGACGGCTCGTATGATTAGTACTACTTTAATTAAAATAAAGTACAGAACAACGTTTCTCATAGGTTTCACATATAGGTTCAGTTTCAGTGTTTCGGTAGTCAACAGCTCAAGAGACAGCAGCAGAGTCACCAACAAGCTCTCCTTTCTTCACCTTACTTTCACAGATTCTCCTGATGCCTCGAGACAATCATCCTAGTTACCTTATTACCACTCCTTCTCCCCTCACCCACGATAATTCTCTAAAGTTAGATGCGACTTAATCTTAACTCACGTCGTAGGGTGAAGAAAAATTTATGTTTCTGACCGCTCCTGGTTACATTTCAATATCATTCGGGAATTTAAATTAACCCATATTCTCACCGTGGATATAGAAGACTTTGAATTTCAGAATCAACTTATTTTTCTTTCAACGGGCCTCGTGTTTCCAACTCTGCGCTGTTTCAGGTTTTCCCCGTTCCTTCACAGTTATACATAATGTTTACTATCCGTGTTTAACGTATTCATCAACCATACTTGTTAACCAGTCTCTGATGCTTCAACAACATTAAGTTACACATTATTTCATCAAATAACATTATAGCCTTGTTAATTCTTCAACCACATTTTTTGTTAGCAGAGCAAAGGGAAAGATAAAACTTCTGACTGCGCCGTTTGAATTTCAAGTTTTCCTATCAGGTAATTTTGTTCAATGCTCTTAAACATTTGACACGAAGTTGTTTGATATGGGAAATAAAGTTTAATTTGCAGTCAAATATAAGACTTAAGAACTTTGCCTCAAGGACGATAGGAAGCACATCATCATCAATACCAAGTTCTGGATCTGGATAAACACCCTGTTGGCAGCTGGCAGCAGAAATGTACACAAACGGTTTTAGATAGAGAAAGTTGAAAACCATTTGCTGTGGTCCACTTAAGTATATGATTGATTTATGAGATGTGAAAGTCATCAACGAAAAGATCATTTGCAATTGTAGTGGGTAGCTGTTCACTATTGGCATTAAGCTTTATAATGAAAAGTGTGACACTCAGAACACAGCCCTCGGGGACTTCATGTTCCCGTGGTAAAAACAGGAAAGTGTTGAGATTATATGGAACTAGAATCGGTGGTTAAGTAAAAAATACTTCTGGTTTCAATGCTGTTTATCTAAGTTAGTTTCGAGTTGAATGTAATACGTAAGAATTTTGCTGATTTTGCTATTTGCGAGAGAATCCCATCCAGATAACTCTGGTATTATTATTCTTGTTTTACGTGATTTTATGCAAGGATTTTTCTAGTGTTATGTTTATCACAAATTACGAACCTGTAAAAATACTTGTACAGTTGAAAATTATCTTATGTAAATAAGTTCAAGTGAGTAATGTAACGGATTTAATATTATACATTTATTTGAATATCGATGTTTGATTTAGTTAGCTATATGTTTAAAAATGGATGCAACTTTTATTGTTAAATATGTTATGCAAAGTCCTGCCTGTTCTCTTAATTTGTAGAAGATTCTCGAGTGTAAAAATTAACAATATATGTTTTACACTGTTGCCAACTGAACTTTTAAGATTCTCGCCTACCGTTTATAAAGCGACACGCGGAGAGTCAGTTTGGTGTTACTGGATTGATACGGTTGGTAAACAATGAGCATCGGTAGCTATAATTGTGATTAACACTTATTATTCTGGAAAATGCGGATACCTGACCAGGAACCTTTACAGATTTTTAACATTACAAACCGATAAACTTTAGATAATTAACTTCATCAGTTAATATTTTTACGAAAACACTGCCTGTCTTTGTCACTGAAAAACACACGTGTGAGAAGCGAGAGAGACAGCTTACCCGTTAAGTAAAGTGTACCGATATTAACATAGAATTAATTCATTTTCGTGAACCGTTGATAAAATATTCATTTTTAGACCAGATGGAAGATTCAGTATTGCTTGTAAAACTTGTAATTATTTTTAATTACTGCTACTACATCATCTATAGTCATAATGTAACTGTCTATTCCGCTATTCGTTAATAAAAGAGTAGCCCAAGAGTTGACGGTGGGTGGTGATGACTAGCTGCCTTACACTGTTAATTCAGAGAAGATTAGTGTAGATAGTCCTCATGTAGCTTTGTGTGAAATTCCAAACAAACCTAACCAATCATAGTGGCTTTCACCAACATTTATTACTTTTTGATTTTATTAATATTTTGCTTTGAATTATCTTCTAAGCCTCGTGTTTTAATTCTACTTAATACATTCACATTTGAATATTTCTTATCTAATTTATGTATAATTCAAAGTTATAGTCCTTTCGTAAAAGAGACCATCTTGCTGAATTAGATTAAAGGTCCTTTAATGTCATTACTCACCATAAAGGTATATGATTTGTAACTTTTTTTCTATTGTATCTTGTTGTTGTTTTGAATTAAGCACAAAGCTACACAATGGGGTATCTGTGCTCTGCCCACCACGGGTATCGAAACTTGGATTTTAGCGTGCAAGTCCGCAGACATACCGCTGAGCTACTGTAACTACTTGCTCTATATTGTTGATTTTACCTACTGCTCTGTGATGAGACAATATTACTCTATTTTTATTTATAGTCAAAATATTTATAGTTACGCATTTCACTTTAATGCTCTAATAACACATGCAGCAAAAACAATGCCTGATTATCTGTTTCTGAAGGTTCAATAATATTCTTTCATTTACCTTATAATCTAATTTAGCTTCAATAATATTCTTTCATTTACCTTATAATCTAATCTAGCTTCAATAACAATCTGACTTCTCTCGGGCATCTCTTTAACTGTTGTTAAATCTTTATGTTTCATAAAAAGCTGTGGAGTTGTCTGAAACGTCTGTCCATTTGTGTGTTTCTTTAGGTATTTCCACTTTTACTTTATCTTGATTTACTTTAGTGCTATGTGCTGCTTTACTTCTAATTACTGGTTATGTGTGCTTCTAAGTTCCTCTCTACTGTTACTACTAGTACCACAAGTACTGTTTTTCTCCTTATTATTACCTTTATATCTTTTGACACCTGGACCTATTGCCATTTTGACTTTGACATGTATCACTGCAATTATAAGCACCAGTGCTTCTGATACTTAGCCTCACTATTTTGTTTAATGTATGACTGGCTGAGTCATTGAACCTATCATGAGTCTGAAGGTATATTTCCTTCAAAACGTACAATTTAATCTAATAATGAATACGTAACTGTTATAACTACTTAAGAAACCTTAGTTAAATATATGATCTCCTTCTAAATTTACCTGCTTAAATATAAGGTAAATGCTAAAGATTTACATCTCCACCTTCGATTGGAAAATAGCATTTTTGTAACAATTTAACTTTTTGAATTTTTTTTTATTACATACATTATCCATTAGTGCCAGATTCGTATTTAAAACCTCGTACCTGTGCCAATTAGTCGCAAACATTCTATACGCTCTACCTTTAAGCTAACTGCTGGTGAAATTTCTTTTCTGTACACATTCTTCTTTATAAATTTTAGACCTGCCTTTAGTTTCATTTTCAGATTCCAACTGAAATTTCATTTTGTGGAATCTCTGCCTTTGACTCTTTTAAAAAATCTCTGTTTCTATGGGCACATACAATCACGGTCCGTGTGATGTTTAAATGGGTATTTAAAACAATCTTTCTGCTCGTGTCATTTCTGACCCTACTACAGTTGAAACATTTTACATCTGTTTTATCTTCCAGAACTAATTTTATGGTTCTAATCTGCCATTTTTACCTGTTGCTTCTCTTACTCAGTGAGATAGCTTGGGAATATTTGGCTCAAATATTTGTTTTCCTCCGAGCTTTTTCTTGTTATGAAATAGATAAGTGCTGCTCGTGGTGTATTTGCTTTATTTACATTTATTCTCAAATTGTACTACGTAAAAATATTCAAACATTATTTTTGCCGAAGCTGAGCCTTGTATCTGTTTTGTATCAATAAGGAACTTTCTTGGAGGTCCAAACTATACACGATTGATTAATTTCCGACTGTGATTCTCGAGGGAGACTGATGAAGCTGACTCAACGAATCCCAGCTTTTATTCAGAGTTTATCAGATGTTTCAAAATTTCGGAAATGTGAACACATGAACAATATGTACCAAAAACCAAAGATCTTGGCCATATACTTGCATAACAACTTTGATGTGTCTATTCAAAGGCCAGCCTTCAGCAGTGACACGTGCTCGATTATCGTCATAATTTATTTCTGTTTTTTATGTTCTTGTAAACTCCCCCAGAAAATTATGGATCTATTAAAATAATTATGGCCATGTACAAAAACTAGAATATATTTTAGATTATAATCATTTCTTACGTTTATATACACAGAAGCTCTAGACTATTGAATAAACATCCTGCCTAACGAGAAACAGAACAACATCTGTTTAATTATATAGAAATTTGTTTAAATCTGCTTAGCTAACTTCTAAACTTGACTTCTATAATCAAAACTATTTCAAAATTTAAGGAAATCATAACAAGAGTATTGCAGGAAAGTCGATTCAGGGCGACTACTCCACACTAAAATAAATACGTGTTAAGTGTGTGTAAGAAACATCTTTCTCTTATAAATACATGTTTTATCTCGTCCTTGAAAAATAAAAACTTGTTACTAATAATAATTATAAAATTCAGCGAGACCATTATTTGACTTCAAACTTAAAAAAACAGGGGAAGGGCTGAATTATCTATCCATGATAAATAAGAGGTCCAAGTTTCATTACAGGATAAAAGATATGAAAAGTAAACTTTCCCTGTTTTGTCATATGTCAGACTTATGTACTGCTTTATAATTAAGTGAAACTTCTTTCACGTTCACATGTGCACAAATGTGCACACAGCTCTCCCTGTGGACAAACAACTTAAAACAGAGTTGGCAAATTTGGAACTAGAGCTTTGACAAAACTGAACAATGTTAGATAAGAAATGTGTTTATTATGATAGAATGAAATATGTAGTATCTGTTTGGTACATCTCTAAGAAAACTTTTTAAACAACATTTTATTGAAATTTGAGCTTTTAAGTCTTACAACAAGAAAAGTTTAAAAGATATTCAAGCATTATTCAATTGATTAATGTTAAGTAATCCTAATACAAACACCTGCAGAAATAAACTTAGATTTACAGTGAACCTGTAAAATAACTATTCAAAGACAACTGTAAGAAAGTGATTGACATGGATAAGTTAAGTTAGAAATACGAAAAATTTGGCAGGAATAAAGTTAAACTAGCAAATAAATCTTAAACTTCGGAAGAGCAGACAAACATTAGGGACTAATGAAACAAAGCCTCAGATTTTTGGTAGGCAGAACAAGCTTGAGAGTCTGTAACTGGATGAAGATGTCTTATGGAGTAAAGAGAGAAGAGTTTTAAAATTAATATGAAGAATAAAACTATCACACCATATTTGTTACTCTGTATCCAGTGGTGAGGCTTAATTTTACTTATCTTTGTCTTGGAAATTCAGCAGCTAAGTTAATCTAAATGATACTTTGAGGTACCTGAATAGAATTTCAATCTTAATGATACCTTATTCGTACAGCAGGTAAACGATCAAATTAGACAATTCTAAGATTCTGGGGTAGCCATCCCTAATTTTGATTTATAGACCAAGATGAAGACAGCCAATTACTGCCACAAGAGATTTAACTAGCTCTTTGAACTAAATAGTAGAAAAGACTATTTCTTTTAAAAAACGCCCACAACTGAAAGGTGTGTTAGCATCCACAAATATTGAAATCCAGGAGCTTTGATATGCAGCCTGAAATGTTAACTACTAGACCATGCTCGACCCACTAGTGATTGCTTTTGAAACTAAGTTTGATTTCCAGTGAAAGTTAAACCTTTTAATTGTGAAAAAAGAGTATAATAACATGTAACTTGAAACAATTTTTAATTTTGTAACATTATCTAATACATGTTTCTCAAGCAACTGAGTCATTAGTTTTTAAAATCATAAAACAATTTCGAAATTATATTAAGCAACCCTAAACCATGTTTGACAAAATAGTTTGACTTTTATTTTTGATTGAGTGTTTTTAACTTTAAATTATAAAACTGAAGCATTAAACGAATATTTTATTTAAAAGGAAGTGCTATGAAATCAATACAAGATATAAGATAAACTGTTTATTAATTAAACCGTGAACATTAAATATTTAAATACAGCTCTCATCTTTATGATCGATTTTTATTTTTACTTCTATAATTATTTAATAGATAACGATACAAAGTTTCATGTTATATGAAAACTTTTTTAATTCAACTCAATTCATGCTTGTGGGAAATATAGTTTTTCTCCTACCATATTGGTGATCATGTGACGTATTAGGCACTTATATCAGGTAGACTGTTATCATAGACTATAAATAGTCAGTACTAGAAAACAACAGCAACACATTTGTAACGAGTAAAAATCTCTAAGTTTACCATGTAATAGTTAGTACTGTGACAAAGTATAATATATGTTTATTGCAAGATTTTTTTTAAATTTAGACGTAAAATCTTACGCGTAAGTTGTGTAAATATTGCAAATGTTGTTTTATAGAATTTCCATTGGGGAAAATATTAAGTTTGCTGTACAAAACATAAGTTGCTCGAAATATTCTTCAATACTTAATTGAAAATATCATTAATTTGTAATCTTATGATCACACAAAGATTTACAAATATATTTCATGTAGTTAAAATGAAAATATCCATTGTTTTACTAAACAATAAGTATTGTCGACGATTGATAAATTAGGACGAAAAGATATTTTTTTGCCTCCCACGTTTAATCAAGATATGAATATGACTGTATATTACACGTTATATTAAGGTTGTTGTATATAATATATACCAGGCAAGCAAGAATTCTATACTCTCTGAACATATTCATGTGTGATCTTTTATAGCAAAGATAAATCGGGTTATTTGGTGTATACACCGAGAAGACACTCTTGTTGAAACAATACAACACAATGCTAAGTCTCACAATAAATTTTGTTTTGTTTAATCTCTTTTGTTGTGTAATCTCTTATAGCATAGATAAATCGGGTTATTTGGTGTGTACACCGAGAAGACACTCTTGTTGAAACAATACAACACAATGCTAAGTCTCACAATAAATTTTGTTTTGTTTAAGCGCAAAGCTACATTAGACCATCTGTACTCTGTGCACGCGGAAAATCGGATCTTAACTTAAAACCACCGAAAGATCTCATGACACAGTCTGTACTCTTAGGATAAAAACTACTTTAATAATAATGAAAACACAACTAGGGACTACTTTTCGATCCCGAAATTTTGTCTTTAAAAATTAAACACAAAGCCACGCAATGAACTATCTGTGCTCTGTCCAACACGAGTATCAAAACCAGGTTTCTAGCTTTCTAGCAGTGTGAGTCCTCAGACAGACTGCTGTACCACTGGGAGGCAAAAATGTTATTGTTGAATAAAGTTACAAGTATATAAAGCTTACCTTGTGAGAAGCATTAAATTGTGTGTGCAGTTTGAAATATCTAGTTCCAAAGAAAATAATTTGTAGTATCAAATCAATTTATTAAAAAAAATGCTAGATCGAATAAAAAATTCAGAAAATTATTTTTGGGTTTATGTTAATTTGCAAATTCGGCTGTTAGATTGCATTTTGTATTACCATTCGAGATATTTCTCAATATCATGGCTGAGACATTAAAATGTTCGCGAATTATGCAATTTAGCTTCATAGTCATTTTAAAAATTGAAGGTTTAAATTTACAACTGAAAGTAAAAGACTGAAGCGTGTTTTACTTTTGATGTTGTTGTTGTTTTTGAATTAAGCACAAAACTACACAATGGGCTATCTGTGCTCTGCCCACCACGGGTATCGAAACCCGGATTTTAGCGTGTAAGTCCGCAGACATACCGCTGAGCCACTGGGGGGGCTTTACTTTTGAAAACACACACAAAATAAAATTGGTAATCATATGCGTAAGAGAATGTATTATCATAGTTCTGAGAACGTCATCTGTGATAAGATAATGTTTAACAACAGTTAGACACATTATCTGTTTGTCAAATCTTATGATAGTATAGATATATAATATCTATAATAACTGGATCATAAAGTGATGAATATAAAGCACTAAAATATTTAAGCGAAATAAATAATTTATAAAAAATTAGCGTTTTGTAATTACTATATTATAAATTAAAATATACATTTTTTGTCACTCAATTCCTTAAGCAGACAGGGCCGCAATCACTGCGGTTTCTGTCACAGGTTAAGCGAGTAGTTTGTTAGCCCACTGCACCTAGCCGCCCCTAATTTCGCAGTGTAAGACTAGAGTGAAAGCAGCTAGTCATGACCACTCACCGCCAATTCTTGGGCTACTCTTTTACCAACAAAAAGTGGGAGTGATCGTAACACGCCCCCACGGCTGGGAGGGCGAGCATGTTTGGCGTGACTCGAATGCGAACCCGCGAACGAGCGCATGCCAGGCCGAAATATACAATTAACAAATCAAGTATAATAAGAAAAAAATATATAGTTCATTTTCCTGCAATGTCTGGAAAGTTTTCTTTTATCATTATTTGTACCTCAAACTCAGAGTTGTTTGTTACTTCTTTGATGTCACGTGATTTGACAGCGCTTCGGACATTTATTAAATAATACTGTTATTTTTTACATGCATAAATTTTTTTGTGAAGTGTCATTTTTCAGATTTGAATATGGATTCAAAAGATAATAAGAAAAATTGTAGCTCTATTATTGAAAGCTTATTTGTGAACAAGTTTGGTGCAAAGAGTGTTAGCGCTATAGAAAGCAACATTAGAAATTGTAGATCAATGACAACTCTAAGCCTGACTGGAGGAACAAAGCAGTGAGTTTTAAAATTCAGTATAAATCATTTTGACAGGACATCATGGATAACTGCTTGTCCTAACTTGCAGAAACTTTTCTGCTGGTCGTGTTTATTATTTAACAGTAAATTTGGGGCATGGAACTCAAGTGAATTTGACGATTTAAATAATATGCATAAGACAATTCTTGAACAACTATTTTACTAATGAATAGTGGGATTGACCATGACATTATAACGCCCCCACGGCATGTTTTCGTGTGACAGGGATTTGAACCCGCGACTCTCAGATTACGAGTCGAGCTCCCTAACAGCCTGGCTATCAAAGGAAAATTAGAGATAAGTATTCAAAAGCTCTTTTCACTCATTGTGTGGCATATAGTTTGAATTTAACGTTGTTGCAAGCAATGACGAAGATCAAAAAGTATAACAGATTGCTTGCAAAACTTATTCTCTTTGTTTTTTTGCGAAATCAACAAAGCGTGTGTACCTTTTAGATACTGAACTGAAGAAACGATTTTCGAAAGTGGCCCCGACTCGTTAGAATTATAATCATTGCCATGTTGGAATACAAGGAAGTATATGTTGACCTATTTTAAAATATTGTTGATAATTTTGAAAATTGGGACACTGAAACCTTTACTTGTGCCCAGGAACTTTCATCAAATCACGGAGATTTAAATTCATTGTTGAAAATATTTTCCATTATTTTTTTCTCTCATAAAAATGTTATATTTGATGTCCTACAGAAGAGGATATAAGAAGAGTTATTCCAAGTAATTTCATTGACTTAAAATTAATTGGTAAAGAATTCCACACTTTAAGAATTTCATTTTTACAACTATTTGCAACGTTTTCTTCCAAGATCCCTCCACACTCTATTTTCTCAAGTATTTTACGCAGGGCACAGAATTTATTAGTCCAAGTATCGTTTTCCTGAAATTCTACATACTTCTTAGCAAAGATGCGGGAATCCTATCACGTGCCAGCAATGTGGCCTTGCGTGCCATAGGTTCGCCATCACTGCTTTTACCAATGTATACACACCTTGTGAAGGCTGTAACTGTACATACTGATTCAGTTTCAAGTACACAAATCATATTCATAGAAATTTTCATTGAGATTTTATAAACTATCATTGAAAAAATAATTGTATTTGTGGAATGGGTCACAAGGATTTTTAAGTTTAAGAGGTGTCACAGACTATATAAATGTTCATAACTGTGACATACTTAATTCATAATTATCAATATACAGAACATTAATTTAAATAATAAACTCAAAGCTCTATAAAGTGATAAACACCGTATAACCCAAGCACTTTTTAAAAGTAGACCTTCCTTCTTCAAGAGCAAATTTGGAATCAAAATTAGTATCATTTTTTAAAGAGTTGAAGCTGTGTTTTTATGACTCAAAGTTCTATAATAATAGTTTTAATTGTTGTTTAGTATTTTGCTAAAATTGTAACAGCTTGTCCCATTACTCTTAGAACCACCTTAATATAAAGAACTGTAAGTATCTGTTGATTCTCTTTAATTAATTGTCTGCATGTAATTCAAACAAAGATTTAATGCTCCTTAGTTCGACAGTCAGATGACCACTGTAATAAGTAGAACTGTAAACATCTACTTTTCTTTTTGGTGAAGTTTGTGTATATCATCTGAACAAATAATTACCACATCCACATTCAATGAATAAATGATAATACCAGTATGTAGAAATATAAGAATTTATTGTTTTCCTTTATGAATTGTGTGTTTATCATCTGAATAAAGAATTAGCACAACTAGGTCCAACAATCAGACTTTTTTGAAAGAAAACTTTAAAGTATTACTACAACAGCTTCATAAAACTTGCATGATGTTATGCTATTTGTTAGTTTATTTTATACATTCTGCCAATAAATTAATGTATTGTGTTTCATATGATTATCTTTCTTTTATATTATTTTTTAAGATGCAACTATAAATTAACATTAAGATACTGAACTAACCTCACATGTGAACCTGAGTAAATAGTGTGACTATGAAACATTTTTAATCTGAAGCAGTTTGGGGATTTATGATAATCATATGTTCTAATTTCAGTGTAAAAACTGGTACTATTAATTTCTTTTAACATTTCCTGTACATAAAATTATGTAATCAGTAATCTCTGAAAATTAGTAACAAGTGTTGAATTGATGAATCTAAAAATGTATTGTTGATTGAATTTAAAAGTTATTTTTTAAAATCATTTATTAGATAATTAGTTTATTTTACACTGCTGTTTGATTAAAAGGCATATAAATTTGTCTTTCTTTGATACCTACAGAGTAACAATTAATCCTACTCATCTGAAAACCCCTGATCTGAGTTCTCATAAAAGAAAACTAAAGTGTCAGTTAAACTTGAAGTAGTAAACTGACTCAAGTTCTAAGCCTTGTTCTTGGAATTTACTCACTATTGAAATCACATCACAATTAATAGTACGTATAAATATCTACTGGAAATACTGTAAAAGTTATGATTTGACAACCCTACAGATCCAACTGTGGTATATAGATGTTAGGATGTTTCAATACTACTTGTTGGGATGCAAGTTCTGTATCAGAAACCTTATATATATATATATATGTGTGTGTGTTTTATTGACAGTTGATCCACAAAGTAACAGATCATGAACAGTTTCTGATAGTTAATTCAAGAGCAGAAAAAGAAAGGGAAGAGGTTTTCTAATGGGTAACCTACAAACAAATAAAAAAATTTAAAGATAAAATCATAGGACCTACTTGCCGTCTAATTCCACATTTGTTGCTAGAGTTTATAATACACTTTGATACTGTTCAAATACCTTCATTATCTCAAGTATTCTATTCTAATAGAAAAAAGTCAAACAGAAATTTTACAATTGAGAAAAAATTGTTTAACTTGTTTGTAACTGATAAACTGTGGTGTTCTATTTACTGACATTAATTTACAAAGGATTTTATCTGATGCCAAAAATCAAGACAAAAAGTATGGCTCCTAACTTTTACCCTTGCTCCATATTTGTGGAAGTTAATTTTATCATCACCACATATGTAATATCTTGGTCCAATGATTTATTACTTCAAAAATGCACTAGTTTTAAAATTCATTAAAAAAATTAAATTCATGTTACAGATTGATTTCATAATGTGAGATTTTCCACTAAAAATACTTCTACATAAGTTCTGTACCAGATTATACAGGTAAGAAAATTAAATAATGAGTTTTGTTTCCTTATGAAACACAAGTTTTCATGATTCAGCCTCCAATACCAATATCAATATCATGTATGACTAGTGTAACATAAAGTACTGGATATGATTTTTACATTCTACTCTGCTCTATTCCATGTTAACAATTAAAAACGTTTTGCACAGAAGACAGTAAAATAAATGGTAAAACAAATAAAAAAGTATTTATTTATGTACATATACTTTTCATTGGAAAAAAAATTGCCAGCACTTTTTGTGTCTGTTGAACATTATACCTGAATAAAACTTTTTTTTCCATATTTAACTTAATAAACAAACTCACTAAATTATAATTGTTTTCATTTATCTGAAACAACACAGCTGTCATCTAGTGTGCATTAATAAATACGATGGATTTTTACTGGGTCTTCTCCTTTAATTTTGAAATCAATGAATTTTAAATATTCAGAAAGGTGTGGTAATTCCAATTATAGCTGTAAATGAGTAAAACAACCTGTGGAAAATTAAAACCACAAAGGTAAACACCTTAAGTCATGATACAACTATTCCTCCTATTTGGTTATCTCTTTCAAACTTTCTCTGTAGAACAACAGAAGTTTCAAATATATTGTTTCTGTTTTATTAGAAGTACAAATGCTGTAGTAAAATATTTTAAAATCAGAGTTTTTTACCATATTTTACAGAAGAGTAGTGTTACACAAGATTTAAAGCAGGAACTGAAATTAACACTTCCATAACTGGTTTGTGTGTTTAACTTGAACTAGTAATCACCATATAACTATGAATATATATATATATATATGCAGCATAAAAGTAATAGTACCTTATGTGGTTTCACAAAACTTGACATACAATGTAAAAATCCTTTATAGATAAATATAATAAAATTTTTCAATTTAGTATTTTTACTAAGGATTTGTCCATAAATATATGGAGTTAAAGGATGAATGAATGGTCCAAATCCAAAATCGTTTTTATATTAAAATAAAAATACTTTTCTTTATCTGAAACTTTTCAAACTTCATTTGCATAACCTCCAAAATTTTCTAAATAAATACATTTTTTTTTCCTTCAAGAAAACTTTGTGTTGTTTCTCTTAGTTTATCTAACGTAACATCTACTTGGTTGGTGGATTTAACTGACCTTGTTATCATCATATAAAATTAAGAAATAAATCCAAATTACCCTTTTTTTATAGAATGATAGAAAGTTGTAACAGGGTACTAGAACTGTTCGTTTTAAATACCTTGTAGCTTGTAACACTATACATCTACTTACAATTTATTGTTCCTTAAATGGTATCAAACTAATAATACTGCTACACAAGTTGTAAATTACTTAACAAATACACAAATAACGTTACCATATCAAATCACGTAATCCATGAGCTGGTCACAAGCATACCTTACTAAGAAGAATTACCTTGCCTCATCTCATAAGTTACTATCTTTTACATTTTACTCACTGATATGAATAATGAATAAAAACACACATGAAAAACAAAGAATATAATCACGTGGGTTTTCTTATTCTTGCTGTCAACTGTCATGAAACTTAAGCTTACATTTTTAATGTACTAAAGGTATTGACAGAATCAATAATGTTTTTATGTAATTAAATAATACAACTAAGAACACAGAAGAGAAGAGGAAAATCTTGCAGAGCAGCTGTTGTAATTCTCATGTTAGAAAACAATCAGAATTTTTTATAGATTTATTTAAAACTTAAAGACTGATATAATATTAAAAGTTGGTGAACTAACTGTGTTTTTATACCAAATGTATTTATGTACATTGATTAAAAAATAGTTTAAATTTTGAAAATAAGTCTTTAAGAGGTACACTTCGACCTACATGATGTGAAATTATTAACTTTACACACAGTCACCACATAAGTACTACATCTAAACAAGGTCTCTAAGAACACTTAACATCATTAAATATCAGATAATTCCCCTTTACTACCACAGTTTTTCTGACTTCAACTTTTGTTTGTCAGAAAGGGGGTCAAATTGATCAACATTGTACAGATAAGATATAAAGTTTCACTAAATGTGCACAGTTGCAATGGGTATGATGTGTTTAATGATTTAATATATTCATTGTGCATATTTGTTCCAGGTAGCATTCATGGTCAACATGTGTAACTTGTACTTACAATTGTAACATAAATTATAGTTTTGCTGAATGTAAGAAAACCCATGAACCTGTGAATAATGTATCACATTCTCATGCTGTATAGCTTATAGGTTAATATCTAGTGTAATATTAAAAATAATAATATATATTTATTATTTTCAAATGGGTTAAGTATTAATATGTTTAACATCATTTAACAATAAAAGTAGTGATATTAAATATTTAAATGTGATTTATACATTCTACCTTATGAATTGTAGGAAATTATTCTTATATTATATTACAGTTGTAACTATTACTAAAACCACAAATGTTCTGTGGTTAAGAATATTCATGAGTTTATTTATTATTTTTAAAATACAATAATAAACCTTGATAAAACATTGTTATAATACACATATAAAATGCTTTTAACAATTATTTATATCTGATAACATTACAGTTCTGGGTGCTTGTTTGACTTGTTTCCACATGCAGTGAATACTTGTACAAAATGTTAAACTAATGTTCAAATACCTCAGATCTATAATGCTAGCAAAAATCTAAAGGCCAATGAACATAAAGAAAAAATATGCATTTTGCATTGTTAGATTCAACCACTTATTTGAGTAGAGCTTCTAAAGGTGAAAATAAGAAAAGGGAAAATAAAAATAAAAACCTTTTTTAGCATTTAATAGAGAAAATGTGAACACTATGAAATTAGCCTAAATACTAGTTGGTCAAAAGTTTTAGACCATACCAAAAAGAAGTCCTAAACAGGGCAGGAAATGCCCAACAAAAGGTCTCAATAGTAAGTAGCATGGCCATCATTGCAAATCACTTTAAACATTCACATTGGCGTAAACATTTGCAGAAGGCTAACTGGAATGTTATTCCAAGTGGTGAAGATGGCTTTACGAAGATCATGCACTTTTTGGAATTGATGTCCATTTCAATAAACTTTCCTTTCTATTCACCCCCAAACATTTTCAATTGGGTTCAGTTCAGGCAAACACACAGGATTGTCCAAAAGAATCACATTATTCACCATGAAAAAGTTCTCTGTCCTGTAGGCATTGTGAATTGCAGCATTGTCCTGCTGAAAGATCCAGTCATTTCCACACAAGCTAGGGCCTTCAGTCAATAAGGATGGACTCTTCAACATGCCAATGTAGCCAGCTGCTCTTTGATGCCCCTGTATAACCTGAAGCTCCATTGTTCCATGGAAAGAGAAAGATCATGATGGAACCTTCTCCATTGTGTCATGTAGAAAATGTCTCTCATGGGATATCCTTATCATGCCAGTAATGTTGGAAGCCATTTGGACCATCCACGTTAAATTTTTTCTCATCAGAGAACAAACCCTTCATCCACTTTTTTATGTCACATGTTTGGTGCTTCTTGTGGTGTGGAAGGAGGCATGGCCTTTGAAGACATTTACAGTTTTTAAAACCTTTCTCTTGTAGATGCTGTCTTGTTCTTGAGCTGCATTCTGCATCTCTAAGGGCCTTAATCTGGTATGACGATCAGCTGGAGGATTGCTGGACAATCCTCCTGCTCAATGCTGGTGAAATTTTCTTTGGCCAACCACTTGAAATTCTCGCTCTGTATCCTTTAGGGTCTTTTAAGAAATTTGCAACAGCAGTTTTACTGTGCCCAATATGATCAGAGATGTCACGTGAGAGAGACCTTGCTTTTGCAGCTCGACAATTCTGCCACATTCAAACTCTGACAACTTTTTAGCCTTTGCCATGTTTTTACCCAATCTAACAGAGGAGATGTCAATGGGAGATGTTGACAATGCTAATGCTTGAATACAAATGACTAAATTTCATTATGTGTTTAGCGATTAATGTTTCATTTGGTATGAGGTTTGTCACATTGACTTACCAATGACTTGTGTTGATTTAAATATTGTTTACAAAACAGTAGTTAAAATAGTAAATTTAAAACACAATTGTGTTGAAATAAAATCTAATACCACACGTTTACTGAGTTATCCTAGATATCATGATACTCATTTCAGTTTCTGTGACTCAGCAGTAAAGACTAGATTAGAAAAGTTTACTTATCACACAATATTTTATTAAGGCTTGTTTCACTGTGTTTGTGCCATCAACACTAGAAGTATTCAAGATGAGGGGCTAGTACGAGCTAAGATTTTGTCTCTGGTATATACAGTGGAACTTGTTACTTTAAATAATTAGGAAGCTTTGATTGTGAGTTAACGCTAATGTGTGTTGTATTTTTGTTCATTTTCATCTAGTGTAAAAATACTTTCTCCAGTAATTACAACGTTATTTTTTTTAAAACACAGAAACAAAACTGATAATGAATAGTAGACATGGCAACAGTTGTAAACATCTTCAATAAATGTTTTGGAATTACAAATGTTCTATCTTCAATACATCACATATTAATGAATTAAACAATGTTTAGAATAAATACCAACATAAATTTACAATAAACATCGTTTTAAAACTCAATTTACAGAGAAAAATTACAAGTAGGAATTAATTTGAACACCTACTTAGGCTTGAATTTTCATTCAATGTATTTTTGAAAAATCTGAGCAAATTGGTAGCAATGATGACGTTTCATTGTAGAATATACAGGAAAATTAGGTGGAGTTTGAATTTTAACTACAGTTCTATTAAAAACTTTCATATGTTCCAAGGTGTATTTTAGAGTGACAAGAAGTTTTGCCTGTGTTTGACATCTACCATCTCTGTTGCTAGTGGTAGAACAAATATGATTTCAGGTTATGTCTAAAGAAATATTGAATATAAATGTAAATATGTTATAATTTCAAATGTTTCAAGAAACTTTGTTTGTTTGTTTTGGAATTTCGCACAAAGCTACTCGAGGGCTATCTGTGCTAGCCGTCCCTAATTTAGCAGTGTAAGACTAGAGGGAAGGCAGCTAGTCATCACCACCCACCGCCAACTCTTGGGCTACTCTTTTACCAACGAATAGTGGGATTGACCGTCATATTATACACCCCCACGGCTGGGAGGGCGAGCATGTTTAGCGCGACGTGGGCGCGAACCCGCGACCCTCGGATTACGAGAGCACGCCTTAACGCGCTCGGCCATGCCAGGCCTTTCAAGAAACAATTCAGTCATTTGGAATATCAGATTAAACATCACAGAACTTTATCACTTTATTTGATAGTGTAGTTTAAAAGTTTTATGAAAATATACTAACAATGTACCTATAACTGTAAAGTATGAACTCTGTATAGTGCATTAAAAGCCATGTCAAGAACTTAAGTTTTTTTTCAGTTAAAACAACTAATCTATTATTACGCTGTATGTATATGGAATCTCTAGCTAAACTCAAATATATGTGTGTGTATTTATTATAAATGGAAAAAAACTTACCTTTATCAAAAATATTTAATGCCAGTCAACACTATTTGTTTAATTGTTTTCATTCAACTACTAAATCTTGAAGATTCGCAATTTATGTTTCCCAGTCACTACTTCTAGGCTATTTTATTCTTTCATCACCCCACTTGGACAGAAATGTTATATAGAAAATAAAAGTCAAAGCAATAGCCGCATTATACCTCGGAAGTAGGTCATTAGCTTTTGTTGTGCATTGTGGGATATAACATCTTATTTGATTTTACATATGTTGTAGACATTTTCTGTACCAAAATGTATGCCTGTCAGAATGTTTGTTGGGTGTTATGTAGTTAGTGTTAACTAGTTTGACTATTGGGCTATTAAATTTTATGTAAATACACTGGTTTACAAAGAAATTGAGGCAAGCACAAAAATAGCTGTTTTAACCTAATATGGGGTGCTGAATTCAGATTTGAAATCCGTTTTTACTCATCACCTCTAGTTTTTTAGATATGCATACTGTATATTTTGTACACATACTGTGCATAAAGGCGTATATGCATTCAGGGTTAATTTCTAATATTGTGTGACTTATGTCTTCTTTTTTTAGTTATTATGCAATAAATGCAAATAAATCAGATGAAGAAATGCCTCCAAGGGAAGATTCTGCCAAGTCAATCTCTTCCGAAGATATTGACTCTTCTTATTCAGGAACAAGTGGCAAACGAGCCACACTGGATCACACAAAAAGACCTGAATGATCTTGCTCGTGATTTGTATCTGTCAAAACATCAGTCAGAGCTCTTGGCTTCTCGGCTTAAACAGTGTAACCTAGTCCAGGAAGATGTAAGGATCACTAGTTTCAGGAATCGGAACAAAGACCTTGCTTCATTTTTCGACATGGAAAACAAGTTGTGCTACTGCACAAATGTACCTGGCTTGTTCACTTTCCTTGGTTTGCCACATAATCCTTCAGACTGGCATCTTTTCATAGACTCCAAGCGAAGTCTCAAGGCTGTGCTTCTGCACAACGGGAATAAATATCCCAGCATTCCCACTGCACACTCTGTTCATCTAAAGGAGTCCTATGGCAATATGGAGCTTCTTTTAGAAGCTGTTAAGTACAACCAGTACCAGTGGAGTCTGTGTGGGGACCTCAAGGTCATTGGTCACTTATATATATATATACATATTTCCTTTTTTTCACATATATTTATCGGAAAAATACAATAAAAAAAGGGAAACAAAGTATAAAAATAATGTAAAAAGTAATAAACTAAAATAAAAGAAGTTTTAAGCGTCTGGTGGCCAGCTTGATTTATATTTCTTAAATATATATTTATAGGAGAAAGGAAATTACTAGATCACACATTTAGTCATTTTTATGCCAATTTTTATTAAAATAAGTTAGTGCATTATGCAAGAGTCTTTTAGATATTATCTCTATGTTTACATGCTTGTGCACAAATATGGATAATGTGCTACTTTATAGGCTGAAGTTAAGATTGAATTTTGTATTTTTTGTAGTTTCTGTAATTGTTTTTGTATTATGTTCATCCAGGCAGGAGATATGTATTCTATTATAGGTCTAATGTATATTTTGTACACGTTTATTATATTATCAGGTGATATTCCTTGATTTTTGCCTGAAAGACTTCTTGCATAATTTGCTCTTTTCCGTATTCTAGTCAGGATTTTTTGTTGTTGTTGTTGTTTTGAATTAAGCACAAAGCTACACAATGGGTTATCTGTGTTCTGCCCACCACGGGTATCGAAACCCAGATTTTAGCGTGTAAGTCCGCAGACATACCTCTGGCCACTGGGGGGCTCTAGTCAGGATATTGTTTGTATGCTGTATCCACGCTAATAATAATAAGTTAATCCTAAAAATTTAGCATGTGTAGCAGTCTGTAAACAAAGGAGGTCAAAATAATTGTTTGTCATTTAATTTACATGAAAACTGATGTAGATATGTGTTAGTATAATATTTATAATATACCCTTGTTATGTCTATGTGTAAATATTTTGTAAACGACAACATGTCGTGTTGTGTTTGAATTTTCATTTGTATTATTCATTTTTCCATATTGATATTATTGTTTCGAAGTTTAAACTAATATTTTGTCATTTATTTAGGGTAGCATTTAGAACTTCCTTGAATTAAGTAGACCAATCATATGTTTGTTAATGAGTGCTGGTGACTTCGTGTCTCGACGTGTAGTCTCGTACAAGAACGGACACGCGCGGATTGCTCTAGAGTTGTATGGAAATTGCAAGATTGTTCCAGAAGTAGGCCTATCGGTATAAAAGACGGTGACGCGAGATAGATTCAGTCATTAGTTTTTATTCGAAAAGAGAGAGATTCAGTCATCAGTTTTTATTCGAAAAAAGAAGATAGATTCAGTCATTAGTTTTATTCGAAGAATAAGAGTGAGATTCAGGCATCAGTTTTAGTTATTTGAGAAAGATTAAGTGTTTGCTGTGAATATTCAACTTGGATTTGTGATTGAAGTTAGATCTACGGAAGTTGTGATTTTATTTCGTCAATCTCTACGATACATCTGAATTACTGCTTGAGCTGAGAGACGGCGATTTTATTGAACTGTGAACTGTTTCGGAATCTCTTCGTGGGACCAAATTCACACCCTAGACTGGAATTTGAGACTTTCATTTTAGATCATTGTATTAGATACAGGCCAGTACCGTTTTGTATTGTGATTTACTTTGAAGTTTGAAACTAATATTATTTTGTTTTGTAATTAATTTCGAATGTTATAACTTAATATCTGTCGCTGTTATTATATAATTTGTTATATCTGTTATATTTGTTAATAGTTTAGTGTAATAAATTATACAAGCTGTTATCTGTGTTTTTCTGTTGCGTTTAGTCTACCAAGAACATAAAACATTAAAAAGTACGTAACACCCTACTTTCATTATCCTAATCGTGATACTTTTTAAGTTATGAAGAAAAAATACACACGACGCAGGGGAAAGAACACTTTCTGTCTCAACTGTACGTCAGCTTACTCTATTTCTTAGTCATAGTCAGGGACTATGATACATCCCGTTCATTTTAGGTGGGGGTATGGTGCATACAATCATCCCCCCCTACAGTTTGATCTGTTGAATTGTTTTATTGCATCACAGGCCAACGAATTGTGTGTTTGTTCTTGTGATTCTCGTGTTCTTACAAATTGAATTACATAATTAGACCTAGATGTAGGCTTTTTCAGTAGCCGAAATGTACATCTTTAATATAAGCGTGCTTCTAAGCTTTTCGATCTAAGCGATAGTTCGTAAGTATCAGTCAGTAGGCCTAAGTATACATGCAAGGCTTGCAAGCACTATCACAGAATCTACCTACGTCTTGTACGTAATGTAAGATTAAGTAAAATTTTCATCACAACAGATTGAACAAAGCATGAAATTAGAAAATATTACTCCCAAGCGTAAACTCCTGTGATATAGATTTGGCAGACCTTTTATAGATTGTAGCTGCATCAATCCTATGTGTATATTGTGCGGTTTTCTTACGCCATTTGTTCTTATGCATGTCTAGCCGGTTTTATTGTCGAACGCCTTATTCTCCTTAGCTGTCGAAGCGCTGACCATAGTGTACGTTTTGCGCACTGTTAACGACAGATTCCTGCTGCTCGGATCCAGACACGCCTTACTTCACCCCTCCGCTTCCTTTCGTCTGAGCCTCAATTTTACAACAGGGCTCATTAGACCTGTGTTTGTGGCCCACATTAATCCATGAAATTTCAGATTATCACCGGCCTCTCATAAAGTGCTGGTGCTTTATGGTAAAAGAACAATATATTCTCTTATTATAGATAGTCAAAAATATTCTATTTTATTATATGATTAGAACGTAAAAGGAGCGATTTCAACGGCCTGAAGCCTCTACTCGAATTGTATTGCTAGTTTTTGTTTAGGTGTTTTTATTTAATATACGAGCTTATAGACATTATATCACAACTTATCACGGAGATTAGAACCCGCGACCCTCAGATTACGAGTCGAATACCTTAACCACACGGCTATGTTTTTTAGTAAAGAGCAACATGGTATACATGTATACACGTGATATTATTACAAAAATATCAACAGCTCTTACTTTATTCACTTTCTGAAGTATTTTTCTCTGTGAAGTATTTAGATTTAAATTAATTTTGGAAATTAGTTTTTCCTTGTCATAATTGCTTGGTTATAATTACGTTAAACTTCTTTGGATCATTAAAAACACTTAACATTTATCATGCTCCACATTTTGGGGTGTAGTACAGGTAAGTACGATGTGTACTTTTTCTACTTTTTTTTTAAACGGAGATGAGTTTTTTCGAAATTTTGTTGTTGTTTTTAATACTTTACCACGTGGACACAAAGAGTTGCTCAAATAGGCTCTTCTATCTTCCTTTGTTTCGTTGAGTGCACACAAAATGTAAGTTCAGTATTTAGAAAGTAGTCAAGTTTTGTGCAGGGAAGATAACACGTTTCAAACAGAAATATAAAGCTGTATTCTCTATCAGCGAATCGATCATGGAATAACAATGATAGGCTACCGCGTCCAGGCGCTCGAATTAATTCACACTGAACAAGGATCATATGTGGTACGTGCGTTCATGTGCAGACCTGAGTTTGTTTTTAATGCTAATATCTTCTCAAGTATAAAGTCAAGTTTGTCCTTATAAAAGAAAAGAAAGAATTTATTAGAAACTTTTCACAATTTTTTAGTTTCTTACATTTCCTAAAGTTGTAAGTTAATTTAAGCCTTCAGCCACAGTATTGTTCAACTTAACGTGGTTTTCACTTAACTTTGGCTGAACCATGATTATTTTCTCGTGAAATGACGTTCAGTTTTCAAGTGATTTTATTAAATATTTTTGGAAGAGTTGATTTCTGCTTTAATTATAAATTACTTAACGTTGCTTTGCTGAGGTTTATGATTTATAATAGTTTTATTTATCTTCATTGAATAGCATTTCGGTTTTAACATGGATATTTGTTTGTTTGTTTTCATTTTTAGTGATAGTATAATTTACAAAGTGGATGAAACACGTAGCTAATGAGAATTCAATTGAAGTTCAACAGCATTCTTGCATATTCAATGAACCTAGTTGCCCTCGTTTTTTACGTTTTTATTTTGTGATTGTATTATTGTTTGTTTCTGTGAATATACATTTTTATCTTGGTAGTTCTTTAGACCTCATTTGGAGACCTAAGAGATACTCAGTCACACTCTGTAACCAAGTATATCACACATATCTAGTCAGTAGGCCTAACTGACTTCTCAGTAGAATAAAACATTCTACGGAAAAAGCCTTAAGGGTCATAAGAATGACTGTCAAGTATTAGTCTATGAGACGGCGGGGGTGGGTGCGGTTTACTAGGTGCCTTCCCTCTAATCTACATGGCCTGAAATCGCCAGGTGATTAAGGCGCTCGACTCGTAATCCGAGGGTCACGGATTCCAATACCCGTCACACCAAAACATGCTCGCCCATTCTGCAGTGGGACCGTTATAATGTGACGGTCAATCACTCTATGTGTTGTTAAAAGAGTAGTCCAAGAGTTAGCGGTGGGTGGTAATGACTAGCTGCTCTCCCTCTAGTCTTACACTGCTAAGTCAGGAATGGCTAACGCAGATTCCCCTCGTGTAGCTTTACGCGAAATTCAAAACAAACTCAACCAATAAAATCCACTAATTCAGGAAACATTAGGTGAGAGTGAGATAGGAGACAGACGTGTTTTTCGTGATTCCTAAAATGAAAGATTGAAAATAGGCTCCCTCGACCATTATCGAATAAAAGTCTATTTTCTACCTGGATGAACGATAAAGTTATCAATAAAAGAAACAAGAACAAAGCTACACAGGAAGTTACTCGAACAATTCTCACACGATTAAGCATGAAACCGCGACAAACCCATCGCTGGAAGCTACAGCTGAGCCAAGATACGTGATGTCAGACGAGAAAATTGCCAAAGTTGTTCAAACTACCGACACGACACGAAAAAAAAGTAAGCCTATATACTTATGTAAAAAGGGCTGTTATGGTTAGAGAAAACTCTACGTAGAGGAGCGAGCACGTTTTGACCTTCTTCGATCGTCGTCAGCTTCACAAAGAAAGAAAGAAGAAACTGACCGATAGCTGACCACATGTTTGAAGGTGGTTGTGGAATTGAGTGCAGAAATGTAGAGAGCTGCTTAGTCATAGTCACCGCATCTGCTCGTCAGTGCTAACCCTCAATTTTTTTTAACTATTGAGGCACGAATGAAACTTAATTTTGAATTACATCAACAAATAAACAAAAATTTGCCATTAGTTGATTTATTTTATGATACAAAAAGCGTTTCTTTGAAATAACTAGAGAATTGAATTTTTTTTAAACGAGAGACAAGAGGCTTCTAAAAAACCTGTCATCTAGAAACTTTACGGAGAACACCGCCAGATGGCAACTCTGACAACGTGCTTTCAAGCAGTTGTTGTTTTTAATTAAGCACAATTTTTTTTTTTTTAAATTAAGCACAAAGCTACACAATGGGCTATCTGTGCTCTGCCCACCACGGGTATCGAAACCCGGATTTTAGCGTGTAAGTCCGCAGACATACCGCTGAGCCACTGGGGGGCAATTAAGCACAAAGCTACACAATGGGCTATCTGTACTCTGCCCACCACGGGTATCGAAACCCGGATTTTAGCGTGTAAGTCCGCAGACATGCCGCTGAGCCACTGGGGGACAACTTTCAAGCAGAAGGTACGATTTGCACATGAAAAATCAGACCCACAAGACTTCGCTTTGATATAATGTAGGGTAGATCAATAGCAAAATATCTACTCGGACATTCAATATTGTAGAATGAAGTTAGACCTTTAGAGATACAGGAGCACGTGTACGTAATAAGATCAGTATGGTTATATTCTATATGAAAACGAAAAGTTTTGGAATGTTTTGAACAAGCTATACCATTGCGAGCTATTATGTAACTCTTGCAAAATATTAAAACTACGCTAAAAATAAAAATAATTCACCGAATATAAAGTTCAAAGTTTTAAAAATATCATCAGAAACATATGTAAATAACAGATATATTACAACCTCCACTACTCAGTCGGAAACACTGTACACCGTATGAGGTTAAATATCAAATAACTGGCTGGTAACGGATATTTGTTCACGATGTTAGTTTTGTTTGACGTACAAATACTTGTTTACGAAATTAATGTATAGTCTATAAATGACTTGCATAGTAAAAATAAATAATTTTGTAATAATGTCGATAAAATAAGTATAGCTCTTGAACTCTTAGGAGAAGAAAAAAAATCAACAAGTAGTGATAAGTTTTTCTTAGCTATATATATTATTACCACTTATACCATAAGCCTGTTTCATCCTAATTACCATGTTACTGCAATAGGTTTACTTATTATATAAATAAATGTAAGTATTACTATTCTTAGACATTGCAAGTTATTATTTTAACCTTCCTCACCTCAAACCACACCACCTCTCACTCAAAATCCATGCAAGGGAAATAAAACAACACAATGACACAACACATTAAAATCTTACACATCAACTGCCAAGGAAATCTCAAAGACAAAAGAATAGAAATACACAACATAAATAAACATATAAACGCCAACATAATCATCGTTTCAGAAACACTTTGCACAGAGAAACAAAACACCACAATTCCCGGTTTTATCTCACACAGCATACCTCACTCAGAAAATAATAGAGGAATAATAGCTTACTTCAGTACGAAAATATCGCATCTAATCTCGATAGAAAATTCCTTTAAATCTAACATTAATGAAACCATTTTCTGTAATATACACTTTAACAATCGGCTAACTATTCCGATTCTAGCCGTATATTGCTCACCATCCAAAGATATCGATATTAACTTCCTACAAAAAGTGTTGATCGTAAACCCAAACCAATTATTATTGGAGATTTTAATTCACCACATTCAGAATTAAGGGGTAGCAGAGACGCACCCAGAGGATCATGCTTAAAAAATTTTATCTCTAGCAATAATATGCACCTAATCAATGACCATACACCTACACACTTTTCAGCTGCTAACGGCTCATACGATGTACTCGATTTCATCATCGCACCCAAGGACATATATCTAACTTTAAAGTACATGATGAAATCACCAGTGACCACTTCCCCATGTCATGTATGATTCACCCGCGCCACCCTGCTGTGGCGTACGTGACTCCGTCCGCTTGTTTTTGTTTTTTTGTTTTTTGGAATTTCGCACAAAGCTACTCGAGGGCTATCTGTGCTAGCCGTCCCTAATTTAGCAGTGTAAGACTAGAGGGAAGGCAGCTATTCATCACCACCCACCGCCAACTCTTGGGCTACTCTTTTACCAACGAATAGTGGGATTGAACGTCACATTATACGTCCCCACGGCTGGGAGGGCGAGCATGTTTAGCGCGACTCGGGCGCAAACCCGCGACCAAACATGCTCGCCCTCCCAGCCGTGGGGACGTATAATGTGACGATCAATCCCACTATTCGTTGGTAAAAGAGTAGCCCAAGAGTTGGCGGTGGGTGGTGATGACTAGCTGCCTTCCCTCTAGTCTTACACTACTAAATTAGGGACGGCTAGCACAGATAGCCCTCGAGTAGCTTTGTGCGAAATTCCAAAAAACAAACAAACAAACAAGCCTCTCTGGACTCATACCTACCCCATCCAATAGAACATATAAAAAATAAAACAGAACTAGACAACTATGTTGATCAAATTACAGAAGCCATAAAGAAAGCCATTAAAAACACAATTCCTAAATCAAAAAGAAAACAATCACTTATTCAATGGACTCTAACACCAGAAATTCACGCACTAATAATCAAACGCAGAAAATTAAGACGAACACACTACGTCACACGCGATCCACACATTAAAACAGAAATCAATAGAACAAATACAAAAATTAAACAAGAAATCAAAAAAGTAAGAGAAAACAATTGGCATAACTTCTGTAAAAACTTAGAAAAAACCAAGAACAATCCAAAAGAATTTTGGAATTAATTCAAGAGTATCGCTTCAGACAAAAACACAAATCACATGCTACAACACATCACCCATAACAATAAAATCGCAAGGACGGACGTAGATAAAGCTGACTATTACAAATCCTCTTTTAGCGATTTAAACTCAGTAGATTTCGACACACAACACCATGTCAACAACTACATAAATACAAACCAAGCATTATTCTCACCACGATTCACCGGCGAGACACTAGAAGTATACTCAAGTCTAATCAACAGAAAAATAACCATAACCGAGCTAAAAACTAATATCAAAAACTTGAAGAACACTTCCCCCGGACATGATCAAATACCAAATATTATTCTGAAAAAAAGCTCCACTCTCCTACTACAACACCTCTCAAACATCATGAACATCTCACTAGCGACCGGGTACTATCCCGACACGTGGAAAAAAGCCACCATAACAACGATCCCTAAGAAACAAACTAACAGAACAAATCCAGATAATTTCCGCCCCATTAGTCTGTTAAGTTGCCTTGGCAAACTGATGGAGAGAATTATCTCCAACCGTCTCCTACATTTTTGTGAATCAAACAACATTCTTCCAGAATTTCAAAATGCCTCCAGAAAAAAATAGACAAACAACAAATCACCTCACGCGACTCACCGAATCAATCTACAAAGCTTACAACAACAATCAAGTAATCATCGGGGTATTCCTAGATGTCAAAAAAGCATTCAACAGCGTATGGCACAACGCCTTCATATACAAACTAAATCACCTGCAAATAAATCCCACGATAGTCAAATGGATCTTAAAGTTCTTAACCAATAGAACAGCACAAGTAAAAGTCAATAAAACTATATCCAAATTATTTAATATAACGGCAGGAGTACCCCAAGGATCAGTCCTCTCTCCACTTCTATACATAATTTTCGTCAGTGACATACCTTTTCCAAATCTAACATACACACACAATTCACAATACGCAGACGACATCGCAATCTGGAGCACCTCCAGAAACCCAGTAATGGCCATGTCTCGCGTACAAGAATCATTAAACAACGTCTCAACATGGAGCAACAAGTGGAGAGTCGTGTTAAACCCAACAAAAACACAAGCAATTACCTTCTATAGGAAACTTAAGAAGCAAAGAAAAAATCTAGAAAAAATAAAATTATCACTTGGAAACACAACCATTAACATGAGTAAAAACATCACATTCCTTGGCGTCACTTTCGACACAAAACTAACATGGAAAAAACATATAAACAATATACACTCATCTATCAGAAAAAGGATTTAATATCTAAAGACCATAACTGGCAAACAATCGAAATGCGCACCGAACACCATTATACAAATATACAAGGCTTACATCTGTCCACTAATAGAGTACGGATGTCAAGTAACATACAATATGTCAAATAACACACTCAGAAAATCCAAGTGCAGCAAAACAGAATATTAAAATCCGCATTTAGCCTACCATCATTTACGTCAACAAACTATTTACACCAAATTAGTAATTTACCAACTATAAGAGATAGAATAACAGAACTTTCTCTCAAATAGTATCTAAAAGCAGAAAAAAGAAACAAACTAACGGTATCACTACACAAATTATCAAGTGCAACAATAAAATACATTTCACCTTACAACATATTTCAAGAATCACAATCTACTTAACAAAGAATCTAAACAAATAAAATCCATGTCACTAACACGAATTCCTTTTTTTCAGATACAGGGCACGCGACAGGCAAAACTTTCGGCGCCTGTCCTGTGAAAGTGGGTTTTCTCGGGGCACTCCCGTTTCCCCCACATCAAAATCTTCAGGCATTGGATTTATAGATCCCAGCCCAGGCAACTCTTTTGCCAGACCCTGAATCGTGCCGTTTGAATTGTTTTATTTTGATCTGGATTTGAATAATATTCATGTTCACATCTGCTCAACTTCTTCCTTTCGGGACAGGTCCCGGGCTTCCTTTCCGCTGCTGTCTTTGCCTCCACCCAAGACAACATTTAGAAGAGACATCCTCCACCCAAATAGTCAATAATAATAATAATAATTAATTTATTTAAATAAAAATAATAATAAAAAACCCACCACTTAATCTTAATAACAATCCACGAAAGGGGACGAAGAGGAACCACAACGTTCCTGAACACCCCGGTTGGGGAGAGAACTCTTCTGATTTCTCTCTTTCTAAACTGAACCCCTGCCACGTTAGTTTAGTTTAGTTTATTCTTAGACATAACCAGTCTCTTCTATAAACTGTAAATTTTATATAGTTTATGATAGTCAAAATAGATAAGAGATGCAGTTAAAACTGACCAGAATTAATATGCTGAAGTTTTTAGGGTTCCAATGTCCATTCATGGTGTACTTTTTCTCTACTGCCTTGAGCTTCGCTGTCTGCGAACTCGAGAAGTCTGGAACCTTCTTCTTGACAAACGCTAAGTGAAGGTGTCGTACCCTTTGGGCAAAAGGCATCCGATCGTTTCGGAATACCATTAACAGAATCAGATTGCTTACAATATCGAATCTTTTTTTGCAGTAGGTTTAAATCTGAGGATTCAGTAGATAGTCTACCAGAATAGCTACAGTTTTTTACCACTTGACACCCTATTTGGAGGACTTCCCCAAGCAGTAACCTGTCTGTGACTGCCAAAACCTCTTCCTCCCTGTGTTTGACTCGTATCGAGTTCATTCAGGAACACAGACATTCGAACTGCACATTTGATTCGTCTTGTGGAAGTTTATCCAGGATTTCCAATGACGCTTGATAAAGATTTCAAAGTGCTCGTAAAAATCAAATATTTATTATGTTCTATGCACTTAAAAATCATAAATGAATCATAAAGGTTTTTGAATGTCATAAATATTCATTCAATTTTTCTCTCAATAACCACCTTTTCTCTGGTAAGTTTTTAGACATTTAACATTTTTGTGAACACGAGCATTTTTAAGTATCTAAGGTTGAATGTAACAGTTTCCTCTTAGGGTAGATTACTTGACAGTATATACATATACGTTATGAAGATGAGAAACATCAATGATATCATGGTTCACTTGATTATTTATTTATTTCTAAGAGAATATATCCATGTTTTTCTTTTATTTATCTCAACTAATTGGTGTTACATTTGATATTTTTTTAATTCTATTCTGTGGCTGTTTATTTCTTCATTTTCACTTTAATATAAAAATTGAAAAATATTACTAAAAAAGAATTCCAAACCAAAAATAAACTTTTTCTGAATATATAAAGCGCTGAGTATTTTTAAACCTTAATTTGATTTTTTCTGTAAACTTACAACATGAAATACATCCAACTATGTAACACAGCTACTTATTGTACTTTTTATAGGATTATAACTTGACATGAAAGGCAAATTTTATGTATACATACTAACAATAGTACAATTTATGTCAAATGAGCTACTAGCCCACTTTGTTGTAAGAAATCATTATAGTTTTTTTCTAATTTCATTCATAGAAGTTTATAAATGTACAATCCACATGAGGAATTCAGAGGTAAATAGGTTACAAAAAGGAAATAATTTCACTTTCAGACTGTATATTTAAGTGATGGCTTTATGTATTTGGTAATTATAAAACAAACTATATATTTAGTTGGATTTGACATTTTTAATACCAGCAACTTGCAAAAATACTTTATAACAAATTATTTGTTCTGGAACAAAGCAAGGAACAAAAACATAAATAGCAGATTTCTATCAACTTTTTGTATGATGACAAGTTTTATTTGTGCATTTGGATGAACATATATTTCTATTTTACAATAAAAATTTACAATAGGAGCAGAAAAAATATAAATTAGAGTTAATTTTCTAAGGCTAACTACCAGTTATTTACAAGTTATTTCTGTTTTCTTTTTCTCTTACATGATAACTTTGTTGCCTAGTTGGCACTTGGCATTGGTTGGTTCCAGAATTAATAAAAAGGAAAGAGTACAGACCAGAGGTTGACATCTGGTCCCTTGGTATTTCATCAGGAAAATTCTGACATGGTAAGTGTAGGTAACCAGTACTTACATCCAAGGAATAAGAGTTGATTGAAGTTCAATTTTCTCCTTATTTGGGTATCTTGCATTTTTCTCTTTTGTAAATTGTTTAAGTTTTAAAAGTGACAAGTCCACGAAATTAGATAGAAAACTAAATACTTTGGTACAACAATAATATACAAAATTTGATTTAATAAATCTCAGAGGGACTTCCAGTGGATAAACCTAGTCTTTCACCAATAATTTCAAGATTTTTTAATAACTTGTGTGTATTAATTCTTTGCTTTAGTGAAACACAAATATTTCTCTCATAAAGTTGAATAATAAAAATTCTTATTGTTTCAAAAAAACAAAATTCTTAAAAGCTACATTTTTGTATTTTAAAATACAATTGTCTGCTTTGTCCAGAATGTCTTCACCAGCCACAGGTAATAGATATAATAAAGACAAAAACAAGAATGTTCACATAATTCAAACATATAGATGTAATGAAGGTAATAATGAACAGTGGAATGATGACCGCAACACTGAATATTTAACAAGACCATATACAGTTACAAACAGTTAATTATTGAATCTTGTGGAGTGTATGACATAACAATCTTTAAAATTCATAAAGTATAGTGTTTTCTGCCACAGTATCACTACCATCTTGTTTAACCCCTATAAATAAACAGTAACATGTTGGGTAATTCACTCATGGTGTTCTGCAACTGTAAAGTTATATTTTTTGGGGGATATTTAACAGTATTAGAAAGTATTATCCAAAAATTTGTACATTCCGATGTCATAGGTGTCAAGTGACATGAGTTGGTAATAGTACCTGAAGCATATAGTATTTTTGTGTTTTGAAAGTAAGATATATTCTATCTCTGTAATGATAGTTTCATTAACAGTATTGGTTATAATTTTTAATATATATATAATTGTTTTCGTTATATATACATGTATATTTTCATTATCAGAATTATTTTGTGTTTTTAAGTTATGTTATTGATTTAGTCATCAAGTCGCATATAATTAAATCCTATCTGTCATTTATTTGCCCAACTCACTGAATGATATGTTTCTGAAAATCAGCAGCCTCTTCACAGGTAGTGACACCCTGTGTCTTAAGGTAATCTGCAAATTTAAGTAATTTATTTACCATTCTTTCATCTATGTCACAAATGCAAATCAAAAAGAGCAAAGGTCTTAAGACTTGAACCCTGAGGTACTTCAATTGTGACACTAATCTAGTTTGGTTGAACTGCATTTGTGACAACCCTTTCTTTCAGATCAAAATAAATGGTAACCTTTTCAAAGAATGTCAAAAGATTTCGTAAGGCAAGATTTTCCATCAGTGAAACCATGTTAGCTATCCAATAAAATTCTAAACTTGATTAAATAACTTTTTGAAGTTTTTTGTTTTTTTTATTAGACTCATTACTATGCAAGGATTTTAATTAAGTCTTTATTAAAGTACCACAAAATTAATCTGTATTTTATTACCTACAGGCCATTAGAAGTTAGATATGAAGAGCTACTTGACATATTCGCTGTAAATCTGGTGCATATGTCACTTTTCAGTTATCCAGTGTCTCAAATTCAAAAACCAGCGAATAACCAAAATCCAGATTTATATTCTTTCACATTCCTCTTTCTTCAACAGACCTGCCACCTATTTAGTTCCAACAGTAACTATAATTTTATATGACAGAGCAAATCAGTCTTCACGATCTTTAACTAGTTATTTTATTATTCTTTTGTGTAAGATCACCATTATCTGGACATGTATGTATACATATGTGATGAACATTTTACAAATTAGAAGCAATGAAGTATTATTAATTTCATAGTGAGGTCCAGGACGGTCAGGAGGGTTAAGGCGTTCGACTCGTAACCCGAGGGTCGCGGGTTCGAATCACCGTCGTACCAAACATAATCGCCTTTTTTAGCTGTGGGGGCGTTATAATGTCACGATCAATCCTACTCTTCGTTGGTGAAAGAATAGGCTTTGGGTGGTGATGACTAGCTACCTCTAGTCTTAGAATTACAATAAGTACGTACAAAATACAAGCCATATTATTTACAAGATCGTAAGAAAGTAAATCAAATTAATATTACAGTGATATCTAGACGTGACTCTTACAGGTAACAATATCAGTAAAATTCTTAGAGATTACTTTGACTCAAAATTAAACTGGATATTACACATTAATAGCAGAAAAACCAGAATTTGGAAAATAGTGAATTACCTTAGGAATTTGAATGATAAAACAAGAAGTTACAATACAAAACATTAAAACTACGGAGCATACATAAAACCAGCCGTAGAATATGTTTGTATAACATGGATAAATGTGTCAAAAACACACATCAACAAACTACAGCAAATACAACATTGTATTTCAACAAAAGCATATGCAGTTCCACGATCAACAAACTAAGTATTTCTTTACAACTATTCAAACATGCCAATTCTATTAAACCTCTATTCGAACCCTTGATAACTTGCTTCAATATTATAAAAAAATATTAATACAAATGAACTGGTAAACAAACTAGAGAGTTACATAATACATGATAAACCTAGCTCTAAGTATCTTTCCACTCTGAACATCACAAATACAAAAGTTAAAATTCCATACAGTCCTAGGCTAACAGAGTCATAGATACAAATGTAGCTATATTTTAAAATTTTTGTGTGAAAAAATAGGATTATGCGTTTGTATGTTTATGATTGTTAGGTGGATTATAAAAAAGAGAAGCTATAAAAACATATGAATTAATATTACCCCATGAATAGGTTATGTTAATCAAAACTGCAGACAATGGGCAAAATGCAATGTACTGTAAGTGAAGCAACAACAAAGTAACAATGAAAATTGATTACCCAGGATTTAGTGGTAGTACAGATAAAATAACAGTTCCAGAGATGAAGGAGGAGGTCTACATTGTATCTGTCCTTCCATAGTCCAAAACATGGACCGAATCCAGATGAAGAAGAAGAATTTGATAGTGGATGTATAGTTGTATAAAGTGACACCAGAGGATAGATAGTGTGTTATCTACGTCTTCATGAAAGGACTGTTTCGTGTCCCCGATACATAAAATGTCACAAACTGTAATGTATTAAATTGTTGTTGTTAAGTTAAAAACTACCCAAACAGATATCTACACCCTTCTTACCGAAAGTAATGAAACCAAATTTGTAGCGTTATTAGCCTTTTGTCTTATCGCTGAGCCAAGTAATGTAGTACAGTTGTATTCACCTGTTTCTAGACGATCGTATATGAAAGTATCTATTCATACATTTAATGTTCTCAGATTTATATGGTATAAATATATAACTAGAGCTTGACGGTCAAGTCTATGTATATAAAGTTACCATGTTACACATATTGGTCAATTGATTTTGCAATGTTTAGGAAGAATAAGTAACAAACATTATTTACTTCTGCAATGTGATACAAAAAGTGATTTTGACTTTGTAAGCACATTTACCCTGTATTAATATTGTTATGTTTTATGAATTAATATGTGTATTTGTTATTTTTGTGTATGAATTAAACTCACTATTCACTAGTTCTAATGAAATGGAGAAGCCAGAGAGACAGACTGGTTTACAGTTTAGATTTCACTACATTCACTCTCAGCTATTAACATATAAGTAAACTTACAAGTAAAAGAAAGACACAATAACAAGTTATTTGATTATTTAGGGTGAAGAAGGGGGAAATCTTTTCATGTAATTAAATTCTTTTTACATGTTTACAGATTATTTTATAATAGATTTTTGGGGGTAAATATCAAGGGTCAAGTGTTCTCGTTCTAATGAAGATCAGTCTAGCCGTTTTTCTGTTATTTGTTCTTTTCATAGACACGATCAAAAGTACGTGGAAAGGTTCATTTGGTTTAAGTTTGTATTGCTCGAATTGGGATAAAGGATTTGCATAATTAAATGATCATCATTATTCTACCCATTGTACTGTATATTACTCTAACATTTCTACAGAAGGTCAATATCGATAGATTTCAACAGTTTTTTTAAATCGGTAGGCTGTTATAACAGGTACAAATTACAGATAAAACTCCAACTCTATCATCTCGGGTATTATCAATGCAATTATTATTTCAAAATCTTGAAAAAAAACAATAAAAACAACGCTTTTCCAGAGAATTATTGGTGTGGAAAAATTAAGTATGAAGGCTGTAAAATTCACATTCATAGAACCAAATTATTTGTATTTTCTTCAGTTTAGGGATGTTACAGATGTTAACTATCACGGATGTCGCCCAGTTGACGTATGTAACATTTGTTAAAGAATATTGTACATTAATGCGTGATCAAGCCAAAATTATTACAGATGTTACCCTTATCAATGATGGAGTAATTGTTCCCCACTGGAAGTGAAAACATGAATATTTTCCTCAGAGTGACTAAACGAACATCTTTACAGCTGACTCATCACTTCTCACTCTTGACTGAAATTTCGCAACACATTTGAAAGTTAGGTCTGCCTGTATTGTGGTACAATACCGTTTATATATCAGTTAGAACTAACGATCCATCTCTAGAATAGTTTCCCATAGATTTTACGGATAAACTTGACGAAGATCGCATCTCATCGTGGGTTGATGGTGGACTGAGAAACTGCGCATATCAAAGTATTAAATCGAGAAACCTAAACTTTTCATCAGTGAAATATGTGGTCCTGAATATGTTTAACATTGAACAACAATCTATAATAGTTACAAATTTAATCCTTGAACAGTAGCCATCATCAACTGATGCTGCTTCCTACAACATTCCCACTGTTTAAAGGTTAAATAGAATATATTGAAATTATAAGACACTCCTAATAATCATTGGACAATAAAACTATATCTGTTGTCTAATTTACATCAAATGTCATATCCTTTAAGTCTATAACACGTTACCCTGTGATAACTATATGACAGAATCTTTTAAAAGTTATATTGGGCTTGCGGGCTTAAAAGAGGGCATAAACAGAGACTAAAAACGTTCAAATATAAACTTTTTTTCTGTTTTACGGGTCGAACAGGGTCTGTACAAGATGATAATAATTTTTCCTAGTTACTAAGTTACAATTAAAGGTCTTTTTCAGGTCCATCAAATCTTTAAAAAAAATGTTACAATTACACATTTAATGTTTTATATCTGTGACCGACTTATTTTTCTTACAACGCTAAAATCAGGGGTTCGATTTCCCTCGGTGGACTGAGCAGATAGCCCTTTGTGGCTTTGCTATACGAAAAAACACACACATAAACACACGACTTACTTTTCAAGTTAAATTAGTGTACGAACATGAGTTGTGAGTCGTGATAAATTCAGCAGTTTTTAACATAAAATGAAATATACTACTTATTCAGATATATCAAACAAGACAGATGTGTGAGCTATTTAATCCCTAAAAACATTTAACTTTCGTTAAAAGTAAAGGGAGAGGAGCTGTATGGAAACCCTATTGACAAAATTGATGACAAAACTGTCAAGATATTCATTGAAATTAATAAAGACGACATTCTTAATTATAAAAACAATTTGAATATTATGCCATTATGTATCAGCCATAATTTTCTATGGTTTACCTTATACTTGTAAAGAAGGAGATTCATTACGACCTATTGTTTTTGACAATGGAGCTTTCAGCCATACTTTACTGGGCTGTTTTTGAATTTTTAAAATGTTCACTATCATTAAATCTATATAAATAAATATCAGTATGTGTGTATGTGTCTGTTTCCACGTTTCTTGTTTAATTAACACCAAATTTAACACAGTGACATAACTCTATTTAAAATTCGTCTACAAACCATTAACTAGATAATCAGACCAACGTCTTGCAATTCCATCTTTCACAAATGCTAACAGTTATTTTTAGTGTTTTACGCTATATTATTTATACCCAATAGAAAACTAAAGTTTCAATCTATCAAGCGATCTGGTTTGTTGTTTTCTTTATGCAGCTTTGTCTATTTTATAATTTGGTTTTAAATTTCTTCTGATGGAAATTACTAATTACACAAGAGAGCTTAGCTTAATGTCTTAAATGATATTATCACATTTATAGAACAGTGTTTTCTGTGTATTATTATTCTCTGTTCCTAGTTGTACTATTTAATTACATAAACACATTATTGATTGTATTAATACCTTTAGTAAATAGATTGCTTGTTTTGGAATTTCGCACAAAGCTACTCGAGGGCTATCTGTGCTAGCCGTCCCTAATTTAGCAGTGTAAGACTAGAGGGAAGGCAGCTAGTCATCACCACCCACCGCCAACTCTTGGGCTACTCTTTTACTAACGAATAGTGGGATTGACCGTACATTATAACGCCCCCACGGCTGGGAGGGCGAGCATGTTTAGTGCGACGTGGGTGCGAACCCGTGACCCTCGGATTACGAGTCGCTTAGCCATGTGAGCTTAAGTTTCATGACAGTTCACAACAAAAAAAGAGAAGATCCAGGTAAATATTATATTCTTTGTTTTTCTTTTGTGTGTTTTATTTATTATTTATATCACTGAGTAAAATGTAAAAAATATTAATTTATGAGATAAGGTAAAGTAATTCTTTTTAATATGATGTGCTTGAGTGCAGCTCATGAGTTATTTAATTTTTGGGCTTTGGTTTCAGTTTCGGATCTCTTGTGAAAACAATCTTGTGAGGGATGTCAACATTTTAATTTGATTATTCTTTTTAGTTTCCTGTATAATTAGATTGTGTTTGCTTTGGCAACGTTTCAACTGACACATGGGTGTTGGTTTTGGAGTTCTACCAATAATGAATTTGTTCGGTTTTCAACATTTTCAATAGCAATAAAAAAACTTGTGTCCGGTAATGTTCTGTTTTACTGCTAAGTCTTACAGTGATAATTTTATCAGCATTGCAGGCATGTCAAGTAAACGGAGACCTGATATTGCTTCACACCTATCTGGATACGTTCATCAACGTCTTTTACTTCTTTTAAAGCTGGTGTTTCTGTCTGAAGATGTAAATCATAATTAGTGAGGCAACACTCGTCAATCGGAAAAAAAAATTTTAATAACAATAATCAGGTAATAAACATTTTAAAAATATATAATTTATTCTTTATGTAACAATCATTTTACTATAATATTGTAGAACCAAATAAGTGTTTATATGAAAATATCAGATATCTGATAAACGTTTAATTGAAACGACGAAATATATCTCAAGCATTGTTCCAAACAGTGAGGAACGTAATATAAAGCTGTTTGTTTTTTGAATTTCGCACAAAGCTACTCGAGGGCTATCTGTGCTAGCCGTCCCTAATTTTGCAGTGTAAGACTAGAGGGAAGGCAGCTAGTCATCACCACCCACCGCCAACTATTGGGCTACTCTTTTACCAACGAATAGTGGGATTGACCGTCACATTATACACCCCCACGGCTGGGAGGGTGAGCATGTTTAGCGCGACGCGGGCGCGAACCCGCGACCCTCGGATTACGAGTGCACGCCTTAACGCGCTCGGCCATGCCAGGCCTGTAATATGTAAAGCAGACAATAGCTTTAAATACTGTTTTACATTTATGTTTTGTACATTCACAAATACAAACTTGTTAAAACAAGCTAAAACTACTGTTATAAATAAATGTCAGTTGTTCTCCTCATTTCATTGTTATATAAATTGAACGTGAAAAGTTATGCAATCTGAACTACAAATGATTATAAAGAGGAAGAATTTCAAACTGTCTTATCATAGTTGTAACACTGAAGTAGATTATGGAGTTTACAGTACTTTAAAATATTCAATAATCTTAGTAAAATCCAAAAGAAGACAACTGAATATTTCACTAAATGTCTATCAGACCAATGAAAGTTGGCTGACTATGAAAACAAATACTGATGCAAAATGTCTCAAAGTGTTATTAACAAGATATGGTGGAAGCACTTGTAACAAAATGGTACAAGTACACTGGTATTGGACTAAGAAGAATAAAATCCACATTTTAAGTAAGTTACCGTTATCTAACGATTCACTGCAATCATGTGATAATTGTTAAAAACAGAATCTGATTTTCGTCGCTTCAACAGAATGTCATTTCAGTGTACACACGGTTAAAAAACACAAGAAGCTTGGAAATATTAACAACAAAAGGTATATCATAGTTATAGTAAGACACAAAATAACTCACTTTAATATCAGTCGTAGAAGTATGTATGGTAATGAAAAATCTCGAACAGACACTCAGACCTTTATATTTTTCAGATGTCATTAAGGCTACACATAATAGCAATGGAAGTACCTTTTACACTATCATATATGTTTACGTTTGGTTCTGGCTTCAGCTGAATGGATGATAATTGTCTTCCCACGTAATAATATTGATCAGTTTAACTAGGGTGCAGACTTATCAGACCTCAATAGTATCGAACATGTATTGGTCTCTTTTGGAAGAATTAAATGTATTCAAATGACTCTGAACATTAAGGATTCTCTGAATGCATCATTTTCAATTGTTGTGTATGCTTCAGGCTCTTAACAACACTTATTGTAAGCATGCAACATTGATATGATATTGGTTACACAGTTTGACATAGCGTTTTAACTCAAAAATGTGAATTCACTTCTACCAAATATTAATAATAAACCTAAGACGAATGAGAAATTAATTGAATTTTGAACCAGATACACATAATAATATGTCAGATAG
The DNA here is from genome assembly GCA_011833715.1 of Carcinoscorpius rotundicauda. Lineage (NCBI taxonomy): Eukaryota > Metazoa > Arthropoda > Merostomata > Xiphosura > Limulidae > Carcinoscorpius > Carcinoscorpius rotundicauda. Next base: position 34,374,996 of record CM022401.1, read on the forward strand.
GTAATTACAGAAATTAAATATGAAAATGGTTGTAATTATTTTATAACAGTAATTTTATATAAGCATTATTAATGTACTATTAATTTCATTATATTTCAGTTGCTCAGTGCATTTATAAAATACTTTATGGCAACTTTCACGTATTTTATGTCGGAGAAACAAGCCCATAACTGAAAACAACTTTCATGTAACATAAAAAAAATAGAATCTCACATTTTTAAATTTAACACTGCAACTCAAACAAATATACTACAGGTAACATTTAAATACTAAACAGAAAATCCAACATCACAAGACGAAAACCAAATAATTCCTTGTAATAAAAGAGCAAACACACATTAAACCAATATAAAGAAACAATTTTATATCTATATTAATAAACTTCAATAAATCTTCTTCGATGTATTACAATTTGAAGATGATACTTTTAATTTACAACAGTTCAATTTTCATTAAAATTAAATGATATAAAAGATAACGTATCGTTTTATGAACGAAATCGATAAAAACACTTTAATTAACGTAGATGGGAGTAAAATTCCTATCTGGTGCTGTAACAACAGTTCGATCAGCAGAGACAATTCCATAAAGAAATTATTTACTTTGTAGGTGAACAAATAAATAACATGAATTATTTGACTCAACCAACTGAAAACCATTATTAGAAAAGTATCAAAATCATTGGTAAGTATCACTAATATATCAATACATATATATAAAATATATATATATAAAACAAGAGTTGAGATGTTTCTTTTCAATGACAAAATTCAGAATAATTGACAGCAGTTAGCTTTTATAGTGGAAAACAGTAGATCAGAGTCAGCTAAGTTAGTACAAACACTGTATGTGACCGTAAATAGAAAGTTAAGTTCTTGTTTTGTACTCGAAGTAAGCTATGAAATCTATTAATCAAAAGCGAAAGGTTACCTCACATTTACAGTTTGTGGTCTCTTGACATAGTTATCAGATTTTCATTTATTACATGTGAAATGACATTAATACACCAACAATAAGAGATACCTGTATCCATCGAGGGCAATCGAACTCCTGATTTCAGCGTTGTAAATCCATAGACTTACTGCTGTCCCATCGGGAACTATTTCATTAAAACAATAACTCCATGATCATAGTTATTTAATATTGAGTATTAACTGATTTTATCTGTTGTCAGTCCAAAACTGGTTTCTTATCATTTCGATTATAAGACTACAATTATTAAGTTAAGAAACACTGGCTACCTAAAACTAGATAGAGATTGCTTTTGGTATTGACAAAGAAATAAGCCTTCTCTTTGTTTGTTTCTCTATAGTTATGTACAAAGTTAGATAACAAGCTAGCTGTGCTCTGCACATGCGGGGTTTTCAGTTTTAAGTCCTCTGGTGAACGAGCTCTTCACCACATCAAAACTTCTACTTTTCACAATGAAAACTTATTATTTCGTAGAATAAATAAATTAATTAAACTAACATATAAATAACATGGATCAAACCTATCAAATTTTGGCTTCAAAAAGTTATTTGCACCTCAGTTTACTCAAAGTGTAAGTGAAAAGTATATAACTTAATATCAGAATTTTAAATTCTAATGCAGTATGATTACGAGTGGCAGGCACTATAATAACTGTGCTAATGTCCAGAAAATATTGTTAATAAACACCACAAGAATTTAGGGGATGTACCAGTAAATGAACTGTTTACCATTGTTAGGGAAACGCTAGACTTAATTGTTTGTTTATAAGTGTTTAAAGGTCTTTTAAGCTGTTATTTTAAACATAAAATTATGTTATTTCCTATCCTTGGTAATATGATTAACTGGGTAGAAGTTACGCAAACGTTTGTTGTTGTTGTTTGTTTCTATTTTTGTGGATATGCTTTAATTCGACCTGAGAAGACATGTTTGATAACAATTACCATTCTGGGCCCTCTTTTGAGCTTTGGAATTACCACCCCTGTATTCGGGCGAGTATACCTCTGAAAAAGGATATTATATATTTTCCCTGTGAAGCCGTTAAGAGATTCGTTCTTATTTAGGATGTCAAGTGTTTTGGGAGGCCTAATGCTAAAAGTTAGATTTGCTTGTTTTGAATTTCGCGCAAAGCTACGCTCGGGCTATCTGCGCTAGCCATCCCTAATTTAGCAGTGTACGACTAGAGGGAAGGCAGCTAGTCATCACCACCCACCGCCAACTCTTGGGCTACTCTTTTACCAACGAATAGTGAGATTGACCGTCACTTTGTAACCCCACCATGGCTGAAAGGACGAGAATGTTTGGTGTGCCAGGGATTCAAACCCGCGATCCCTTGATTACGAATCGAGTGTCTTAATCACTTGGTCATGCCAGGCCTAAAAGTTAGGAACCGTGTCGTTATGGGCAAACCTGTAAAAATGTGTAAATATGAATCGAGTTAGGAGAGATAGGTGTAATTTTTATCACGAACATTTGAATTCATTTATTTCGTATGCTTATAAATTACTTTAATAATTATCAAATGAGGCTTATTTTACTAAATAAATGTATGTTTCATATGTTATTGAATATTCTTCTTATGAATGGTATTTTCGTTAGTAAATTTCTCCTGAAAATAAAAAAACGGTAGAAACGAAATGGTAAGCAGATTATTATTTATTTTTTCTGGAATTCATGGTCGTTAAAAGTATAGAATATACTGTAGTCTGTACTCCATAACATTAAAACTTTAACAAAGCTTTTAAAAGACACTTCTATGTAGTTATCATCCACAATACAAGAATATTTTTATTTCGAAACTTTTTTAATTTCATTCAGATATAAGATGCAAAGCATGTGGCCATAACTTGCGAAAACAATAACAGGCTGCTGTATTTTACATTCTGTATTGTTAGAATGTATAATTAAGAAAAGATAAATGTATTTTTAAACAACAAAAAGGAAAGTCTGAAAAAATTAGAAACAAACAGTGATAACAAAAATAACAGAAATGATAACAAAAAAAGAGAAATTAACTGATAAAGAACATCTAAACAAAAACCAGTCAAACCTCTGTTTCAAAAAATTAAGGATACCGAAGAATAAAATTATAGTAGAATAACTTGTCTAAATAATAGAAACAGGTCAATTGTCTGAACTTAGTATAAAGTTCATATCTTTACTCTCTGTATGAGAAGTGGATAGTACTAAACTACATAAATAACATTACTTCTTAATGATACTGACTAGAAGTTCTAAAGCTATTTGAGAGTTGAGCACTTGCAGCAATATAGTTTCAAAATATAACTGAGATAAAGTTGTTCATACAACGGTTGCAAGCATCTGATAAAACTTAAGTTCACGCGCATTCTGTGAAGAAGCTCCAGGACAAGCTAAACATTTGTCGGATCTAAAATAATCCCTGTAATAGTCCTTAGGATAGGGAATACATTCTTCTTGTATTTTTCTTCTGAACTGTACAAGAGGGCATCGAACATAAAAAAGGAATAATTTTTAACTTATATATTTAAATATAAAAAGTTTATAAAACAAGGAAATTAAATCGTGTAATCAACGCAAGTTCTTAAACATTTAGTTTTATAGATAAATATTTTACAGTACTTAAACGTTTTCTGTATGAGCTGCTTTGTTAATATATTTCCCAAAAGAATCATCAGATACATGAAACGAATAGAAAAAATAGAGGCAATCAGCTTGAAATAATGTGTATGTATAAATATATAAAAATATATTTTTTTATGTATTCTAAATTGATTCATTCTTGTAAACTTAAAAATATTACATAAAACACACAAATATAAATAAAAAATACTGGTTTCGTATCTTAAACGATACTCTTGAGTTTCCACAATAAGGCATTCTCTGATAAGTTCCTTAACAATGAAACATTTTCCAAGATTTTTCATGCAAAAGGTTTATGTATGTTTTAAATTTATTCTGTTTTAAACAGTGAACTAATATAGTTTGAGAATTACTAATTAATAAAATAATTCTCATAATTTAGTTTGTTTGTTTGTTTAGAATTAAGCACAAAGCTTCACATTAGGTAGATAAAACAGATATTATTTTCAAAATCTATGAAACTAAATTATAGGAAATCATGACACTCAATATACTACTGGTCTTGGAAATCTAACAAACACAATCTGTTAATTTTCTTGCCCTAGAATGATGCCAGTCTTCATAGCCAACATATTTCAACATGCATATTGGGATATTTGGTTCTTGAGCTATTAATGTATATCTAGTTATCATTGTAGTGGACTGTATAGTTTTCACTGGTCAGCTACTTCCATGAGTGGATGCTGTGTGAAAAATAAAAAACAACAATATTTGTTTAAAACAAACATACACATACAGTTTGTTTAATTAGTCTTTCTATACAGTACAGTGTGAAAGTGTTAGGTTAAATTAGTCTCTGTATACAGTACTGTGTGAAAGTGTTAGGACAGAAAAATATTTTGTCACTCTTTCTATTTTATGGAGCTGATTCTTCCATGTCATTACTGATTGTATTAATGGTAATGATTCACTTTTAACAATTAAGTGAGCCAGAGTGAGAATACTTATTATATTTTTAGAATTCCCTACACTTGTACCTTGAATATGTTATAATGGTTCTGTTTGAATGAATATAGTGATAAAATTTAGGGCCTGAAATAAGTTTTATGGTACTACACGCAATGTCTTAACTATGTAGAAAAAAGCTAGCATATTGTACCAGTATATGCTAGAAGGAATCAATTTAATAGCAATCCACAAATTAGTTTCTTAATAACAGCAGTAATGACACATATGATGTTATCTTGTGATTCCATAGCCCAAACAGAGAAGAGAATTGTCAGTAGAGCAGAAAGTTTACATAAAAGCTTTATGTGATGCTGGTTGGTCTCTTCATCAAATTTATCTGTAGTGGTCCCAGAAGGCTGACTGCCACTGGTCTCAAGCATGATATAAATGCTAAATGATAGAAATTGACCAGATCTACGCTATCAAGAAGACTCCATGAGAATGGAATATTTGATTGTATAGCAGTTAAAAACCTGTACTTTGTTCTCCACATATTGTCAAGAAACTCTACTGCTGATAATTGGAAAGAAGTGATATGGGTGGATGAGTCCTTGTTTGAAATAGTTAGTTCAAAGTGCGTGTTGTACGTCCCGTGGAAGAAAGGCGAAAGATACTTAATTCAATGCATAGCACCTATGATAGAGCAGGGGAGACATTGTGATGGTAGGGGTTGTTCTTCTGCTGACGAGACAGGAGATTCATGCAAATTATATGGAATAATAATGGATCAATGCAAGTACCATCAGATTTTGATTCATCACGGCAGATCAAGTGCTTTGCTAATTGTTGGTAATGAATTCCACTACCAAGAAGATAATGACCCCAAACAGTCATCTAACCTTTGCAGAAATTAATTTGCTAAGAGATACGCTGCAGGAGTCATTCAAATGATACAGTGGTTCCCACAGAGCCCCGATTTCATTCCAATTGAGCAGATCTTGGACTTGATAGATATCAAACTTGACAAATCAAAAGTTACTTTCCAGGTAACTATATGGAAGTATATTCAACACAGTTCAAGTAAAATCCCAAAGAAAACTGTGCTTAAACGTCTTTCAGCAATGCCTGAAAGACTTTCCATGGTTATTAAATTAAGAGGGAGACACAACAAATATTCACTGTTTGTTGAACTCAAACATTCTAACTAGATTTCTCTTGCATTAAATGTGAAGAATAATAAAATATTGATGTTTTATCTGTGATTTACCTTCAACTGTTCTTTGAAAGTTGCCTGAAATCTAATTTTTGACTTTGTTCTAACACATTTGCGCAGTACTATAAGATGGACTTGAATATAACTAAACGTTTTTACAGCGTAAAATTTTATATCTTATGGATTTATGAATATTATAAAATAAATAAATATCATACCATGAGATGGTGCCATAGAAAGCTGAAGTTTTCACAACATAAGATGAACAGCCAGAAAAACAACGAATTCCTATATTTAATGATACTGCTTTTTAGTGTATGTTATGAGGATAATAGGTTCAAATCAAACAAAACTAGCTTAGTAAAATAACAGTAATTTATACCACACTCTAAGAGTTCAGAAGCAGTGTATCGTTTATTTATGTCCTCTTCTAGACACCTGTCCAGGAAGTCTCGAAACACTGGAGACAAGTTATCTTTATTCTCAATGTTTAGTTTTCCATTTTTTGATATCAAATCAAATACCTGAAAAAGAGTGCGACTTGATGACTAAATCAATAACATAACTTAACAGTGTGTACAAATATTTGGATAATCCTTCCTAATAATGTCTAAATATTACTAGAGGTATGCCTTTATAGTAGTTAAATACCACGGGTGGATTATCTAGTGTGTTAGTGTTTATTTATAGGAGGGTTAACAAAATGGTAGTGATACTATTGAAGAAAATACTATAGTTTAAGAAGTTGAAATATAATAATATAACATGTACATTTAATAATTAATTGTTTGTTACTGTATACAGTTTTCTCAAATGTTCATTGTTGCTTGATCGTTCAACTGTTCATCATTATCTTGAATACATCTTCATGTTTGAATAATGTGAAGTCTTGTTTTTGTCTTTATTATAGCTGTTCCCTGTAGCTGGTGAAAAACATTCTCGACAAAGCGTACGATTGTGTTTTAAAGTACGAATATGTGTCTTTTAAGAACTTGGATATTCGCTATAATTACTAGTTACTATAATTACCATGTCACTATTTTCTTGATGATGGCTATTTCAATGGCTGTTATCCAAAGGGATCAAATTTCAACTTCAGGTCCATACTGTATCCTTCTTACTAATTCTGGAACTATCCAGTGACTAGTTCCAACCAATGATGTTCGCTTATTTTGTTTTGGGGAGAGCTGAGCACTTTTTCCAAAATCAGCTATATGATGGAAAGAAACAAAAATGAAGTTACCATGTGAGAGAAACAGAAAACATGAATAACTTGTAAATAACTGCTAATCAGCCTTACAAAACTATCTTAACTCTAATTCAGGTTTCTTCTGCTCTTGTTGCAGTTGCAACTTTTTACTGTAAAATAGAAATATTTAATCATCAAAATGCACAAATAAACTTGTCAGCATACAAAAAATTGATAGAAATCTGCTATTTATATATGTATGTTTCTTCTTTAGTTACAGAACAAACAGTATTTAATGATGTATTTTTTTGAAGTTGCTGGCCTTAAAAAATGTCAAATCCAACGTAATATATAATTTGTTTTATAATTACCAAATACCTAAATCCAACACTTAAAAATACAATCTGAAAGATTTCCTTTTCTTTATTCACATGGATCATACATTTATAAACATTTAGCTATTAAATCAGAAAATAATTTATGATAATTTCTTGCAACAATGTGGACTAGTAGGTCATTTGACATAGATTGTACTGTTGTTAGCAAGTGTACGTAAAATCTACCTTTTATGTCAAGTTACAATCCTATTGATTAACTGCACAATAAGTAGCTGTGTTACATAGTTAGATTTATTTCATTATATGTTGTAAGTTTACAGAGAAAAATTGAATTAAAGATTAAAAATATTCAGTACTTTATACAGCTAGAAAAAGTCTATTTTAGTGAGGAATTATTCCTCAATAATATTTTTCAAATCTGATAATGAGGTAAAAATGAAAAATAAAGAACCAGAGTGTAAAATAAAACTATGAAATATCACAGCAACTATTAATATTAATAAAAGAAAAACATGGATATATTCTCTTAGAAATCAATTTAGAAGATGTATCAAGCTATAAAATGTATATATTTTGTAGTCAACATGAGAACTGGAAACATTTCTACTAACATTTATCTATTTTGTGTTGATAACTAAATTACTTTTTATAAACTCAAGTAACCCACTGATATCATGTGATGTTTCAACATATTAATAATACATATATATTGTCAAGTAATCTATGTTAACATGAAATTATTACAAACAAGCTAAAATACATAGAAATGCTTGTGTTCACTAAGTCATTATATGTTTAAACACTTATTTAATTTTATGGTCCAATCTTTCCCAAGTAAAATGTTGTCACTTTTAATATCTCTATGAACTATGTTGTTGAGATGAAAAAATTGTATTGCCTGGAGTATCTAAATGAAATATTGATTTGTTTAAAAGTTAAATCAGTGTGCTTGTTGTGTTCGATATTTTATATATATATATATATGTATGTATTTTTTGTGATAGTTGGAAAAAACAACACAAAAATTAATTAAAACAAAAAATATCAACATTAATAAATGCCAGAATTACTTTCATCATGTTATTTGGTTTATATATTAGTTGCTTTAACAGCTGTTGCCAAGAGGTAAGGGGACTTACAAACACTAGCATCTAGTACGAAGCTGGCCATGAGTAAAGTGTGGGCTTTGTATGTTGACACCCACGATTTTGAGTGACTACCTCTGGGTAATTTTAAACTTAAATCATTTTTGAACTAAGGTATTTCCTGATGTGTCACCAAGTTTTTAATGAAAAATGAAATTCTTTAATATTTTCCATTTTTGTTATTTATAAATTTTATTTTATATTTACAGTACGATATTAAGCTATACTTTTATTACTACGTAACATGACAAAAGCAACTTCAGGAAAGTACGATTTCCAAGACATTGGTTTTTCTATATATTTTATGTTATACGAACAAATGTACTGATCAACTGTGTTGCTTTTAGGTCGATATATTCTCTGTGATCAAGGTGAACACGGACTTCCTTGTATGAAATTCAGAGGTCACATATGACTCTGATTACTAGTAGGATGGTATGAGCCCCATCTCATAATAAAATGGCATGCCCCCCAAAAAGGACCCAGACCACCTCTGCTACATGACTATGTGATTGTAGATATTCTGAGCCTATTTCAGTATAAAACTACAACCTATATAGTTTTCTTGCTCACCAACATGACACTGAACTCATTATTGGAAAACATCTTTACCAAAATATATTGACTATTTTATATACGTGAAGTTGTTATACAAGGTACCACTTCTTTTCTACGTGGTTTTTGCTAACTTTCCACATAAAAAAATACATACACAGGTGTATACGTACTAATACCCAGATGCATACCGTCGAGATTCACTTTGCAAGGGTGCAAAATTTCACATTTCAAGGTTCTTTCCTTTTAGAGCTATGGTGGCCACACATACACAAATATACACACCATTTTATTATTATAGATAAACAATGCTTAGCATAATATTGCTTGCACAACATACACAGTAGATTTTTCATGTTTCCATGTGATCTTAAAAACTAGACTGTTGCCTGCAGTAGTTTTTAAATATATGCTCTCGACAACTTTAATTAGTTTGTGATTTTCGATAAAATCAATTCTATAATTGTAAATTTTTAACCCATTTTCATGCCAAACCCCTTTGTTTATACATTATGTATTTCATATGAACTAACAGTTTTTCTTAGAAAGGGAGCGTGAATTAGTAAAGACCACTTTTATACATTTTTGTTAATTCTTCAATTTCTAACTTTTATTTTTCTACGTCAAAAGATGTTTTTCGTTTTTTTGAAGTACACTCTTTTTATATATTGGTAATTAATGCTGTAATCTGTTTCCCAACATTTATAAAAGATTACATTGGATTGTATTTTGTGCAAGAGGCTAAAAATTTAATAATTTAATATTTATTGTATTACATACTGAACAATGTTTACACTTTTGTAGATAATGCTACATTTGAGGGTATTGTATTTGACAAACTCAATCTTTCTTGAATAAAATAATTTCAATAGCCACTTATAAAACTTTGTGTTTAAAACATACCAGGAAGATGATTGTTTGTTTTGGAATTTCGCACAAAGCTACTCGAGGGATATCTGTGCTAGCCGTCCCTAATTTAGCAATGTAAGACTAGAGGGAAGGCAGCTAGTCTTCTAGCCAACTCTTGGGCTACTCTTTTATTAACGAATAGTAGGATTGACCGTCACATTATAACGCCCACACGGCCGGGAGGGCGAGCATGTTTGGCGCGACTCGGGCGCGAACCCGGGACCCTCAAATTACGAAGCTCACACCTTAACGCGCTAGGCCATGCCAGGCCCCAGGAAGATGAATCAAGCATATTAAAAACTTCAGATACTGGTAAGAGATAACAAACAATGTCTACCACAGATAAATTAACTGTCTCTCAGGAGTGAAACTGACCAGAACCAACCCAGGTGCAGCAACATCCTTGGAATAAGATACATCTATGGAGAGCAGAATATAAGAAACTGTAACGTTCCTAAGCACCTCCACTACGACCCACGACACAGATGGAGTACATAATTGAGGTTGGAAGATCGACATCTGTAATACACGTGTGAGGACTTATGTCGGTTGGTTTTACTTTAAATCCAAAACTTAACCATTGGCATTGTGGGTAGAATAAGGGATCCCACTTTAAGGGGTCGATTGAAATTTGACGTCTTACTTCTTTGGTTTTTGTATGTTTTAATGTAGAGGTTATCATGCCTTCCACACCAGCAGAATACCACCACCCTACTCTGCAGTGAATTATATTTCTATATGGAATTTCTAAATTATTAAATCATACGTTTTTGGTGTTTTTGTTCCTTTGGACTCTCCACTGCGACTTAAGCGCCTCTACAGTCCACCACCCCACCAGCTTGAAAATCGAATGTAGTAAGGACTCTCAATCTCCACTAGAAGAAAAGAGAGGCTATAGAACAATGAGATAGCTGTCCATCCCTATTTGTAAAAGCGTACTATAATGATTTACTCAACACAAGGGATGGTAGGGACGGACAACTGTCCCATTGTTCTATAGCCATGTAATCCATGAATGTTATGGTCAGAGATGAACGTATTTATAAAGAAATTCCATCATGAAGAAAAACCTGTAGGTGATCTTTCTAATAGTATGGTGGCCCGGCATAGCCAGGTGGTCGAGGCACTCGACTTGTAATCCGAGGGTGGCGGGTTCGAAATCCCATTGCACCAAACATGCTCGCTCTTTCAGTCGTGGAGTCGTTATTATTTACGGTCAATCCCATCTTTCGTTGGTAAAAGAGTAGCCCAAGAGTTGGCGGTAGATGCCTTCCCTCTAATCTTACACTGCTAAATTAGGAATGGCTAGCGCAGGTAGCCCTCTTGTAGCTTTACGCTAAATTAAAAAACAAACAAGCTCTGTTCACATATGTTTCAATAAAAACTTTTACTTTAGTTATAATATTAGGTACACAGAATATCTACGTGATGTTATCATTCAAAGTAGAGGGGAAATAACTCGTAAAAGTAAATATATATATGTAATTGTTAACTAGTTTACCAAAACAATACCACTTTGTCACATATATGTTTTTATGTGAATATAAGATTTTGACAAAAAATATTAACATACTAAATCGTTACAACAATTGTTCCCACCTCCTGGAAAAGCTTTTCCAAAGAAACCAAAGCTGTTTAATACACTAAAAACTATGGAGGTTATGAAGAAGTATCTCATTAAAACAATGTATTTAAACAAAAATAAACGTATTTTAACTTTTAAAGAAAAAATGAAAGAAAACCATTACTTCTTCAAAGATCTTTAGTATCAGCTCCTTCTTCATCAGTAATTTCATCTCCAGAACAAGCTGCACAGGCGTCAGCAGCAAAAGATGTCATGTAAGTCCCTCCTGGACACGGCAGGCAGAAAGTTTGTAATCCATTATCATAGAGACCAGGAGGACATGGATATAAAACCGTTAAAAGTACATAGCTAGGCATTTATTTACTCAGTGTTAATTTTTATGATCCTATCAACGAGTTTATTATCAAAAAACAAATTTATTGTATCAAAACTACATGATATTAAAAGTCTTTCATCTTTTTGTATTAAATATAAACTATTAACGTTATTGTGTGTTATATATACTTACAACACCTGTCAGCAATCCTTCGGTATCCTCGAGTGCAAGTGAGGTTTTCTGCTGGAACATACACTGAAGAAAATAAGAGAAAGTTAAATCTGTTTTTTAGCTCATTTTCTGTCACCGATAGAAATAGAAAGTTTTACACAGTGCGAGATTCGTGCGAAAAATAAAACGCGTTATTCAAAACGGTTTCTTAACAGCAGACTTTTATTTCTTAATATGCTGAGTAACTGAGTCAACTCATTAAACTAATCACAGAAACTTAGAATTTTATTAAAGCACTCACAGTTCTTCTCTTTATCAATTATGTTATACCTTGAGATACGTTTCATTTCCTTTGATATTTCTCTTGTAAAATTTTTGTTTGGCAAAGTTGTGGATAAATCAAGATTTCTACCTTGAATCGACTCGAATACGTAATATTGGGAACATCTTCTGCCGTAATTTTAAGTTATTGATTATTCAGATTACGCTAACAAAAATCCACTTCGTAAATATAGTTTGTATCTTTCCATTTTGTAAGATTTCGCTCGAATATACAGAAGATGAGTTCATAATATAAAAAAAGGCTTTGGAGGCTTGCCACTCTTCTAAAGAGGTTTTTGTTAATCCATCTAGTATACGAAGATGATGGTATATAATCACGTAGAAACCCCTAGTTGCTGCATCAGTGACGTGACCGGTGTGTCTACGAGTAGAATAACACATATATCTGTTTAATTCCTCAGCTGCTTGCTGAGTATAAGATACAAATGAAAGTCTTATTTTGTTTTATCCATACCCTTACCATTCGTAAGGCAAGTGTTAAGATAAATACCTCGGTCACACACCCATTTAGTTTAAATGCAGGTGTGCTCCAAGGGTCTGTACTCAGCCCAATAATTTCCTGTAAAGTTAAAATAAAACCAATTAAACTTAACCTCAATAAAACCAACATCATCTTCACAAAGTCTATCACTTTTCTAGGCCTTACCATGACTCATAACCTATCCTGAACACCACACTTTCAGAAAATCGTTATACGAGCAAGTAATAGAATTTTCTTTCTTAAACGTATTAGTGGCCCCAGCAAAGGCTGTTCTCCCAAAATCATTCTCGCAATATACAGAGAACTCATTAGACCCCTTTTCGAATATGGTACTGCAACCACATGTAACATGACTGAAAGACAATACTCAATATTACAAAACCTACAAGACCGCACCATTAAAACCGCTTACCGCCTCCCCAATTACACTCCCGCAACATACCTTAACTCCCCAACTACACTCCTGCAACATATCTTAACTCCCCAACTATACTCCTGCAACATACCTTAACTCCCCAACTACACTCCCGCAACATACCTCAACTCCCTAACTCAACTATTACCAATTACGGATCGATGCATTAAACTTACCAATGATATTACACTTAAGCTACTGACAGAAACTCCCAAAATCGCCAATTATTCCGACTGGCAGACATACTTCAAGCCTAGGCAAAGTACACTTCATCATTAAACTGGCCTACTAGCTACAGAGACAAGGACTAACCATTACCGATGAAACAGACAATGCTGTGTTACCCATTTATATGTCATTAATGTTTTTACATTCCAGGTTGGGCACTGGGTTGATATTTTTTTCGGCGCCCACCCAGTGAAAGTGGTTTTCTCCGGGTACTCCGGTTTCCCCCACATTTAATTTCTCGCCATTTGATTTTATAGATCCCCGACACCCTACCCCTAAAAGGATCTTCTGTCTCTCTTCCTGTCACTATCCTCCTTCCTTTCTCTCTCTCCATATTTTATTCTCTTTCTTTATTTCTCTCTCTCTCCCTTTCTCTATCCCTCCTTATGTCACCGGTTCCTTTAAGAATGTGTGACCTGCTGCAGCCTTGGTCTCCCTGCTCGTGAGTATGATGATTTCCGTCCAAAGTGTACCAGTCCAACTCTCCCGCTTCTAAACTTTCCTATATACAGTGTTCTCTCGTGTATCGCGGTAGATGCGTTCCAAAACCCCTCGCGAAAGTAGATTTCCCGCAAAGTGGGATCGCTGATTTTTACGTATATATTTATGTGCATTTAGACTTTTAAAACCCTCCCTGTACAACTATTTAACCTTCCCATTACAATACTGTTCATTATTGCTGAAATAATAAGAACAATTATTAAGATATTAAGCCTTAAAATTAAAAATTACATATCTTCAGCAGGTGGTGTCTTTTCGGGGGACACCACTTCCTCTTCTGTGGAAGGTGAATCGGCAATTTCTTCGTCGGTCGTTACAACTTCAGGAACAGTACTTGCCACCGGTACCTTTTCTTTCTTGCTCGGCTGGAAAAACATTTTTATTGGCAGTTTTTTCTCTGCCTCTTTAGCCTATCGAAAATCATTTGATAAGGAGTCATCAGTTCTTCTATTTTATTGCAAAATTGTACTGATCAAACCATATCGTTGTCCCATTCCTGTGAGCACTCCTTCACTTCGTTAATTAGTTTCATTAGTTTACCTAACCGCTCTAACGACCATCCACTTTGCTCGATTGTTTCCTCGGCTTCTTTCGGTGTTTCCTCTTCGTCGTCTTCCTCGGCAGCAGACTTCGTCAGTGCTTCTAAGTCTTGGTCAGCGAGTGGTTCGGATTCTAAGTCAATCAGTTCATCTACGTCTTCCTTCGTCATATTGGCAAATCCTTCACCTTTGATTAACGAAGCTAGTTGCACAGCTTTTTGAACAGCCGAGTGTTGGATTTCTTCAGGCACGAATCCCTTGTCGTCGTGCACAATCTCAGGTCACAAATTCTTCCAGCTTGCATTAACAGTGCAGGGCTTCATCTCTTGCAATGCCTTATGAACATTTTGAAGACATGTAGCAATGGTAAAAGACTATCAAAATGGGTAGCTGTCATTGGCCGTCTTTCATTTCTGCACCAATCATAGCCCGTCTTGCACATCGCTACGCCATGAAGCTGATCTCGCGTAGCCTTCGCAGACGCACAATGCGTACATCTATAGCCTTTTCAGTTGGTTCTGTTTCCATTTTTACGCTGTTATAAACTCAAATATATGTTTATATCTCAAAATATACCTGTTGTTTTTTCTTTACACTATTAATTATATTTATTTTTAATATTTTAATGGTATTTAATGCTATATTTTAGATTTAATGTTTATTATTTTACATATATGTATATATATATATATATATGTGGGGGTCGGCCGAGCCCACAAAGTGGTGAAGCCGCGAAAGAGGATCCGCGAAGTGGTGAGGGAACAATGTAATCGTTATTTTCTGTAATACATTATTCAATTCGTTTTTTCTACCTTTCTCCTCGTGACACATCTTACCTAATACGCGTGTGGGGCTGAAGAGAAACAAAAGTTTCTGAGCGCCCCAGCTTCAAGGATTTTTGTCTCTGACATTTGTATTTCTACGAATTGTTGCAGAACTTTTCCCGAATTGTTCTAGCGTTTGTTTAGAAATTTTAAATTCTCATTTGAGTATGTAAACATTTACATTGCAAAGGCCTATTATATACCTTTTCCAAAAGCGATCAATCTTCAGTTACATCAAGATATCTACGAAAAGCTAAGCTATGTAATAAAGAAGTTCTGATAAATTCTATTGTACTGTGACTTCATATCTCATTGATTGTCACATTAGTTGCCAATTTGCATATTCGAAACTGTTTTGATACGGCTTATTTATCTCCATAAACTGAAGAGTATGATAACTATAAATTTCAAGGGCAGCCTGGCACTTATACAGTACCGATAATATCCCGAGTTTTTCTTCATCACTTCCCTGAAGTACCCCTTGTAGCTCATCTTTAGTAACAATTAATGGAATAAGATTAGTGTTTCAAGAGTATCCTATTGATGTTAACATAAACATATTCAAAAATTGCATCGACCAACGTAGCATGTTGGATTTGGTGGTATCACTCATAAGACTGGAGTCGTGATTAATTAGACCAGTATATGGACGTACAAATGTTCCAATGGTTTTTCTTTAGAATGTGTGGGATTTATGGTAATATTAATGGGAATTAGAGGAAGATATATTTACCAATCATATTTCCACATGAACAAGTCCTCCCATAAAAATTAATAGAACCTGATTTCACGTTCCTTCGAAAGTAATAAATCGTTCACTTTAGATTATTTGAAAACAAAGCCTCAATGTTATATAAAAATGATACTGCTCATATGGATTTACATTGTATTTTTAATACCATTGCAAGCAGTCTATTTCGTGCATTTATTTTATTGAGAAACGCACTTGAAGATAATTAGTTCAGGAAACCTGAAATGAGTGACTTAGAACGTTTTATTACGAGATTCAAATAATATTCAACATTTTTAGGTTATAGAGCGACTAGGAAGGATATTTGAAGTAACAAGTAAAGGGAGAACCCTCAGTCAACAACGCGATAATCAACCTGTGAAAAACCCTAATAATCACCCTGTGAATAACCCTAATTCAAGAAAAAATTAACAACAAAATACTCTTTTTCTGGTAAAAAAAATAGAAAGCAAACACAATACTAATGTCGTATGTAAATTATGTGATGGTAAGTCCAATGTATTTAAGTCAGAAAAGCAACCCCATAACTCTTAAAAAAAATTATTTGACTCAACAAAAATTCTCACGTTTTTTTTAAAAACTGCAACTCAGATAAGTATATCATTGGTAATATTTACTTACCAAAGAGGAAATCCAACATCATTTGGCAATAAACCTAATAATTCCTTCTAATACAAGAGTAAAACCACTTTAAACCTATACAAAGTAAAACACTTTTATTCCTGTACTTAAAACTTTTATTAAATATTGTTGTGTGTATTACAATTTTAAGATGGCACTCTTAAATTATAACATGTAAATCATTAACCGCGTTTCAATACTCATGAAGGGAATAACACAGATATCACATTGTGTGGCTTTCTGTTTAATTCTAAACAAATAAATCGACCACTTCTTCACTGTACCTCATGTGTGTGTGATTTTTTTTCTTATAGGAAAGCTGCGTCGGGTTATATGCTGAGTACACCGAGAGGAATCGAGCCTTTGATTTTTGAGTTGTAAATCCGCAGACTTACCACTGTATTCAGCGAAAGAATGCAATACTCTATATAATTTGTATACAATATATATCCCAAATCATGAATATTAGAAGCTAGTAGGCCCGGAATGAACAAGTGGGTTAAGACGTTCGACCCGCAATTCGCGGGTTCGAATTCATATTGCACCTAACATACTAACAATTTCAGCTCGCTAGCAGTTCCTAATTTTGCAGTGTAAGACTAGAGGAAAGGAAGCTAGTCATCACCACCTTCCGCCAACTCTTGGGCTACTCTATTACAAAATAATAGTGAAATTGACCGTAATATTAAAACGGCCCCACGGCTAAAAGGGTAATCATGTTTAGTGTTACGGGGATTCAAACCCACGACCCTCGGATAATGAATCGAACGCCTTAACCCACCTGGCCATGCCGGGCCATTTCTCATGTATATGTATATAGCTCTCTGTACTTTTATTTGTATTCATAAACAACATTACGAATCTTGTTGTCTTTACGATCTCTGATAATAACGAGAGACCTCGTCTGTTATGACATGGTCGATCATGTGTTGTTTTTATAACTGAAATTACAATTAAAAGCTTTAATTCAAACCCACTACCACCTTTTAACTACTGTTTTTTTTGTCGTATTTAGTCCAGTTCAGACACTGAATTATAAGAAGTGCAAAATCATTTAGAGAGGAGTAAGACCAAAGGATATCTTCGCTTGAAGTGGTTGTTAAAACTCTTTTATTATTGGAAAACCTTCTTTGCTTCACTAGTCTATGCATTAGTACCCATGCTATATATATTTTATGATAAAAATCACGTGAACTACATATAGTATCAGGCTGGACATACAAATGGCGTTTTGGGAAATATTTTGTCTCTCATTATTATTGGTATATAGCAGTTGATGCGATTGGTTAATATAAAAAAGTTCTTATTGCTGTTAATCACTCTAGTGTTTTAATTTTACTAATACTATTTAGTGTTAATATGTTAGTACGTAATAATAGCTGGATTTCATTACCTAAAGAGCTGTTCTCAACTGTATTCTTGCCAAGGGCAGAGCGTCGAAAGCCCACTGTATCGAATTGTACTTAATCTCAGAAATCTATGTTACAAAATAAAAAATAATGGTTAGAAATTAATTAGTTATCATAGTTATTCAAGTTTTTAAATCCTTATTACAAAAAATACACATCTGTTTAAAAAACGTGTAGTTATTTTAGTTTCCTAATTCTGTTTGTCCGCTGCATTATTACATTTCCAGCATTTACTCTGTAGTTATTACATGTTTGTGGATCTTAATATCAGTATAGAACATAAAAAAATCTTTTTATCCAAGACTTTAGCACCTCATACTTTGAGGGCTAGGCTACTTATACCATCAGCATAATTAAACAATTATATAAAAAACTTACACTGGATAAGTATATCGTGATATGTTTGTTTTGTTTTCAGTTTTTCGTAAAGTTACACAGGGGCTACCTGCGATAGTCGTCCTTTCTTCAACAGTATAAGAGTGGAACGAAGGTAGTTAGTCATCATCTCCCAGTGTCAACTTGCTAACGAATAGTGATATTGCACGCCACATTATAACTCCACCATCTCTGAAACGGCTTGCATGCTTGGTGTGACGGAAATTCGAACTTAAACCGACTACGTGTTCCGACTTTACACTTGTCTATTTCTTTATTTGCTGTTAAGGTGCTTGTGCACCCAGCATCTTAACATGTGCATTTCTCAGTTAAATTACCAATAAACCGATGACAAAGCATCCAATACTTAAGCATAAATCATTTAACAAACTGGTAATATAAGTAATGTCAGCTTTCGTTAATGTATTTTTGTTACTGTGACATTTCAGTTTTTGAAACGTTCTTTTACATTTATATAAATGTTTAATTTAATAAATATCATCATAGATACTTCTCTTCGTCTTTGAAATGTGTTCGTGGTTCGCAGAGTGACGTCCACATAACTTATGTATTGTTTTACTTTAGTTAACTGATTGAGGAAGGAAGCTTCATTTCGAATGATAATTTGGTTGTTAGATATCCAGCTCCTCTAATCACTACAAACTTCATAAAGCAACAACTTGACAAGCTACTCCTACTGTCATCAGACTGTTATATAAATGTAAGGTTTTTCCTTTCGAGTCTTCAACATAATGTACTTCGTGATCACGAGAAACCTACTTGAAGTAACAATGTATTTCAATACTGCTAGTGTGGGGATTAAAACTTTTATTAAAATAAAGAAGACAACAAAGCTTCAAACTTCTTAGGTCATATTCAGGTTAACAAAGAGAGTTTGCATACTTGTGCATTTTTCTTTAGATGACACTTTACAACTACAGGGTGGTCGCTAGAAAAGCGGAAAATTTGTCAAACAGCTTGTTGGTTTATTGTTTTCCTGTTTCCTTCCATGATGTGGGTATCAAATAGAACCTAAAACAAATCAAAATAGAAATGAGTAAGCACGCATTTTATGATATTAAAATCATGCATTTTATTCATAATGTAAAGAAATCAAAATAGAAATGAGTAAGCACGCATTTTATTCATGATCTCATCTGACCCTCAAATTTTCCGCTTTTCTAGCGACCACCCTGTATGTTTTTGAAGGCTGACTTAATTTCATTATGCTTTTCCTTTTTTATAAACAAACATTTCATAATAATATTTCACCACAAGAAACAAAATAATAAAGCTACACAAGTTACTAGTACTTTCACCTTCCATAAATTCATGATATTTAGACATCACTAAAGTTTTGACATTCCCTGTTTTCAGACTTATTTTAGTGCTTTTCCGTTTGTCGAACCTGTCGATCATTTCATTCAACAAAAAACATCACTCTGATTAATTGTACCTGAGAATTGGAGATTGGACTTTAAACTGCTGTAAATTTTGTCATAACAATAAAGCTGAGTGTATATACTTTTAATTATCGAATTCATATTGTTATTTGAGCAAACACGACTTTGGAATCATGCAATTTACCCCAAAACCTAAAATTTTGCGTGATTCGAAATTCGTGCAAAGATAGTACAGAGCTATCTCTCCTAGACGTCCCTAATATAGCAGTGACACATTACTGGAAAGCAGCTAGTCAACATTATCTACCGACAAATTTGTGATTTCTCGTTTACAAAAGAACTGTTGGATTGGCCGTCAGTTATAAAGCTTCCATGACTAAAAGGGCAATCATGTTCGGTGATATGGAACCAAACCCGCGATCCACAGATTACAAGTCAAATGTACTGATTCCCACGTTATGCAAGGTCCTAAAAACGCAATAATTAATATCACAGTCTGTTGCCAGTAACAACAGTAGGGTCAAGATGTTGCTCATGTGAAGTTTGTAGTGTTTATAGGAGTCGATTGTTTAACTCAATTAAAAATTGTCATATACAGTAGCAATGAAATTATTATTAAAACAATATACATATTATAAGTTTCTTTGTACAATTAATTGATATATTATGCGCATAATGCGATAAGTTGCCATGTCGGAGATACCCAGTGATTTAGGCTTAACAGACCGTAATTTTGAATCAAAAAACATTGGTAAGGTAATCAGTTCACTTCATTTACCGTCTGAAGAGTTTTTCTTAAAGAAAAAGTGGGATTGACTGTTACTATTATGACGCACATACAGCTGAAAGAACGAAGCATGGTCAGTAGTACCACTTCTCAAACACAAGACCCAAACTAAATAAAAACATGGTCATAAGGACGTGAGAATCTAACATTTTGTTCGTTACGAATAGCCCAAATATTGGTGAATTTTGGTGTTGATTAGTTGTTTACCTTCTACTCTATCACTTCAAAGTCAGGGACTGACGACACAGATAGTCATCGCAAAATTAAAAACAACCAAACAATCTCTCAGGTCTTAGTACCCGATATGGATTATATCGCTCCCTTAGAACTAATGTGCAGTTGACAACATACCATTGCACTTGTGGTTTTGAATATTTTTAAAGTTTATCTCAAGTTGAAAATGAAATAAATAAGTGATACAAATTGGGTAGCTCAAGTAGACCCCTCTGTGACACAGCGGTATGCATTCGGGATTTACAACTCCAGTGAGCGGGGTTTCATATCCATGGTGGGCTGGGAACAAATACCGAATTTTGTAGCTTTGCGATTAATACAAACATAATATATAGATCAGAAAACTTCTTCAGACAATGTTAAAAAAAACAACGCAAACATTACAAAATTACTCACACTTAATAAAGTCCTCTTTTAAAATTGGTTTCATTATTTCTAAAATTATCCCAGGTTAGACATAATAAAAACAATAAATATAAAATAAATTAGTCGGTATGATTAATAAACTTCATATTCTCGCTCTAAGACGAATTATTTATTTCTACTTGTAATCTATTTAACACTTTAATAATAGTTATGTGTTTTCATGAACATCTATTGACTGTTCCTATATTTCGTTCTTAATTAAATTAATCAATAAAGCTAACAGTCACCATGAATGTACATGATTAATAATATTGTCTTTTACAATATACAGATTATATCATTTTCCAAGTTTTCGGTTAATTTAAAGCTAAGTTTTCTCATGATAATATCTAAATTATGTTTTCCTTATTTGTAGATCTTATTGGGAAATCAACTTCAGATGAAACTTGTACTTATTCTTAGCCTACACAAAAATCAACCAAGGGTATTTAAGTTAAGAGTGTTTTGGTCTCTGGATTCCACTGTACTCACACGCAACAATCTTTGGCAGATTCAAAATTATCTTAATTAAAGCATAATATATACATAGCTATTCAATGTTTAATTCTTCACGCGTGTGAATAACTCATTTAGAAAATAAAATTACTTTGATTCTCTACGTTCTCAGATTCTAAATATACTGCAGTACACAGCATGCGAGAAGAAAATTGAGAATGACAGACATCAGAATTTTTTTAACTTTTCGTCTAAAGTTGCCATGGCAACTGTGTAACACAGAACAAACCGAAACTGCATCTGTTTCCCGCGATGTCGATTATAGAAAATTGAAATAATCCACTTAACAAAGAAAATACATTGTAACAACTACAACGTTTAAAAACCACAGCAAGGCAAAATCGAAGGTCATCACAACCTAAACGGGTAAAATTCCACACCAACAAAGTTCAGCCTTACTATATAACTACAGGCATGCTCCTTCTTTGTTGTTGTTGTTGTTTTTGAATTAAGCACAAAGCTACACAATGGGCTATCTGTGCTCTGCCCACCACGGGTATCGAAACCCGGATTTTAGCGTGTAAGTCCGCAGACATACCGCTGAGCCACTGGGGAGCACTCCTTCTGTGAGACAGTTATAATATGAAAAACAAAATGTGCAGATAAAAATACAGTTGCCTTTTATGCTAAAATTCGAATCAAACTATATATATTGTATATGTGTTGTTAATAATGTGTAAAGTAAAATATGCCACACTACACTATTAACGGCCTTGAGAAACATCTACACTTGGTTTTGAAAATCATCGTTATTTAAATTATCATTATTTTTTTACCATCAGAAATACATGTCGGATGAGAAGTAAAAAACAGTAGATTCATCAATAAAGTGAATATATCCAATGTTTTTACCCTCAATAAAGACAAAACAAGTACTTTGATAAACTGTACAGATGTTAGTGTTTTTTGGTGAAAAGATAAAAGTACATTCGAGTCCTTGCCAATGAGATGACAGAGACAAAATTCGAATGTACACTAGAGCAAGAAGAGATATTATAAAAGAAACTTATACTTTGGTAATTAAAGTTATAAAAATAAAGACCACAGGACAATTAAAGCTAATAACGATAAAAATTGATTTAAATTTAACAAGTCGATATATGTAACAAAAACTTAATCACACTATTAAAGAAAATGAAAAAAACCTGTAAAAGGCTGAAAACACAAAGTAACGTAAAAGCTTCACTAAAATTTTAAAGTTGTCATTAGTCTTTACAATAGAAAATGGCCAGGAGAGTTAAGGTGTTCTTCTCAAGGTCCAGCATGGCCAGGTGGAATAAAATGTTCGACTCGTAATCTGAGGTTTAAATCTCGGTTACACCAAACATGTTCAACCTTTCAGCCGTGGGAGAGTTATAATATGACTGTCAATCTTGGTAAAATGTTGGTAAAAGAGTAACCCAAGAGTTGGCGGCGAGTGGTGATGACTAGCTGGCTTCCTTCCAGTCTTACACTGCTAAATTAGGAACATCTATCGCAGATAACAATCAAGTAGTTTTGAGCGAAATTGAAAAAAAAATTCAATAGAAAACTAAGGGCTTTCCAAAATACGCTACTATTTTCTTCCAAAAATCTCAAGGTGTCTGCCGGATCGTATCTGTTTTACAAAGATGTATACATACTTTATTTGTGGGTGTTTTATGAGCTGTGGATATAGAGTTTACCACTATTATAAGAGTCATACAAATATATAAATGACTCTAGCATACGAATCTGAACATCTCCGGAAACAGTAATATTATTTGATACCCACAGGTGTTACATCTCTTGCTACACATAGTTTTGTCAAATATCAGCTCTTTCGAAAATAGTAAAGATAAACCCATAAGATGCCAATGGATATCTGTCCTGTTCAGTCGTGTGAATGTGTTATATTGCAAACAGACACAATCAATGCCAACTCTCTGACAAAATTGTCCATTTTATTAGTCCATTGCTCTGTATGTTTCCTACGAGGTGACTCAGGTTGCCATGATTATAACAAGGCAGGAAAACAGTTTTTTGAATTAAGATGGATACAACTTTTTTTAATATCGAAGATTTAAAAATATTTGTTGCTATCAGGTGTTTTCAAATTTGTAAATGTTGTTAATTTTAAAAGTCACAACTACAGCCCGCCTACAGGAAGCGATTATCATTATGGAAAACTGTACCAATCCTTTTTTTTCTCATTTTAATCAGAAATATAAAGTTAAGAAACTGCTGTATAAACATATAAAACACGTTAAACACACAAATATATGTGTAACGGATGATCAGATCTGTTTTTTTTAAAAAAGCACCAAATCATTGTTAATTTAGTTTTTAATAATCACAGATAAAATGATTAACAAAAGAAGACTTGAAGGAATGTCAAATGGTAATGGAATTTTAACAGTACGTCCACATTTCACTTATAGCTGAAAACTAACTTTGTATTAAATAGAACAAAAACATACACATAAAATTAAATGTTCATGTAACTGTGTCAGTGGAGTCATTCTTAAAAAAACATCTACAACCTTATTTATTTTGGCCGTAATTGTAGCAAAAGTAGAATCTTCGTCTCTATTTTAACATGACCAATCATAAAATAGAGGGAACGAAAACATTTTAAAAGCAAAAATACTTTTATTTGATTGGTATTCGTATTTTTTTCTAGACCAGCCTTTTCTACAAATTTGTAGAAGTTTCTTGAGTGTAATACACAAAATTTATTTTACGAAAACGCGATAGAACATTCTTGAAACTTTGAACGACGCGCTCCATTCATATAAAAACCGAGAGACGGTATTACATGAAGAATGTTGTCAGTCACGTACAATCAAAATGTAATATTAGAACTGTGATTAGCTCTAACTAATCGGAAAACTACACAATTTTACTAGCAACATTTATAGATTTTTAACATTACAAACCATTCAACTTCAGTTAATCAACTTTCACGTTATTATCACTTCGAAAATATTAAATATATTCGGCGGTTGAATTTTATACACGCCATGTTCTGATAGAATCTAGAGATCTGATAGAAAAACGTATATATTTAAAAACTGCTTGTGTGTGTTAAGAAAACTTAACGTTAGAGAAGCGAACAACGTTTCGACCTTCTTCGATCCTCGTCAAGTTAACAAAGAAAGAAATAGGTGACTGATAGCTGACCACATGTTTGAAGAGGGTTGTGTTATTGGTAAAACTACTGTTGCAAATATCGTAAAAGATCTTGAGTGACACGGAACGAGAATTTCAAATGGTCGACCAAAGAAAATTTTGCTAACGTTGAGCAGTAAAATTTGACGACTTGTCCGGCAAGACACCAGCCAATCGTAGAACCAGATTAAGGCCCTATCGAACGCAGAATGCAGCTCAAAAATAAGACGGCATTTACAAAAGAAAGGCTTTAGAAAACGTAAACGTGTTCAAAAATCACGCCTCCTTCCACACCACAAAACAGCTCGGTTAAACTTTGCTGAGAAGCACCAAACATGGGACGTGAAAAAGTGGACAAAGGTTATGTTCTCTAATGAGAAAAAAAATTAACCTGGATGATCCAGATGGATTCAAACGTTACTGGCACGATAAGGATATCCCATTGGAGACATTTTCTACACGATACAGTGAAGGAGGTTCCATCATGATCTGGGGTGCTTTCTCCTTCCATGGAACAATGGAGCTTTAGGTTATACAAGGGCGTCAAACAGCAGCCGGCGATATTGGCAGTCATCCTTATTGACTGAGTATCCTCGCTTGTGTGAAAATAACTGGATCTTTCAGCAGGACAACGTTGAAATCTACAATGCCTGCAGGACAAAGGACTTTTTCATGGCGAATAACGCGTTTCTTTTGGACCATCTAGTGTGTTCGTTCAAACTGAACCTCATTGAAAATGTTTGGGGTGGATGACAAAGGAAGTCTATAGAAATGGACGTCAATTGCAAACAGTGCATGAACTTCGTGAAGCCATCTTCACCACTTAGAATAATATTCCAGTCAGTCTTCTGCAAACGCTTCTATCGATCATCCAAAGCGAATGTTTGAAGTTATTCGCAATGACGGCTGTGCAACTCACTACTGAGACCTCTTGTTGGGCATTTCCTATCCTTTTTAGGACTTCATTTTGGTATGGTCTTGAATATTTGACCAGTTAGTATTTAGAATTATTTTACAGTGTTCACATATGCCGCAGGCATATCGCAACAATTCTACTGAAAATATTGTATTAGTCATACGTAATCTAGCAGGTAGACAAAGCACAAGAAAATTATAAATGTGTAATAATTGAAGAACCAATACGTGGCTTAAGTGAACTAACCAACGATGTCAAACACATTAAACGTAGAAATTGAAGAAGCTCACGTAAATCCTGCGTTTCAGTAAAAAAATGTCGCATGTGAATCTTAGTGTAACAAATGTGAATTGCTGGACGTATATTGTGACAGTCAATATACTTAGAGCTATATTACCAACAATATAAACAAACACACAATTATTTCTGAAATGAGCATTTAATGTATAATAGCTGTTACATTTAAATGGGCGAAAAGTATGTAAACAAACATTTCATTACTTTTGCTTTAATATTTTATTCAAGTTTTAACATTATGTGTCGTAATAAGTAAGTACTGCAGAAAAGGAAATTATAAAAAGCATGAAAAAAACGCTTGTGAATTGTTGAACAATTATAAAGAGACTCAGTCTCTTAAATTTCAATAATGGTTATGAATGTTCCGATAAAATGTTAAAACGTTAAGTTTTCAGAGTTTATATTTAATTTGCTTGTATATAAACGTAAATAGTCAAATTGCTATGTAAGTTTCTGCTAAACCAATAATATCAATGATGGTAAATTTAAAAATTTTGTGCAATTTTGTGAGTATCAATCCCATTCGTGTAACCGTACAGTGTGGAGATAAAAGACATCTTGATTTCTCTTAACTCTTAAGAGAACATATTAACAATGCCGGTTTTATAAATTCGTTTATTAATTCTATTTCGCAGTTTTGAAGAAAAATCAGGCTGGTTTCCGAGCTTTTCCAATGATAAACGTATCTTGGCTGTCCGAATTTTCGATGAGAATAACAAAGTTCTCTTTGACATGTCCTTGTTTACTGTTTGGTTTAATGATAATAAGTTCATCATAATTTTTCACATGTCTATGAGACAGAGGTCGCTGTATATATTCTTCAGTAGCTTTTCCTTGTTTTGACGATGGTGTTTTTCTCTGAAGATGTAGAATATAGTTATGTTTAGTGGCGCAATACTCAAAATTTGAGCAAAAATATTACTATAACATGCATAAAACCAAATAAATGTTTCTATAAAAATTATAAATTATGAAATTGGTTTCAGTTATCTCATAAATGTTTTCTGGAAACTCGGAAAACTATTTCAAACATTGTTTCACGTAGTGAATAAAGAATGATATACAGCAGACAATAAGCTTAAATACCGTTTTCATTTAAATTTTACACGTTCACAAAGGATAACTAATTGTTTATATTATTGTCTAGAAAAGATGAATGTACGGTTATAAATAAATGTCAAGTGTTCTACTCAATTTATTGTTATATAACTAGACATGATGAAAATACGGTTATAATTAAATGTTAAGTGTTCTACTAAATTTGTTATTATATAAATTAAACATGAAAAGTTATGTGATCTGAACTACAAACGACTGGATATTTACTTTATGTTACAGAGAGAAACAGTTTTCAAACTGTCTTATTTTTTTGCAACTTTGGAATAAATCACGCACCTTATAGTGTTTTAAAACAATCAATAATCTTAGTAAAGTCCAAAAGACGAGAACTGGATATTTCACTAAATGTCTTTCAGACCAATGAAAGTTTGCTGAAAACAAAAAGAAGAAAAAAAACTGTTGTAAAATGTCTCAAAGCGTCATTAACAAGATATAGTAGAACCACTTGCAACAAAATGGTACAAATACACTGGTACTTGGCTAAGAAGGTCCTAATCCACATTTAAAGCAGGTTACTGTAATGGGTAACCTGATAAAATCTGAATAAGATGTTCAAAGCTCCAACATAGCTTCATTTCAGTGTACATACAGTTAAAATACGAAATAAAGTGAGCAAAATGTGCCGAAATGATGTATTATGGTGCCACTAATACACAAAATAATTCGCTTTCATTATCAGTAGTGGTAGTATGTATGTGAATGAAAAATCACAAAAGATCATTCTGATCTTTGTATTTTCCAGATGTTATTAATGTGCTATAGACATCAGTAAAGGTAATGCGTACTTTTTACACTATTATATACTGTTACGTTTGGTTCTGGTTTCAGTTTAATGGATGGTAATTGTCTTCCAACATGTATTAAGATTGAAGAAAAGGTGATTCATCAGTTTAACTAGCATATAGACTTATTAGACCTCAATGGTATCGAACATATATAGGTCTATTTTGGAAAAAAAGAATTGCACGCATTCAAACGACTCTGAACATTAAAGATTCTCTAAGCGCATCTTTCTTTTAACTCTAAAAATGTGAATTTACTTGTACCAAATATTAATTATAAGGTAAGATGAATAAGAAC
The DNA here is from genome assembly GCA_011833715.1 of Carcinoscorpius rotundicauda. Lineage (NCBI taxonomy): Eukaryota > Metazoa > Arthropoda > Merostomata > Xiphosura > Limulidae > Carcinoscorpius > Carcinoscorpius rotundicauda. The sequence continues at coordinate 34,403,268 of CM022401.1, forward strand.
TTATTGAATTTCGAACCAAAGTATTCCTTTTTTTTTGGTCGTTTTCATATATCGTCTCCAGGGTTGTTCGTTTGGTTGCTTTTTGCTTTCTTCGTATATTGGTTTTTGTCTTCTTAACATTCTTTGCAGAGACCTTCTCACATTCATGGATCAGTGGCACAGCCTCCAATATATCCAATTCATCAGTGGTTACCTTTTCAGCACCAGGCTGTTTATGTTCGACACGGTTTTTCAAAACATTCCGTTCTTCCCGAGGTTTATATTTCCAGGTGTAGAAACAACAAAGAACGGTGCATGATCATTACAGAAAATAAATAAATAAGAATAACGTGTTTAAAGTTCATTAAAATACATACTGTAATTAAATAAGCTATGGATAATGGGTTACAGTTAAAACTTGCAGTCGTAACTCACCACAAAGCAGTAAGACACATCAAAATGAGTGCTGTTCACCAAGCACATCTTGGAACTGTAAATTTTGAAGCCAAGTGGAGTGTAGCCTTCGGAACCACTTCAGTTCGATCTTAAGACAGAGAGTCGTATTTGAAATCAGTTTAAGCACTCTATCGATTAGGGAAAACAGAAAAATATAACTTCAAATGTAAGTTAACAATAATAGTAATGTGTATAATTCTTTAAGCCCAACAATAACCTTCATTAACACATTAAAATTTTAATTAAATATATATGATATTCCTTACATTTATAATATATTTTCATATTAAACTTTGATAACAACCTTTACAATTTGACAACTGTATATATACATTTTTTCTATACTTTAAACAGATAACTAGCAAAGAAAAATGACGCCTGTTATATTATAATTATTTGAGCTCCTTACAAGCAGACAAATAGTACAGTTATATAATAACAACAACTATATAGTTATATAACAGAAAATCAGCTAGGTTTTCCAACATATTTACATTAATTGACGATACAACAAGAAATCTTCTGACTTTCCATTCCTAACACACATGATCAGACTATATAAGAAAAATCTCGACATTTCTTTACAATAATTGACATATTATACAACTTATTATAACACAGTGAGTTAAATCAATTTCGGTTCACTTAAACTGTAAATATGTATGACACAAATTAAAGAAACTGTCTTTCCATTGACTACTTAATAAAGTCAGTTTGTTTGATAGGTATTCACTTCTGTGTTAAGTTTTATAATTAACTTCTTCACTTATTATGGTACATAATTATATTTTACTATCGAATCGTATCCACTGAATGGTAGTTTCTGCGTCTTTACAACACTATTAAAAACAGTAATTTTTTACAAATTTCTCTTTACTCTAAATTTCCCAGATAAGTAACGATACCATTTTGACTACAAACACTGGACGTCGTACATCACTGCTCATGAAGTTTTTCGTTCACTTGGTAACAATTCTTTCTGATAGTTTTATTGAGAACACGTGAGACGCTGCTAACGTTTTGATAATCCAATGTTATAATCTTATATTAAAACATTTCTTTTGCATTTGGACAAATTGCTGTATTTAATTACACAAATTATTATTTTATGTGCACAAAATAAACTTATTAAACATAGATTTAAGTTATATTTTGGGACATACACTGTTTTAGTGAAATATTTTTAGGTCTTTTTAATAATAATGTGACGCACACAGATGTATTGTCGAGACACCGTTATATTTGTTTTTCAATTTCGCGGATAGCTGAACGAGTGCTTTCAGCGCTAGCCGTTCCTAATTTTGAACTGATATACTGGAGGTAAGACAGCTATTTGTCGTAAGTGTTTCAGTCCATCTTTAAAAACGAGTAGTTGGATTTCCCAGTAAAAGCAAAGCTTTTTAACGCATTAAAAACCATGAATGTTATGAAGTGTCTTATTATAACAGCCTGTTTGAACAAACATAAACATTTTTAAAGTGTTAAGGAAACAATAAAAGAAAACTTTAAAACCCCTTTGTTCCGTTACTTTTACAAAGATCTTTATTATCAGCTCCTTCATCATCAGTAATTTCGTCTTCAGGACAAGCTACACAGGCGTCAGCAGCAAAAGATGTCATGTAAGTCCCTCCTGGACACGGCAAGCAGTGAGTTTGGGATCTATTATAATAGTGACCAGGAGGACATGGATCTAAAAGCGTTAGAAGTACGTAGCTAAACATTTATTTACTCAGCGCACGCCTTTTACCAAGCCTATACAAGGCGCATGCACATCTATATGCTGTACAATATAAATTTGAGCATCACTTGCTGTCAGCGGTAGTTCAGTTTTTCATGTTAAGGGCGGATTTACACTTTTTACAGAGATCCTTTTATTATGCGTGAGAAAAGAATGTGTGATGATACCGAGCCAAAGAAACGTAACTCGCACGAGACAAAGAAGTAAATGAATCATCTCTAAGACTATAAAATAAAAGAACCAGTAAAATCAGTATTGAATGGTGTTATGTAAATGTTATGTAAACGACAATCATGTCTAGTGTTATGTAAATGTCATGTAAATATCATGCATATGTTATGTAAATATAATGTAATGTCGTATTTGAATTCCCAGATTTATTATTTATAATTCTATATTTATATTATTGTTTCGAGGTTTAAACCAGTGAAATTTAAAGTAACATTTTAGAATTAATTAAAATTTATTTAGAAATTTTTAAAACTAAATAGATTGATCACTTGTATTGGCCTGGTGTTTGTACTGTGGAATTCTGGGAAGTTACGCGATATAGTATATAAACAGATGGCGATGCGAGAGAAGGAATCAGCCACTTTTACTCGGGTCAAGAAGTAAGTCATCCATTTTATTCGGATCAAGAACTTTGTCTTGTTTGAGAACGTTTAAACCGAATTTGTGAATAGAGCTAGATCGACTGGGGCGGTGAAGGATTTTATTCCGTCAACCTTTATAATTCAGTCGGATTACGGGTTATATCGAAAGTTAATCGGAATTGGACTGTGAATTTTTGTTTGAAATTACCCATTCAAACTTCGAAAATTTCTCCGTGGGACTGAATTCAACGCCTAGATTGGAACTTTGGATTTCGGATTTGGACACTTATCCTGGATCATATTATTAAGCACAGGCCAGTACTTTTTGTATTGTAAGTTGTTTTGATGGATGAAATTGGATATCTGTTATAGCCATTAGATAATATATCTTGTGTCTATCACATGAGTAGATAATTATAATAAATTAAACAAGCTGCTATCTGTGTCTTTCTGTTCCGTTCAGTCCGCATAAAAAAAAAACGTAACAATGGCTACCAACTGTTTTGCCTCGAAAACAATCGTAAAGAAAAGGAGCTTTTTAATGGTGAATATGGAACGTTTGCTATCAATATGATTCGAAGACTGCAATCAGTAGTGAATTCCTTTTAGTCAAATGGAAATTCAAACGAAAGCTACGTCTTTTAAACGCCTTAAAAGAGAGCGATTGAGAATGGGGAACTAATGAAACATTTTCGGAAAGCCGTGACTGGTTCGTTTGTTTAAAAAAAACACTCTGGTATGCATTATATTCCTATAGCAGGCGAAAGCTCAAGTGTAGACAAAGATGCTGCTGAAAAATTTCCTAACGAATTCATAGAAATTATTAAAAAGTTTGGTACAATAATAACCAAATATTAATGTTGATGAAACGGGTTTATTTTGTTAAAAATATGCCTTCTAGAACTTTCCTATCAGAAAATGAAAACAATTCGGCCACGTCACAAGTGTTAAACGATCGTTTGACACTTGTCAGGCGGAAATGGATCTGGCGACTTTAAATTAAAATCTGTGCTTGTGTATCGTGCGGAAATCCCACGAACACTTACCAGCTGTGCAAAGAAGACTCTCCCAGTTGGTTGGCGATCAAATAAAAAACATGGGTCACGAAACCTTTGTTGAAGACTGGTTGAAACGTTATTTCTGTCTTGCAGTTGAGCACTACTGCAAAAGAAAACAACTTGGACTTTAAAGCCATCCAACGGGACTTTGTGACTTTAATTAATTGTTTGTTTGTTTTGTAATTTCGCACAAAGCTACTCGAGGGCTATCTTTGCTAACCGTCTCTAATTTAGCAGTGTAAGACTAGAGAAAAGGCAGCCAGTCATAACCACCCACCGCCAACTCTTGGGCTACTCTTTTACCAACGAATAGTGGGATTGACCGTCACATTATAACGCCCCCACGGCTAAAAGAGCGAGCATGTTTGGCGCGACTGGGATGCGAACCCGCGACCCTCGGATTACGAGTCGCACGCCTTAACACGCTCGGCCATGCCGGGCTGTAACTTCAATGAAAATGTCAAAATTCATCTTCTTCCACCCAATACAATATCTGTACTGCAATTAATGAATCACGGTGTCATTGTGACGTTTAAAACTTATAATTTGAAGCAAACTTTTTCTCAAGCAATAAAGGCTACAACTACAGAAGCTGCACTATCTTCGAATAAATTCTGGAAAAATTACATCATCAGAAGTGCTATTGAGAATATAAACGAAGCGAGAGTAGCATGAGAACAATATGGAAGCACGTTCTGACTCGTTGTGCATTTCTGCGGCTTTGAGTCCGAAATTAGAGATGTTTCTGAAGACGTTGTTAAATTGAACACAGTCTTGGATTCGAGTCTTTGGTGGTGGCTAATGTTCGAGAGTGCACTTACATACATTCTCAAGCTCTCGACAATGATACGCTCTTTAATTTATACCAAGATCGGGCACATCAGAAGAAGAAAAGTCCAGAGTGTAAAGAAGGTGCTAGTGAAGAGCGGGAAAAATAATTTCCCTTACATAAACTTGACAAAATGTTTAGAGCAGTGGAAACTGCTTCAGACTTAATTATGAATCATGATCCACACATTAATTCCAGACAAGCGAAAGAAAATGCCATTCGGTGTAACCAAGAACTCCACGAAGAAAAAGAAAATGGTGAAACTTAGATTAGATAGATTTTTCTTTAATCAGTAAATTTTTATAGTTTTCATTTTCTCGAAATAAAATTTTCATTGTTTTAATTTTTCAAAATAAAGTTTATCAATTAATTTCGTTTTTATTTCACCTCATAACTATTTGTGTTTGTTATATTTTCTAACTAATTAGGCTTAATTATATCTACCATGAAGGAATTCTTCATGATAGCTACGTATCATTATTTAATATATTGAAACTATTTCCCGTTCAGTGCTGATTCAATCAATACGGTAATTTTTTTGAAAAAATTAAAAAAACAAACTTGTCCCTCTTGGAAAGTAACACAAAAAATTATCCTCTTATAAACTAACTGTAATAATTATAAAGTACTCGCTCTTCTTCGAAACTGTAATAATACAAAACAAAAACTTTCTCAATAAAGCTAACAGTAGTAAGACAAAACGAATATTAATTATTATTCTTCACAGAAACTAACTGTAGCAACATAAAACAAAAATAAGAAAACATTCCCTTTTGAAAATGAACAGAAGCAGTACAAGTTTGAGTTCAAATTGTTCAGAAAGTAGTCCAACTAGATTACTGGAATTTCAGAAACGGTCTCTTCAGATAGGTTTTTATTTCTGAGACTTTAGTGATTCTTTATCCATGTTCTTAGCTATGAATGGTGACTTTTGATCTTTAACAAAAAACGTTCTTGATGCTTAGGTGCGTACGTTTTATTTTACAACGACTTACACAAGATTAACTCCAGTAATCAAATGAAAGTAACAGTAACCATCCAGTTGCATAGGAGGCAACAAAACACAGAGCCATTGGCTCTTCTGAAAACTTAAAATTGTGATACTATCAGTACCACTGAGACTTAGTTGGACATTAACAATCTTCATGAGAGAAGTTATTGAAATACCAAGCTACAAATTATAAGAAATAGGAGTCATTATTGCTAGAGTATGAGAAAGCATGTTTATACAAGACGAACCTAAGAAAACATATATGTCACAGTGTTAAGTCCCAATGGCAACTATCTCGTCCCACTGTACATACTCAACACAAAGTATCAGCTTATACTAACCCCTCAACTTGAGTATGTTTTGCACTACTGCTGCTGATGACACAAACACAGTCGAACAAGCCTTGATGACAAACTGTGTGGTAAGTAAATTTTCTACTCTAGCTTTTAATGTTGAGTCATAGAAACTGAAATAAATATGATACATTAAGTCAATGTAACAAATGTAATGTATTTTAGTTAAGTATACTTGCAGGCATTCAACAAATTTAAACTTCTAAAGTAAGATAATACAAAAAGTTGAAATTTTTAACACAAAAATCATTTAGTCACATGTAACCACAGCTCATAAAAAATAGTATAAAGCTGGCCTTTAATAAGTGCAACTGTGTTCCATTTGTTCCAGAGGCCAGTATTTGTAGAATACAATCACATTTCAGTTGTACTGCATTACACATTATTATTATTATTTACAAATACATCTTTAAAGTTCAGTCACTTGTCTTAAAACACAAACAATAAATAAATAAACATAGAAAACAATGATATTCTCTCTGTATAAATTTGTCTTCACATGTTACAATTTGATGAGCCTTTTGAGTTGTGCAAATGTAGTATACAAAACAAAATAATTATTTAACGTCTACAACACAAAAATGGGTTTACTCATGACGACACTTTATAAAAGCATAAAAATTATGTAAGGGAAATTCTGAAGGTTGTGATATGATTGATTAATTGATTTAGTGTTTTATGGCACAAAGCAGCTAGGCTATATGCGCCAATATAAATTAAATGTAGTAAAATACATAAAAGGAAATGAAGGTAAAACAAAACATCATTGAAAAACAGAAAAAGCAGAAAACCAATGTTGACACCTAGTCTACAATGTTAAGAGGGAAAGCAGAGTGAGAAAAGTTGTAAAGGACTTTCTCTAGCATAATGGTAATGATCATAACCCACCAGGAAGACGAACAGGTAAGCACAAGAACCACCATCAGTCACCTGAAGTTGGTCTTTCCGATCCTGGTTCCGGGTTATGTGTCATTATGACCAGTACTAAAAAGTAAAGTAATAATGTTAAATGACATGCAGCAAAATTGTAATAATAACTCGCCAGGACGACTAACGCGTAGTTCAAACAGCAGTGTCAGTCACCTGAATTGACCTTTCCAGTCCTGGTGTCGAGTTATTTAATGTTCTGGCCATTTTACAATGTCAAATTGAACTAGAGAGATTGAGAATCTGAAACGAGAACCACAATTAAAAAGGTGTAATGAATAAATATCAAACACTTAAATGAGGTTAAAAAGATTAATGGCCATTAAAAAACTAAAAACTTTATCAAGATGGACAGTGTCACCATCACCAATAACACTGTCCAATGTTACAGATAAACCCTGGGACAGAAAATGTTGAAAATAGTGCCGTCTTTGGGAGTCGTAACGATGGTAGGAAAGTAAAATGTGGCTAACAGTGATTTGAGTGTTACACAAACTACACACTGGTGCAACAGTTCCAGATAATAGAAAACGATGAGTTAAAAAACTGACCAATGCGTAGTCTAGTTAGAGTTTTATTTGGAAAAACTTGTTGTCGCGTTGCTCACTCCAAGTGGACTGCCAACCGGCACAGAGCCGAGCCTTAAATACAGGACTATAGTCCATGTACGGAATAGGCAGTGATGAGAGTGCCAGAGCAGATAGATTTAACTGACATGTCTGAAAGCGCATTCCTGCAAATACCAACGTGGCCTGTTATCCAGAAAAACTGGATAGAAGTAGATGTTAATAAGAAATTGGCCAGTCGATTTTCAATATTAGCGAGAACAGGGTGTAAGCCAACGTGAAGTGATTCCAAGGCCATTAGAGAACTAAGGGAGTCAGTATAAATAGTGCAGTCGCAGTATTGCTCAGCTTCAATATGATCCAGGACAAAAGATATGGCGTACAGTTCAGCAGTGAACACAGAAGCTTCAGAGGGGATTCTGCATGCAACCACCGAACCGTAACAAACCATGGACCATGCCCATAGAGTCACTTGATTTTGACCCATCCGTACGAATTGGGATAGAAAGGTTGTTCGAAAAATGTTCAGTAAAAAAAAAAAGACGGTACTTCCAATCGGGAGCATATGCCTTTTTCAGATGACTTAAAGAAAGGTCACATTTGAGAACTGTAATAAGCCATGGAGGGATGGGCTGACCAGTGGATTCTGCAATGTTTTCTAAGGACAAACCCAATTCATCCAATTACGCCTGGATGCAAAGGCCAAGAGGAGCAATGGCAGATTGTCTGTTTTGAAAACGTACGGCCCACTGAGGAAGGAAAACACATCCTCAGGTGGAATGCTTTGGTAAGGAACGAAGTTTCGGAGACAGTTGCAAACGGAGAAGGTGCAGAGAGAGAGTTCGTGAGATTCCACGTATAAACTATGAACTGGGGAGGTGCAGAAAGCCCCAGTGCAGAGTCGAAGTCCTTGATGATGAATGGGGTCCAGCATCTTTAAGGCCGAGGGTCTGGCAAAGCCATAAATCATTGATCCCTTGTCGAGTTTTGAACGAATAAGAGCACAATATATCTTTCACATAGAACATCGATCCGCTCCCCAACTGGCAACAGAGAGAACACGGAGGATATTCAGTGCTCCTGTGCATTTGACCCGTAGCTGCTTTAAGTGTGGTATAAAGGTCAGCTTACGGTCAAAGATAAGCCCCATGAAATTGGTCTCAGGGAACACTGGCAGCGAAACTTAATTGATACGGAGTTAAGGATCAGAGTGGATACCCCGTTGGTGGCAAAAGTACATGCAGACAGTTTGAGAGAAAGAGAAATTAAAGCCGTTCACTGTAGTCCACCTCAGTACACGACTAAGGACAGTTTGTAGTTGCCACTCAATATATCTCATGTTCGACGACTGACACGAGATGTGAAAGTCGTCAACATAAAGCACGTTTGCAACAGTGAGAGAGAGTTGTTCAGTGATGGCATTAATCTTTATACTGAAAAGTTTGACACTCGAAACACAGCCCTGAGAGACCCCAAGTTCTAGTACAAAAGAACGGGAAAGTGTTGAACCCAGACAAAGTTGGAATCTCCTGCCAATTAAAAAAAATTTAATAAACATGGGTAAATGGCCACGTAACCCATATATATAGAGGTTTCACAAAATGCCATACCTCCATGTTGTGTCATAAGCCTTCTCAATGTCAAAACATATTGATACAAAATCTCATCGTTTGAGAAAGGCTTCTCTAATTGATGTTTCAAGTTGAATTAGGTGATCCATGTTGGAGTCCTGTCGTCGGAACCTACACTGGGTGGGCGAGAGGAAATTGTTTGATTCGAGGAACCAAACAAGACAAGCATTAACCATCCCCTCTAAGGTCTTACAGAGACAGCTCGTCAAAACAATTGGACTGAAGTGTGAAGAAATTTTGGGATCTTTTCCCGGCTTAGACAAAGGTAAGATAATAAATAGCTTGGCGCCAGGCATTAGGCAAAACATTCTCCTGCCAGATCTGATTAAAAACAATTAGAAGAATATCAAGAGAAGCAGGAGAAAGATAGTGCAGCATGTCATAGTGTACATCATCAGGTCCAACAGATGTACTGCCAGACCGATGAAGGGCAATTTTCTGTTCCACCAGTGTAAAGGGGCAATTATAGTCAAAGAGACAGTCAGTTTGATAGGAAAGAGGTGAACGCTCTGCCCGAGTCTTGATGGCTAAGAAGGTGGACATACAAGCAGAAGTGCTAGATACCCGGCAAAAGCTTTCACCTAGAGTATCGGCGATGCTCTGGATATCAGCAACCTCTTCGCTGTCACGGAGTAAAATAGATAGGGTGACAGATTTGTAGTGCCCACTCACCTTTAATCCTGTCCCATATGACCTTGGAACTAATGGTAGAAGATATGCTAGTTGTAAACTTAATCCAAGATTTCTTATGGCATCGATGTTTTACCCACCAAGCATGTGCACGGGCCCATTGGAAAGTGATGCGGTTCGAAAGAGTGGGATATCTACGGAAAGTATCCCAGGCCCGGTTTTGAGCCTTCTGTGCCAAGTGGCAAGCAGGATTCCACCATGGATGACTGCTCAGAGTCTTCAAGACGTAGTCGTTTACCTATTGAATGTTTTTCACCATTTTATTTAACTTTTTCGTAGGAGAATCCACAGGAAAAAAAAAATTCGGTACCCACTGACCCCACCCACCATGGGGCCCTACGCACTACAATGTCATGCAAGGACATTGCAGCAACACCAGGGTTTCGTGAGCACTATACCCAAACACTAGCATCAGAAACAATGTTCACAACACCCGTTGAGAACTTCCAACACTGGTACTTGGTTGACTCTAGCCCAAGTGGACCGGCCGATTGACCCAAGCGGGCCACCCAAAGGTTGCCCGTCTACAGGAATTCAAGGCCAAAATGGTGTGTTGGGGTTGGACCCCTCAACCGCCAGAACCCTTTCCTCCCCTTCACGGGCCCACCACGCACGGTAAACACGTGGGTGAATGTTTAGATCCCAAAGAAGGTAAACTGAAAGAACAAAACCTTCCCTGGGAGGTTTCCTCATCACGTACAGGAATCCACACCAAGGGAGAGGGGGTGATATGAATTTTATCTCTTGCATTATGATCTATTTTTGCAATTGCTTCAAATATTTCAAAGTCATCCCTTAAAGTACGTAGTTAGTCAGCTAACGACCCATACAGATCTGCACATTTTTTAGTTCACATCCTCGTTTTGCAGAACTTGACTTGCTTTATGAAACTTTTGCAAAATCTCATCCCACATGATCAACATTAAAAACAAATTCTAGCTCTTGCATCTTATTTGCAATATTGTGTTTCTCTTCTAGTGTCTCCCTTCTCTGACTGGTTTTCGACTAGACATTCTAAAGCTTCCAAAATCTTAAAGAAAGACTTCAAAATTTCTCTTCTTGACAAAGCATGCGTCTCCCATCTGGTATCAGAGAGGGATTTTAACACACTTTCATTTCCAATACAAGCTTTAACATTTTTCCACTGTCTGATTGAGACTGATAAAATATTGTAAAGAAAAGTTAATTGTCACTTGACAGCAGTCAAAAGCACTCCGGTCTACCAGATTTGATGAATGGGTTGCACAAGGGACATATATGGCAAACTTACTTTCTCCTTAAATCTTTTGCTGCATGTCCTTATAATACCCAGCATTGTCATAGGACTGACTCCTACATTTTGTAAAATTAAGTTTGCAAGCTTCACGAAAGTACTGCAATACCTGGTTTGCCATTTCATTAGTCATGTGGATTTTCCATTCCAGAAAGGTTTAAAAGCAGCATTCAGTAGGCTGCCCAATTTTTAAGTATCGAATACAACTCTTAACTGATCTATATGTAATAGATCTGACGTTGAGTCAACTAACAAGCTAAAATAACCAAAAAAATTTACTTCATCAACAACAAATGTGTGGACCTTCTGAACCATTGGTTCAATATGTTGCATCGTGAGAAATCAAGGACAAAAAGATGTTTTTCTATCTAATGTAAACGAATAAAAATTGATGTGTTCAGACAGTTTGAAAAATCTTGTAGAAGGTTGTTTGGATTGAATGATTATTTTGGTACTCATGCAGGAAAAGGAACTGATATTTATAATAAGTTAATCTTAAAACAGATGATCATGGGTCACCTAGGTAAATAACAAACATCATTTTGGAACTGATGTATTAATCACAGAGAAAAAGAAGGAAGTGATATAAGTAGAATACATTGAGTTATCTTTCAGTAATTATCCAACATAATTTTGTTTTACTTATTAATTGTTCATCTAATGAAGAGGAAGTAATATATATATGTGTGTGATTTTGAAGTAAGTCATCTAGAAAGATGGTTTTGTAATTTATGAACTAGTAAACTAGTTAACAGTTGGTATGGGTATGGATGAAGTCAAATTATTGAAGCAAGTTGCCAAGAAAGTTGTTTTTTGTTTTCATTAACCAATCAACTAATGAGTAGAGTATATAAGTGTGGTTGAATAAAGTAACTTTGAAGTTTTTATATAGAAGGTTTACTTGTGTATTAATTTGCTAGTTATTTAGATAATGAATCAGTGTACTGAATTTACCTGCCCAAGTTGTGGTCTCTGCTTGTTACTGAGTTAACTCTGTATATTATACAAACTGTGTTGTTTGTTTTATAAGGCCATGAAGTAATGTGAATTGACAACTATGTCGTACTCAATTAAGATAATACAGTGGTACCTCAGTTCTTGAACTTAATCCATTCCAGAAGGCTGTTCAAAAACCTATTTGTTTGAAAACCAAATCAGTTATTCCCATAAGAAGTACTATAAATTAAATTAATCCATTACATACCTCCAAACATTATGCATCATGAAGCATTTTAAGTAAAAATATTTTTTATTTTAACCTGTATAATAATACTTACATGCATAAAGTCAACCACAAAAACTATAAACACAATAAAAAAACAAGAAATGAAAACTTCACTGCACTTTATCTGTGCTGATGAGAGCTGATGCCATAAGTGAAAGGTGATGAGGAATGTAGAGAGTAGGATGGTTATTATTGTTTGGAAGGGAAGTCGTCTTCCATAAAAACGTCAGGTAACTCCCCTTCTGGGGTTATTTCTCTTTTCTGTCTCTTTGCACTGCTACAACTAGCTTGAGACTCACTGGACCTGTTTCTCACTAAAAACTTGTCTAATGAGGTTTGTTTCTGCCTGTCACTCTCCCCATGTTTCACCACATTATGTATTCCACTTCTCATCCTAAATTTTTCAAACCACCCCCTACTCACCTTAAAGGCATCACTTGTATAGGCACTCGTTCCAGAGGTGTTTTTCACAAAATCAGAGTGCAACTGTTTTGCTTTCTCACAAATGATGGTCTCAGAAATGTTATCACGAGCTGTTTTTTTGTTTACCCATATCAACAACAGTTTTTCTACCTCTTCCATTGTTTGTGATCTTTGCTTCATAAACATTGTCACACCTATTGCAACATCAGCTCCTTTGATGACCTCTTTCTTTCTCAGTATGGTGCAGACAGAAGACTTCGCCATACCAAACTGTGTAGCAAGGTCAGACACGTGAACACTTCGCTATGAGATCTTTTTTCATTTCTATTGTGGCTCTTAACATTTTTTTCTTTTTGGTTTGCTGCTTTCATTATCTTTCTTTGACCCCATGGTAGCTTTTTTTAATCAGAATATTTGGAAAAACAACAAAAAACCAAAAAGAAAAACGAGAACATTCACAGCAGATTTTAGCAGGGGTGTGGACTGCACAATAGGTGTGAGTAAAATGTTTTGGGCAAGCTTAGCATGGGCCGAAAATGGTCGAAGGGTCATTAGGGTCATCAGTTGGGTTATTTCGGGGGTTTGGACCACGTTTATGTTTGAGAACCGAGACATTTTTTCCTCAAACCGAATTGTTTGAGAAAGGAGTCCTTCGGGAAACCATGGTACCACTGTATATCAGCACACTTGATGTATCATGTGTTTTTTAAATTTGCACATTCATATGTTCTTTCATACATATCTAAAGTCATATCATGGTAGAAATGCAGGTTATGCACAAAAAAAAGACATTTAAGTTATACCAACCATACATGCTGTTTATAATGAATATATTCAGCTTTGTATCAGCAGAAATACTTCATGTGATGCCGTTGTTCAGAAATATGTCTGATATTTACCAAATTGAAAGAAATTGAAGCATACATAAGGTGAATATGACATAGTCAACCATTCAGTTTACTTTAGATTGTAATTAAGGCCAGTGGTGAACATTTTCTATGTGAAAGAAATTTTTCTTATTCATAACCAGAAACTGCAAGAGAAATAAGTTATTCAACTACTTAAGTAATAATTATAATGTCAGCTATTTTTCTTTTATCATTCTGGGACCATTTATCAACAAATGTTCCTTTTACACTTTAAAGTTTAGTCATATAGGATTTGTGAAATAGTTCATGTTTCAATATTACCACAAATGTTTCTTGTTATATTAAACAGCTTATCAGGAAATTAGTTCATAAAAGTGTTTATATGCATGAAGTTAAAAAAAATACAACACTATTAACAAAGTATCTTTTTTGTGCATTGATTTTCTCACATTTTTAATTCTCTACCTTCAAGACAAATAATGTGAAAATATGTTTTTAATATTTATGGACCAGGAATAAAAAAATTGTAATAGTTTCTCGAATAATATCTGAAATAGTATTTATGTACTATTGGACTTTTTATGTAACGTTTTACTTTGTGCGTATAGTATTTTCACTTTTTAGTGTTTTTGAACTTCCAAGAAATTAGGTTTAGTGAACTTGGATAAGCCATTGAGAATTGATTTTTCACCTTAGTTACAGATTTAAAAAAATTTATCGTCTTAAAACCAATCCTCTTAATAATAAATCTTTTTGAGAAGTATGGACATAAAAAAAGAAACTGCACCATGAAATAACTACTTGTTTTTAAATTTTATGTTGATATTAGAATTCATATAATTAACTAATTATCTTTTATAAATAATTTCAGTACACAGCATTGTACTTTTTTTTTCAGAAAGGTTGTGGCTACCATTTAGATTTATCTGTCCTTTCAATTCAAATTGCCATTTGCTCCATTTTGGGTTTTCCTTGGATTGTAGCTGCCACTGTTATTGCTATGACACATGTCAACTCTCTTAAGGTGGAGTCCAAAACAGCTTCACAAGGAGAGAAAAACCTCACTTCATCGGAGTAAGGCAAATGATGTACATGTTAGGTTACTAGTTAGAGTAATGGAAGAGTTATTGTTTGTTTAATTTCTTAGAAGATAAACAGTATGGTACATAATGAGTTAACATTGTAACAGGTCATGGGTCAAAGGCCATGTCATTGCATTTGTTGACTTGCATTCAAAATGTTGCTGGTCCACTGTTTTACAAATTAATGTCAATAAGTTTGGAATCAAGCTGTGTATTATAATTCAAACTTTGATATTATATTGAAGTTAATTTCATAATTTAGAAGGAAATATTAAAAGAACACGCATAAATATAGATTTTAGTGAGTTGTGTGGTATGTTGCATGAAGCACTGTTTAAAATTAATTTTTGTGATGTCAAAATACCAAGTATATAGTTTTATATAAATCAGGAACTTATAAAATAAGAAACTTGTGTCTGTTTAGTTAGCCGAGATTTGCTTATGTACTGAATTAAAGTGGTTCTGTTTGTCTCTTTTGATTTTTGTATATGAACCTTACTTCAGTGTATGACATGAATAACCTACTGACAGCAAAGATTGTCCTCTTGGTGGTATTTTCAGCCATTTTAATCTGTGAAAAAGCCAACACATTCTTTTGAACCAAGATTTCAAGAAGGTATGTTGTGTCTTTAGTCTGCTGAGAGTTTCATATTTTTCTAAATCTAAATGCATCTTAGATACTAGGCTTAATCAATTGTGATGGAAGTTTATGATATAGTTATTTATGATTTTTTGGTTATTCAACTGTATTTATAAAACCTTAAACATTTTTGTTTGATACGCTCCATGTGCTATATTTGTAAATAAAAAAAAAACAAAAAAAAACATAGCAACCTATGTCCAGCAGCAACCAAGCTCAAAGGTTGTAGTGAGAAGAGATAATTGTTTGGTTTACTTTTTGATTTACTGTTTTATATTTTAAGAAAAATAAGTTTACTAATTTTTTTCTAAATGGTAATAATCTATATACATGTGTAATGTATAATAATTGAAATGTGACTGTATATTACAAAATACTAGTCCACTGAATCACAGCCAAGATAGTGAAGACTAAAGGTCAGTTTTATGTTATTGGATATGTAACATGAGTGGAGGTGCACCATCTTAATGTAAGTTATGTAATGTTAGCTAGGTATGACTGGAAGGTCAATAAAATAAAAAAATTATATATATGTGTGTATATAGCATGATGATACTTAAGCTACCTGAACAAAACATTTGTGTTTTCAAGTTATGATATACAGTCATTCTAGTATGAAAAAGCATAATTTATATGTATTTCCTAATTTTTTTATGATGGTTATGATGTTGGTCAAGTGACAGACTCCTTATAGTTATAGTATAGAAAATAACAAAATGTTAAGCCTTCCTGGAAACAAATGTTGAAATGTATTGATGATGTGTTAGGGATTAAGCAAGTGGTATTTGAGAATTTGGGGACAGAGAATAGTTTTTTCGTGACATGAAATCACTTTGCACTCTGACAGATAATGAAATGGGCTTGATATTTGCTCAAACAAATCGTTAGAAAAATGTTACATCAAAGAGTGATTTTTTGTATACAAAGTACATGTAATCTTTACTAAAATTCTACCAGATTTTGTGAATATATAGTGTATCAAAAATTATAATGGAAATACTTAATGCATACAAATGTGTAGGTGAACTTGTGTATTATACCAAGCCCATTATGAAAAGTCAGTTGTTAGAAAACTGATGTGTGAAAAGCAACTGCATCTTTAATTTCCTGAAAGCTAAAGAAATTTTGTGTATCTTGTTAACATTTAGATATTTATCAATAACTGCTGCTGCACTGTCTATAAGCTAAGCAAATTATCTACACAAGTTTCTGTTCTTATAATGCGAAGACTGTTGTTTCATTTTCTTGATCAATTTACTCATGGAATATTATGAATACCCATTTTATCCTTCAGCTAATTGAAGTATGCAGAGAAATACGAAGTCTTTTCTTTGTGATTGTATACTCAGTTGGCTTTATTGCTAGATTGAAATCTTTCTTGATTATGTTGTCTGGGATGTGTGTCCAGCTTTTGCCACTAACCTTTGTGTTTGTTGAATCTTACTTGTTGAAAGATTCTGCACTTCATTTTTCTAAGTCATAATTTGATACTTTTCAACCTCGACAGAATGCAAAAAATGCAGTGCTATACTCTTTAAAGCTGTACTTTTATTACAAAATAACACATAATACAGAAAACTGTTTGTTACAATCATGTAAACAAAATGTTTATTTTCAGAATATTCTTACAAAATAAATTGTTCATTTTGAAATTGACAATATAATTGATAAAGAAACACATTAAATTCATAAAACATATCATGTCACAATTTGTACATAAATCACCAATCTTTTAAAAATATTGATTAACAAGAAAAATTTTAAAAATTATTTTAAACTTGCATATAAAATCTGAAAAAGCAACAGATTTTGAGCAACCTGGAATATGTTTTGAAAAAAACACTTTGATAATTAACTACTATATCATCCATTACATTTAAAGTTAATCATGTAACAACTGTATATACAATAATAATTGAAATAATGCTTTCTTTCATCAACATCACAACAATCATTCACCAAAATACATAAAGTTTAATTTTTAAATTAATGATGAATCTCTATCACTTAAACATGACACACAGTACAGTGACTAGAAAGAACAATTCTTCAACTAATTTTTAGGTAAATCAAACTGTTCTTGAAATGTTCATGGAGAACTAGTTAACAGATGGAATGACATTCAAGTTGTTGGTTGGATCTTTAGGATAAAAGGAAATACTAAAAAAAGAACCTATCAAAATACAACTGAAGATTTTTACATGAATTACTTCAACCATTTGTTAACAGTAATCTTTAAATACCATATCATTCGTTCTTGAATCTATATATCATTCATTTATCCCTCTGTTTCAAATTAATACACACATCTTGCATACCATTTCTCTGCTAACAGATCCACATATTTTTAAATCTACTTTTCAAATCTCTAACATACTCTCTTTTTTTAATAATCTACATTTCACAATCAGGTCCACAGTTGTAATCTTCCTGACAACTTAATTTTATATATTTTTAAAATACAATTTAGTACTATAATGAATGTCTCTAGCCAATGTAGTAGTAAAAAACGTTTATATGCTTCTATCTTTTATTCACAAACATCAAGAATCACAGATAACTTCCATGTAAGATAATAATCACATGTTCTAAAATTATACATGTTTTCTTATAGCAAAGCCACATTGGGCTATCTGCTGAAAACTATACATTCTCAGATACTATGCACAAAGAGAACAACCAAACCAAGAAAATGATGTATATACATGTATATTTCCAAGTATTAGTTGCAGTGTGCAAGGATTACATTGCATTTAAAATTCTTCAGTTACAGCTGTTCAGCAACTCTAAACATAAACAAAATACACATGAAGACTCACAGTAGTATAATCGAGTTAACAGACATAGTATAAAGTTCATACTATAATAAACCTCTACACTTACTAAAGTTCTTTAAAAGATTTATTTTGTTATGTCAAATCTGATTTGTATTCATTACTTGTGCATAAAAGTACACATTTAAATGCTTTAAAATTAGGAAAGAAACAAAAGGGTGTATGGATATCTACGGGCACATAATTTATAACAGAAACATCAGATTAAAAAATTTGTTTCAAGCTACCTAACCTATTACTTACCAGGATAAAACTGGCAATATTATTTTCTTTCCAGTAGAGTGGCCAAAATCATCTACTGCTAGACAGATGAATACATAGAACTACTTCTTTTGAACAATTTTTAAGTCAAAAATCTACAAGATTTTTAAAGCTAAAAAGAAAATAAATGGATTGATACATTTTTCTGCTACTCAATTTCAAATAAACTAGTCTGTGATACTCTGATGTTATTCTTATACACCAATGACATTTGGAAATGGAAGTAATAAAACTTTGTCCAATCATGATCACCTTCAGATTTGTTTCATAAACAAGAAAAAGGTAAAGTATAATTAGTCTAAATATATATCTATATACAGGAACTAAGTACTGACAATTCAGTTTATTCACATATGTTTTATAAACAAGAAAAAGATTTAGTATACATCTGTGATTGCCTGATATTACTGTTGAACATCAATGCCATATGGAAACTAAGTTATGACATTTCAGATAAATTCATTCAGTCATGATTAGATTTGTTTTATGAAGCAAGTAAATTGTTTGTATTTTATTAAAAAACTTTTAAAAGTTATGTTTTCACAAGGCCAATTATTAAAATTAATACTTTTAAATATAATTAGTCCATAATTTAAAACACTACAGGTATTTTTTTACACCTTTAATCATATGAGTCTAAATCTAAAACTAATATCCCACGCTTTTGTATGTGAAACAAGCTATACATTTCCTTTTTAACATAATGTCTTATTTATATTATTGTTTTCATAGTTTTCAGCACGAGCAAACACTGGCCTCTTAACTTGGAACTACTGTCATTACAACTGATTTATAACATGAAACATTAATATCATACTGACCATTAACCTGAAACTAAGAATATCCTACAGATATTATGACTGACCTATTAGCTGAAATTACTGATATACTATTCTCATTACAATTGACCTCTGACTTTAAACTCTTGATATCTTAATGACTTTGCAAATGAACAAACCTCAAACTAATTGTATTCTAATGATGTTACAATTAACCTAACCAAAAACTATTGATATTTAACAATATTGTAACTAACAGCTAATCATTTTATATGCAAAAACGGCTGTTCTGGGCCCAGAAAACACTTCAAATAGAAGAGCGAACAACGTTTCGACCTTCTTCGGTCATCGTCAGGTTCACCAAGAAAGGGTTACTGGTCGGAAGCTGACCACGTGTTTGGGAGGGGTTGTATAATTGAGTGTTGCAATGTAGAGGGCGCGGTTTGAATATATAATTTTGTCTATAATATTAATATAGGTATAATGGTGTTCCTTTATATTGGTTTATTTTGGGTTTGAGTTGTTGTATAAGTAAGGCTTCTTTAATTTTTCGTTTGTTTATGTTTGTTTCTTTATTTAGTATTTTAGTGTTTTCTATGGTTATGTTGTGTCCATTTGACTTGCAGTGTTCGAAAACGTGTGAAGGTGACTTTTTATGTTCTTTGAATCTGGTTTCCATTTTTCTACTTGTTTCTCCTATATAGAAGTCGTGGCAGTTATCACATTGTATTTTATAAATAATGTTGGTGTGGTGTTTGTCAGTGTAGTTCTTACATAGTATAGACCTTAGTTTTGTGCCTGGTTTTTGAATAAATTTAGTGTTAACTGGAATGTTATATTTTGTTACTAGTTTTTGCCAAATGTTGGTTATTTGTTTGCTGATGTCAGGAATATATGGTATACAGCAGTATATGGTTTCGTGATTTTTTGATTCGTGAGATATATTTACTTTTGTTGGTTGATTTTGCTTTCTGTCTAGGTGTGTGTGTATAATGTTTTCTACGGTTTGTGGAGGAAACTTATTAATGTTGATGAAGTGTTGTTTTATTTTATCTAATTCATCGTTAATTTTATCTGGTGAGCATAGTTTTATGGCTGTGTTTATCTGGTTTCTTAGTATGTTGAGTTTTTGTTTTGTTTCATGTGCTGAGTCCCAAGGAATGTATAGTCCAGTATGGGTGATTTTTCGGTGGATTTCTGTTTTGAATTGTGTGTCGGTTCTTATAATTTTGAGGTTAAGAAATGATATTTGATTGCTTTCTTCCTGTTCACATGTGAAGTTAATGTTGGGATGTATAGAGTTAATGTGAGTGAAAAAGTTAAGTATGTGTTCTGTAGATTCGAATCCCGCAATCGTGTCATCTACATATCTGTACCAGTATAGTGGTGGATGTAATGCTGTATTAATTGCTTGTGTTTCAATTTGTGTCATAAAAATATTGGCTAGAACTGGCGATACTGGGTTGCCCATGCTTAGGCCATTTGTTTGTATATAGTTTTGGTTGTTGAACATGAAGTTTGTCTTTATTGTGGTGAATTCTATGAGGGTTGCTAACTGGTTACTGGGAATGTCTATGATCGGGTTAGGGTCTCGAATATAGAGTTCTAAGGCTATCTTGCAGGCTTCTGTTGTTGGAACTTCTGTGAAGAGGGATATAACATCGAAACTGGCCATTAAGGCTTTATGATTAAGTTGATTTAGATTGGACTTGAAATTAAAAGAGTCTTTGATGAATGAGCTGGCTGATGTTGCATATTTGGAGAATGCCCATGCTATGTATTTACCAAGATTGTAGTTAAACGATTCATATGTTGACATTATTGGTCGTAATGGACAATCTGGTTTATGAGGTTTGGGGATGCCGTATATTTGCGGTGTGCGTGAGTCGGTTTTACGTAGGTAGGAATAAAGTGTTTGTGAAATTGTGTTGGCTTTTTTTATTTGTAGTAGTAATTTGTTTAGTTGCGTCTCATGTGTCTTTGTTGGATTTGTGTGTATTGGTTTAAATTTGTCCGTTTTTGCATATAAAAGTTCTCAACAAGTGGGTTTCTCGACATCACTGATTGTAACAGCTAATCAGAAAATACTAATATACAACTAATCTTTTGCCAGAAACTAATGATATCACGACTGATCTTCTTTAACCTGAAACTGTTAATATATTACCAACTTCATGATCAATCTTTAATTTGAAACTAGTGTTAATCTGTTATTATACACATTTTAACTGGCCTTTTTTCTGAAAATACTGATATTCTATGAACAGGAAGAGTGACCTCTGACCAAGAATTAATGTTTTCATACTCGCAGTGCATTTAGGTTGGGAAGTGAATTAAGTAAATTATAAGTTAATGAAAAATATACTTCATTAAATTTATATATATATATATACCAAAAGCATTTAATAAAAATACTGTTTTATACAGCACTTTGTAACATGAAATCTAAGTACCTTTATTTAAGATTCACAAAAATCAGTGGATTTGGCAGAAAATTGACAGCTTTTTATCAAAACTACCTGAAGAAATACAATACACAGTAGTAAAATTATCCCAATATTCTTGCATTTCTGAAAGACATCACTCTGGTGTCTGAGTAGAACAATCTGAAATAATCACAAAAATAAAACCTTTTAAAATTAAACACTGAAGTATTTGTGTTAACACAACATTTCATTCAGTTCTGCTAAAGGACACTAAGCCAATAATTAAAATGTAATTAATACAGTGTCACCACACACTGTTCTACACATTGACTGAAACAGCCACAAATGTTCACATTTAATAAATGCAAAATAAAAGTACCTGAGAGTATTTCTTACCAAGTCAGTCGGTGACCACTTGCTTCATTTGTTTGTGAATTTTGTTCAAAGCTAATCAAAGGCTACCTGTGCTGGGCATCTGTAATTTAGAAGTAGTAAACTAGCGAGATGGTGGCTTTTGTTTGAAATTAAACATAAATTAAAACTTTGGGCTGTCTCTGCTGTGCCACTGAGGAGTGAGAAACCAGCTAGTCAATACAGCCCACTGCCAACTCTTGAGCTACTTTTTTACCAACAGATGATTAGATCAAACATCACATTTTAATACCTCTATGGCTGAACGAATCAGTGTATCTGATGACAGAAATTTGAATCAGAAGAAGGCAAGTCAAGTGCTCAATATAGGTTTGTAATACCAACATTTTTCAGATTTTAAGAAAATATCCTCAATATTGTTTTCTATTGCCAATATTTCTGGTATTCTAAGAGAATATCTTCAGTATTGTTTTGTGCTATCAACATTTCTGAGGTTTTAAAGGACATCCTCAGTATTGTTTCATATTGCAAACATTTTTGAAATTTTATGAGGATATCTTTGGCCTTGTTTTGCCTGCTACTTCAGTGGTTGTCAAATAAAGGAGGAGGCAAGAGGCATAAAATTCTAGCATTTGTAAACATCATTGAAGAGTTAAAATATTGGTGCAGCACCTGTCAATTACAATAAACTATTTTTATATGGCTGCTGATTAGACTGAACTTGTCTGGAATGAAGGAACTGAGTACGCTAACTGCTTCAGTCAGCATATATTTCTGAAAAGAACCATATCAGACAGAATCTTATAGAAAGATGTTTAATTATTTTTTACAGTGAATCTCCTGTAAAAAGCCTGTGAAGTAATCCAGACTTTTTATTTATCAAACAGTTATTATATAATAATGGTACAGAATAGTTCTTCAAAAGTAAATGCACATTTTCAAAAATATTCCATGTTGGAATTTATGTAACAATTATGTTTTAAGTTACAAGTTTGTATATAAAGATGATCATAATTGTGATTGAAAAAAAAATGTCATGACTTCGCGCTTGACCAAATTGATGCCATAGCAAAAGTAAGTAAATAAGAAACTAAGTATAATTAAGAAAAATAAGTTTACATGGAAGAGAGACAATCAATTAAACATAACATGTATAAATCATATTGGATTTTCCATTAACTAATAAATACTTGTCAGAAACATTTTTGAAAGCTGTTGTTCAGTTTGATGCAGATAAAATCAGTTTCTTTTGACATTTACTGACCAGCAGAATAAATGGAGGTAACTGGTGGTAGGATCCTCCCATTTCACTTTCACAAATGCAAAACATGTCAAAGCATAATATTACAAATGGAGTGGTACTTGTGGCTTAGAATTAACTTTCTTGCAATGGGCTCAGTCAAACTGACCCAGCCTATGACTTCAAACTGATTTTTAGTTTCCATTCTATAATTTTCCATGTATTTTCTGTACCTTTGCAAAATTTTATAAATTTTTAAAAAGCATTACAAGTCTTTTGTAGACAAAAAAAATTAGAATTTTTAACAAAGTATTTTCGCCAAAATTTTCTCCATGAGTATGTGGAATCAAAGTGTTGACTACCCTGAATGCAAAGTGATTTTTGTGTTAAAATTAAAAATACTTTTCTTCATCTGAAACCTCCTACATAAATTTCAAATATTTTTTAAGTAAAATTTTGTATCTATTATTTTTTCAATTCAAACATTATACAAGATTTGTCATAAAGTTTGAATTGAAAGCTAAAGAGAAAGTTGTCTGAACATAATATTGCATTTTATTGGTTATAAATAACATAGTATAAAATGTCAGAACTATCAATTTCTTAAAGAGAAGATGTGGCAGGTGGGCATAGCAAGAAGATTCTAATTTTATAGTTTGTGGCTTTGTAACCAAATAACAGAGAAAACTAAAAAAACTATGCTTTGCCTGACTAATAATAATAATATTATGATACGTAATTTATGTTAAATTACCTAACTTCTCAGAAGGACTGCATACTTGCACAATACCATAAAATGCTTACACAACCAACATGGTTGTCCCATGCTGCAGCAACAAATGTAACACCACAATTTTCATGTAGATGGTGCCCCTCTGGTTTTTAGTAAACACATGAAACACATTTTGGAAGAGTACTTATACAGACTAAATCATTCATACATTACTTTCTTTGTGAATGGCTATCTCATTTACCAGACCTAACATAAGTTTTGGGAGTATCTTGAAGCCAGAAGTCTCACACAGTTAAAGATATTAAAGATGCAATTGTCTGGGAAGTAGTCAGCATAAAGATGAAATGTGCATTATTGAAAAAAAACAATACACTCTGGATGCTGGAGGAGTAGCATGTTGAACAGTTACTGTGACAGATTATGCATCATGATACAGTGGCACCATGTAACAACTGTGGCATATTTATTTCCATGGTTTCTTTGTCCTGTGCAATTTCACCTTACTATGCCATACCATTTCTGAGATACAGTATGCTAAAATGTATCTCAGAACACCTGGTATGGATATCGATAAACAAAGAAAAACGTTTCAACATGGTTAATAGAGAGAGTTTGCAACTGACTGTTGCTGGACACTTGTCTTAAAAACAAGAGTATAAACAAAATACAGAATTGTAGGGGATGTTGCAGTTGGATGTCAGGTTATTAATCAGTATAGGTATAAAGGTATTCATTTATACTGGTTTAATTTTGGCTTAGTTCTTGTATAAATAGGGCTTTTCTAATTTTGCATTTGTTTACACATAAACATAGCTCTACTTGTACAGGTTTATCTTCTCCCTTCTAGTCCCTAAGATTTTCTAAAGAGGATGTGCCTGTCTCTGGAGAGAAAAAGATTAAAATTTATCAATTGCATTTTTTTTATAATTAATGCCATACAAGTGGAGAAGATGATGGAATTAAAATTACAAGCATGAAAATAACTTGTAAATTTGTTGTACATTACCGAAAGTGAGAAGCCAATATTAATAAATGTACTTACCTCTTTGTGCATAGCTTCCATCTTGTCTTCTAACCTTTTCCAAGGTAATGAGTCAGTTTGGGCAGGATGCATGTCTGTCTCTAATGCCCCATCTACTTTATCTTCCAAAACAGATCCAAAATTAACACATTTGAACCTGGAAAAGAATGAACAAATATTTTGAATTTACTTTTCATTATATATCTGCAGACTTTTCTATCTGGGAACGAGACAACTGGAATTTTTCAGGAATAAAAAACTGCCTTATTCAGCTCTATCTTGTATGACAATATAGATTAAACAGGCAGTCAAAGCAGGATAAAATTATGTATAGAGAGTTTACAAAAATATTCTTCCTCACAATGCAATGAAACTTCACAACACATCTTGACTGATAAAATTATTAAGTTTGTAATTAATGAAAATGAACTGGGAGCTAAACACACAGCAGAATATTTGAATAGTGATTGTTCTAATGAGATTAAACATGGATATGTTCCTAATGTTATTATTTATCATAAGAGTTTCATGGATGTATACTGGCAGAAACTAAACCTATTTGTAAAGCTACAATATTATTGTGTCTTCTACTTACTTATGTTCCAAAATATTTTGGAGAGAACTCTTTTTCCAAATACTATTGACCTGTGCTACTTTTGCTTCTTTTTCTTCAACTTCTAAAGCCAACAGAAGAAACTTATCTGTAGGTCCACAGTGTGAACCTAGTTTTATGTAAAGTAATAAAAACATGTGAAAAACAAAACCTATATGTACATCTACAAGAATATACAAATCACCATAAATATATCTAGGTTAGTCATGTACACAGTTTCTTGGTATCACCTTGTCACTAACACAATGTAGTTGTTTATTATGTTTGATAGATAACCTTCATAAAACCACTAATTATATAAATCTGTATCAATGTTGACTATATAACAAGCAACATTATTACACTATATCTTGTATAAATGAAAAAAGGTATTAAAACTTCCATACAGATAAAATGAAGGTTGCAACACAGCAAAAATGAGCACAAAGTAGCTGAAAGTAATTTTTTCAATCTCCATGTTTTACTTTTCATTTATCTCTGTTTTTTATGGATGTTTATACAGCATATCTTTAAAATATTTTCTGTATGGTGGCGATTTACTATGTTCACTTTTTACCCCATCACCTGCCACTTCCCATGTCTTAAGAAGTATCTTTAACCTGTAAACCCAGATGTCAGTCACTTAACTACCTAGTTTTCCTCTTGATTTCCTATGGAAGCTAACAGTATGTAATGCTGCACTTGTTGTTTAATCTAAACATTTAGGACTGCTTAAATAAAATACATATTATTTTTTTCCCTCTCATAGCTGTTTTAATTATGTTTGCAATAAATGACATTAGACCTAAATGAACTTACTAATACAAGTAGCATTTTAGAAGTATTGAATTTTTGCTGAAATTATAAAACAATATACAAAATCAAGATGGAATCCTCAATAGTTACAACTTTAATTGTATTTCAAAAGGCTTAACAGATAGAGCTTCAAACTCAAAGTTTGTACTTGAAAAAAACCTTGGAGCCATTTTATGAGTTGCTATGCCACAGTGAAAAAATTTAAAAATACTGTCAAGTACAAATATAAATCCAAGAACTTCACTCTGATATAGTTGTACGTTACATTATTTCAATCATTCCAAGTGAGTAAATTTGATGCATCTGTTTTATGGCTTATTTCATTGCAAACAATAAATACTGAATCTAACAGTTTGAAACTTCAGGTTAATATATTTTCTGGTATAAAATATCTCAATATCATACATGTGATATTTTATGAATTTAAAGCTTTGAAAATTTGAAAAGATTGAGAAAAAATTATAAATGCTTATGTTTGTTGTGGATTTTCATTCCCAATTTTATATCTTCCTACATCCTGTAAGCTTTCCTATGAAATTCTGTTTCATAAAACTGTCAGTGTTATCTTTCTTTTGATTTGAAAAACACAGTCTTTAAGTTCACAATGTCTTTGATCACTAGAGTGCAAAAAAGAAAAAAAAATTAAGCCACCTAACTAATTGCTGACCAAAACGTTTTATGCTAACACATGTAATAACTTTTAAATCCATTTACATTAATTTATGTACATGTATACATTTTTTTAACATTTATTTTGGATGATTTTATTTGTTATTTAACTCTTTTGCAAAGGGTTAAAAAGGCCATGTCATCTTGTTTGTTGATTTGCATTCAAAATAAAAAATATAATGTTCTTATAATGTATTGTGGCTTGATAGTATTAGTAACTTGAGTTCCTAATTTGTATGAAACTATAGACTTAGTATTTTGGCATCACAAACATCTAATTTTATACAGTGCTACATTCAACATACCATGTCACTAGCTAAAATATATATTTAAATGTGTTCTTTTAAAATTTACTTTAAAATTAAGAAATTAACTGATATATAATATTCAAGGTTTAATTAAATTCTACAGTGTAATTTCAAAAACATTGGCATAAGTCCATAAAATAGTAGTTGAATGAAATTATATTTGATATGATTCAAAGAAAAATGATTCAAATAAGCCTATCTTATCTTCAGTACCAAAAACTTGTTTCTTTTACTATTATACTGTAATATATTTAAATGAATTATAATGATGAAGAAAGTCTTAAAAGAATCAGGAGTGTAACTGTGGCAGAAGTTGTTCATAAATGTTTTTCTTTCTAGTAACGTATCGCTTAGCTAAGTTTTTTATCACTTTGTTTATGTCAATGTCTATCTGTGGTGAACTGATTGCTATACTGCTTTATACAGTGAAAAGAACAGAAAACAAAATGTGTTTCAATCACTAGCTTATGAATTTTTCAAGTTGAAATATAGGTAATTATTTCACACTATGACAACCAAGTTGAGAAACAGTTATTGGCTAAGTATTCATTAAACTATACTTGTGCTCGTGTTTCAAGGTCAAATAAGTGCTCCTTCATTCAAAACTATTTTGATTTTCCTCCAAGAAGTTTTTAAGTGCTGTATTTGCTCAATAAAAACTCAATAAATTCACAAATACTAAAAAGTTTATTCAGAACATGGTTAAATAAACCCAAAATCAGTTTTCATTTGTTTTTCATGTATAAAATTTAATAAATAAAACCTTTTCATTGAATATCCTTCAACTTTAAAACATTAAGTTTCTAAAATGTGTTAAAGAATGAGATATTTATTATGCAATCTTTATATTAAACTACAATCTACTTTGTCCTGTTATACTGTTTTGGTTTGGGTTTACTTAAATTATCTACGTTATGATTCAAGGATCTTTAACTTTGGATAAAGCTTGAGTGTCAGGAAGGTTCCTATTTGCTTGTTACATTGTCTACATTTTGATACAAGAATCTTTACCTTTGAACTAAACTTGCATTTTGTGAATATCTTTATATCTAAATCTGTCTCTATGAGGAGAAATAGAATTGTGCATAACTTACATAACAAACAAGTACAAGATTACACAACATGTTACAAACACCAACCTTCAGTCAGCTGAATGTGGACATTCTTAAACCCTCCTGGCTCAATTGTTCCAATTGGTGGTCGAACACGGTATATTTCCAAGTTATTTGTCTTTAACTGTAGGAAAAGAAGTGTTAAACAAACACATAAACACACATATATGTAATTCTATAACCAAATAACTACTTGCTGAACAATATAACATACTTCAAGTACTCCTTTCAACACATAACTGCAAGAAGTTGTTTAAATGCAAGTGGGTAATAGGTGAAATCTGGTTAATGGCAAATGATCCAAATGACAATAGCCTAAGATTAAAAATTAATAATAACTTCTCTTTAAAAGTATAAAAAAATAAACTTATAAATTAATAGCTACTTCTATACAATAAACTTACTTCACGTATATAATATTATAAATGAATTCATCAGGAAACAAACTTATTTTCTTCAGAATGCAATGAATCATCAGTTGAGTACCCTGAATGTTAATGAGGTCATCACCTTAATACTGCCTCACAAGAAAATCAGCAGCATAGGAGATTTGTTTTTTATTATATTATATATAATTATATGTGAAGCTAACATTATACAACAATCTCCATAGTTTTCGACACCAAAATTGAGCATCTGTTGAAATATAAATAGCTGTCTACATTTTTTGGTTATATCTTCCATCTCTGTTTTAAATGAAATACAACAAGGAGGTAGCATTGCCAATGAAATAAGACAGTAATTTGTTTTACCTTATATGCAACACAATTACTGCTAATGTTGGTAAGGGTAAGGCACACACGAGCAGGCTCAGAGTCACTGGTTTCAGGAAAAACTAGTGTTGATCCTGGGCTAGAGACAGTATTATGTTAATTAGCAAATAACATCAAAATGCACCATAATTAACAGATATTACATTATTTCTGACCTAAAGACTTAGCAGTTGAAATTCTGAAAATGTTTTTGAAAATTTCTCATAAAGTCAAATACAAAACATTACTTTTACAAAGGAATTTTAAACTTGTTTATGTATTTTTCAGACATTTTTATACTTGATATTTTTACAATCCTCTCTATAATAATACTTGTTGATGTATAGTTTTATATATGGACTTAATTTACTTTTGAAACACATAACACATTTACATACAGAATTTCCAGCAAAATAAAAGCTAATGCTTTTAAAAATGGCTAATATTTTATCAGAATAAAACCTTCAATGGGAACTAAAACTTACCAGACCTTCAATAATGAACCAAGAGTAATGGTATCCCCTGGGAAAGGAGGTGGTGGGGGAGGAATGCCTTGGTCTTCTGGTTCATAGCTCACAAAAGAAGAGCTTGCTCTGTTGCTGGAATCACTAGGAGCATCCTTTTCTATAAGCTGTATTTATGAAGTTTAATATACTCAGTAAGAAACATTTTATACTAAAGTATGTTCTGGTGCATATTGAACATTATGTTGTCAACTACAGAAACTGTTTTATGAAAACATTTTTTGTTTTTAATATCATTCAAAACTAATTCTCTTATTCATGTACTGCCATTTTTGAAAACATAATGCACATTCTATGGTGAAATACAAATCTTTCCAGCTTTTACCAGTAGTTTCATACATACATTTACAATAATTTTTCAAACAACTGATGTAAATTAAAACACGTGATGGTTCTTCTATCTGAAATGGATGATTAAAATATTCTTCCATATTTGCTTGCCATTTTATTTAGGACTTGTATTTTTCAAAATTGTTAAAATTTACCTGGTCAAAGCTTAAGTTTCCTTCTGACTCATGAATTTCATCTTCTTTCGAGAAATGAACCTAAAGATCAAAAACATTAAATACCTTTATTTGAAAACAGTGAATTAAAGCTCACTTTGCAATAAGTATACAGGTTGTGTAGCTATCATAGTATACCAGTTTCTCTAACAAGTTAAGCTAATATTTACAAATACAATAGTTTAAGAAAAAAACAATCAAAATATAATCAAGATCTAATAGAATACTTCTACTCCAATAACATGTTTAGTAAAATTTGTTACCCAAAATAATTTATTTTCAAGTTATTTTGAAAACATTTTTATACTAAAATGCTTTTCATATAAAATAAACCACTAAAAAAGACTAACATTTACCTATTCTGCCAACATTAATAATTCCACACATGGTTAGGACATTTACCAATGTCTGTATATATTCTCAATCCATAGTAATGTGGTTAAAATTTCTATTTCCTTTCTCAGTAAAATTTTGTTTCAATTAGTGTAATTCAGCACAAATGAAGATAATGTTTCACAAAAAAAAAGAAAAAAGTGGGGGATATAATTGGTCAATAAACTTATATATGTGTACTACATGTGTACTTTTACTAAATCAGTAAAAGGTTTACTCATGAAGGAAATGTGACATTACAATACTCTTAAAAATTATTGTAGAGATAGTTCTTGAAAATGTAAAACAGTAAAAACATCATAATTATTGTTTACGTTTAGTAGAAAATGTACATTATATGTTTCCTTCACTGAAAATGTATTTCTGATTGGTACTTACCCTACTTACACGACTAGCTACTCTCTTATAGTGCTGCCCTCTATATATGAACTTTTCCCTACTCATGCTACAAACCTTCTGCCCCCCACCCTGTTGGAATTACTGTATTGCAACATGTCTCTTAAATAAATCATCACACATCATCTTTTAATCAACAGTGACTTAATATGCTCATGTGATTCACTCCACCAAACCATCACTTCAAAGTTTGATAGACGGTGTCAGCACCAGAGTAGTGGAGAGGAAGTGTAATGGAGGAAAGTACCTACCAGAAATACATTTTCAGCATAGAAAATATATAACTTCTTACATGGTATTTACCTCCTCTTACAAGATTAACCAGAATCCTACATTGAGAAGGAGGGTCTTGGATGAGGGAACAAAAGAAGTAGCCCTGAAAGTGTCCAAAGGACAACCCCGAGAATGAGATACAGACCTGCACAACTTCTCTTCATACACAAGTGGAATGTCAAAACATAAGTGCAAAAACTGAAAAGAGCATATCCAAGTGGGATAGAGCATGACAGAAAAGTGGTCCTAACCAGAGTAAGCAAAGGTAACTCAGTCCCACAAGAGTAAGGTGGGTAAACAAGGATGTGTCCCTGAGTTTAAAGTGGCTAAGACAAGGCAGATCATACTTGGTAAGTAAATTACATCCAATACCTCATGAGGCACTATCATCTATAGTAGGGTAAGATTAGAACAATATTGTCATCACTTCAAATCCAAGAATTCACCGATCTAGAAATTAACACCTAGTATTGAACGATGTCTCTCACATGGAATCAACTCCCAAAATGTGGCACAGACCAGCACCATCCAAAGGCCATAACATCCCCATAAGAAGACAAGGAGGGACAGTCAAAAATGAAACTGTAAGAATGCCACATATCACCACTATGACCTACAACAAAGACAGAGTAACTGGGAGAGGACGACAGATAACCAAAACATGCATGAGGACACATGATGATTGGTTTATTCCAATTCCAAACCTTCTCGTGGGTTCTGACATATATGTGAGGGTAGGATGAGAGTTTCAAATCAAAGGAATGAACTGCAATTTTGGCAGCTCAACTCCAGTGTTAACGAAACTGTATCAGGAGGCCATTTTATACATTAAGATAGATGAGTTCAACTCCAGTAGTCATGTAAAAGGGTACCAAATGCCACATCTCATCTAAACGAGCAGAAAACCACTGCCCTACTCAAGAGTGAATGGTTATAGCCATCTTTTTTGTGAATTCAGGCAAATTGCCCTTCAGAGTCAACTACCTGCAGAAGCTTAAAACTGGAAAGTGATAAGAACTCCCATACTTTACTTGAGGAAAAAAGAGTGACAATATAGTGAAGAGTCTCAAGAAATGACACCATTTAAGGCAGTTAAATGAGTGACTATGAAATCTTATCTTGAAAAAAAGACCCTATCAAATGGTTCATATGAGGCATGACAGAGATGGGCAACAACTTCTTTCTGCTTTACCCATGCAGTCCATGGATAGTCCAGAACAGGCCTGTTCATGAAGTAAAATGTTATTCACTGTCAATCAATCTCATGGAACACCCCATCTGAACTTTGACTGTGTGAAGCCATGAGAGATAAAATGGAGATTTACAGTTAAAGAATACCTTGTCAGATACCACTCATCCCTGATGAGATTTGTGAGAGAAAGTGGTAAAAAACGATAAAAAAGTCCCTAAATGAAAGAAAATATAAATAAAAACTTACCAGTTACAGTCACATTTAAGTCTGAAAATGACCACAGGTGGTAGACGAAGTGTAAATCATCATATGATCAAGATGGGAGTGGTCTACGTACCAGATAGAAGAATCTCCTCCAGTGGACAAAAAAGACAAGAAGTGAGGAAAAGTGAAGTGTTGAATGTGATGAAAGGAAACCTGAATAAGGTACTGAAGGAAGAAGGTAAGGAAAAATAGACCAATTGAACCAAAAGGCAGATCCATCTGGTAAGGGTAGAAGGTGAAAAAACATGATAGGAGGTGGACTGCCATGGAATATAAAGTCAGGAACATGTATTCTGAAAGGTAGCATTACAGGCTATATAACAATGAAGAGCCTTGACTAGACACAGATCCAGTCTATCCACATCCAGTAGAGGATAAAGATCAGAAACAAAAGGAAGGGAAACAGTTGAAATGGAGGAACAATCCTCTCAAGCTGTTGAAGTCTTCAGAAGAAAGGAATAATTTGGTTAAATGAGGAGATACATAGGGTGGTAAAGGGTATATGAATCATCAGTAGCAAACAAATGGAAATGTTGATACCCACAGGTTTAGAAAAGAGAAAATATGATTTAAGGGGCAGACGAAGTGTAAATCATCATATGATCAAGTAATACAAGGAAAGTGGTTCAAGCAAAGGTAAAAAAAAATGCATTAGCTTGTTAAGAACAGGGGAAGTAAAATTTATGTACTTAAAAATGAATGGTTTTGGATAAGGCCACTAGATATCCAGAAAGGCCCAGGTGAGAAGTTCTGTACCATGATCCATAGTTGGCTTGTCAGCAGGAAACCCTCTTGCACTGGTATACTTCTATGGAAGATGGTTGTATGGAACTAGCTAACAAGGAAGCAACTTGATGTGTGAAACCAGATCATCTCACCAAGGACAAAACAAAAGCTAGGCATGAAAAAGCAGAACATGTAGGCTGCAGAATATGGGATCAAGATTGATGAAGAAGGGAGGGGGAAAGTAGAAGAGTTGAGAAGGGGATAGGAGTAGTCATTGTAACCTTAGAAACCAAGGTTGAACTGGCCAGCAGGGAGTAGTCAGGAGGACCTGACTTTGAGTGTAGACAAGAGAAATCACCTAATGAAGCAATTGGTTAATTATGTGGCCAATCTTGGCTGAAGCCATCGACTGCCAAACGCCTGTAGATAGAGAACAGGTGACCAAAACAGAAGGAACTTGATACTGAGGCTCATGACAAAGACACCCACTTGAAAGAAAACCCCACCAATTGCAAAGATCCTGAAAATGAGGGTATCAAATATCTACTCCATCAAATAGTTCCAGTTGGAGTGCAAAACTACATTGAAAGCACCAGGCACATGATATGCTATATGGTGGATGTGATGTGCATTGGCCCAGTATAACAGACCCAATGTCTAAAAAACAGATATCTGGTTGATATGTGCCACTACCATAGAATTGTCTAAATGAACCATCATCAGACAATGGCAGGCAAGAAGAAGGAACTGATGTCTGGCTAGAAGTTCAAGAACATTGGCATGCAATATGGTTTCATCCACAGACCAATGGCCCAAAACTTCTTTATTCATCCATGCATGTATCCATGAATGGATACATCTGTGAAAAGAAGTAGATTCTGATGTGTAGATGAAGCAGAACACCCACTAATGTATGGGCTTTCTCTAGCCACCATTTCAGAATGCCTCACAGGAAAGGAGAAAGAAAAATAGGGGTGGAACAAAGACCCAGATAAGGTTCCATTGTTCATGAAGTACTCATTTAATCTCTTCAATATGGCTATGACTGAGGAGGACCAGTACAGTTCTGGAGGACCACATTGCCTAAAGCAATATAACCTTGCAAGCATTAAGTGGGCAAGGTGATCTAAAAATTCTATTGATGTGAAGAAGTCAGTGTATGACTGATATTTGTGTCAAAAAAGACCCCCAGATAGACCAAATATTGAGTAGATTGAAGTTATGACTTCTCCAATTTAATCAACCAACCCACCAAAGCTGCCACAGAATGAGCAAAAAGTCCATGTAATAATGAAATCCCAGCCTTCAGAGCATAGAGATAATGTGGAAAAGCCCCAACTATTTGACAAAAAATATGAGGTGCTTAGGTAAGTTTGAAGGGGCGGGTCCAAAACTGATAAACCACACCCAAGATAGGCATACCATAGATAAAAACAAATACTTTGTGCTTTCAAGATGGCTAAGTAAGCACTGGAGAAATCCATTTTCATTATCTACAACATCTATCTCAGAGAGAAAAAAAAATTCCATGATGAACTTGGATAGTGTAATGAAACAAGATAAGTCTGATACCAGCTACTGATCTACATTTTTCTTGGGAACAACAAAAAGTCAGAAATACCCACCTCACAAAGGATGGGGAACTGATTTGATTAGTCCACTGCAAAATCAATGCTCAAACTGCTTCTGACAGATGCTAGCTGATCATGGAAGAAAAACAAAGCAAGGATAAACATGAGATGGGGAAAGAAACTGAATAAGATACCAGTGAGGAAGGAACTCGACTAGCCAAACCACACAAGGCACTCAGTCACTGGTACTGGTTGGGATGGAAGCAGTAATTCAACAAGGAAAGCAATGAGAAGTACCCATGATTATAAGGAACATGTAATGACAGGAAAGAAGAAGAGGAGACATATAAGGTTATCAAGACAACCAAGCTTCAAAAGTCATAAGGGTGGATTGTTAATGGGCTGATTTTTTTTTTGAGGCTCAAAAGATTCAGGGACTGTACAAAATAAATCACTCTCAGAAAAAGTGCAAGACAAATAAATCCCCAAGAGACATTGAAGATAAATTGTCCTGAGCCAAAACTACATCCCAATCTATAAGATTAAGATCCCAACAATAAAGAAATCATGTATGTGACACCAGAGCCAAAAATGCAATGTGGGCTAAAATGGAAGGCAGAAAGGTAAGGATATCTGCAGAAAATCCCTCAGGATTTCTGCAGAGATCCTCAGATTGGAAATGAATAAAAGAACACCATAAGAAGATGGTTAGGGTAAAACATTGATGAGAATATTAAGCATAGTTAAGACCAACATTTGACACAAGAAAAGCTCCTCCCTAATAGATAACAAGGAATCTAATAATTGTTGATCTAAAAACAGATAGTCCGTAGAATAATAAGAAAGAGTGAACTAATAAAAAGTCTTTGGAAGGGAAAGAAGAATGCTGATCTCTTTATTTAATTCCAAGACAAACTGATGAGCATATACTCAAATATCAGAGGTATGACAAACCATAAAAAACATGGTGAATAAGAGATAGGGGAAAGGGATAAATTCCCACAAACTTGAAACAAAACTGGTAAAGAACAAATTAGGCCTAGATGATTTCTCAGGCTGTGAATGAGAAGGAATGGCTGACTCTAGAGGTACAAAAAGAGTATCAAAGTCTTCATCTTTCTGAATAAACTCAGTCACTTAGGAGGAACCTGGACAATGTCTGGGGACAAAGGTTGACCTATGCAATATTCGATCTCCTGATGAATAAAAACAGATAAATCCACCATCAGGTCAAAAACAATGTTGGTGACTCCCAAAGTGGTAACATGAACTTCAGAATTCACTGTGCAATAAATCCAAGACTGAAAATATAATTATAAGAATGAACTGAAAAATATTAATATATGAATTGGTGGAATGATTAAAAATAATGACAGAAAGTGACCACTTAATATTTAAAAAACTTATCTGCTGTATTGAAAGCACTAGCCAGCCAAGAGAGTACAACAGAATACAAACTGTGCCAAATGAGAAGTGATGGTTTGATAGTGGAGTGAAGAGGGAGTTAAGTAATGTGACAATATCATGCTACTATTGTTTGAGAAGTGACACATGATGATTTACACGAGAAACATGGTGAGATATTGTAATTTCAACAGGGAGAGGAGTGGAAGGCTTGTGGTATACATAAAGTTCATATATAGAGGGCAGCACTGAACAAGAAAAGCTAATCTTGTGAGAGAAGGTGTTTACTGTATCGAAATTTGTTTTCTTACTTTGTATCCAATAAACAAATTTTACCATAATAAGTGAACTAAAACATATTAATGAATTACATATTCCCTTTGTTAAACCAAGGGAGCAAATAATATGAAATAAAATAAAATGACATTAGAAGACTCAAAAAATCAATACTTGCCTTTTTTTTACGTGGATTTACTTTTATGTCATTGGAAAGTTCACTTTGATTGCCATTAGACTGAATAATAGCATAGTCGAGGGTGCACTATGTAAAACAGAAAAAAAACAAACTATTTTTTTATATTTATAAGAGTGCTGGTTTGAATCAATGAACATTTTATTACATACTGCAAAGATGGCACACTTGATTTACTATTTATCTTTGCAGTAACCTTTTACAAAGTAAATCTATCATTATTCATTGAAACATGTCAGGTAGTTTTAAATAATTGGAAATTGTAGTCCATATAATTCATATACATTATCTCATTAAATAACACCTTTAGATCTGTATTTAATTCGAAAATTTTACACTTCATTTATACATAAACTTATATAAATAGATATTGCAGTTACACAGTTTTATTTACAGAACTTTACAAATAATTTACAAATTTAGTTGCAGGCATATACTCAACTTCAGTGTCGTTTCAGAAAAGTTAAAATAAAAATATGAACTTCCCTAAATGGCTTACATATGGTTTAATTATAGAAGTCAGTGGTTTCTATCAGTCTGTCAAGCTTAATTATAAATACAAACAATATATTTCAACATGTCATTTAAATACACATTTCGTGCTGCTATTATAAACACCTTTCATCATGAAAATATTTTGAGTTTTTGTTTTTTTTGGCAATTACATATTTAAACACAGGAATGAAAACAGACAAAAAGTAGAAAATAACTGCCAAAGACTTTGCATTTGAAAAACTTATTCAAAAATATAAACAAACTTTCAAAGTAAAGTACACATACAGAGCCACCCAGGTGGACAGGCAGCTGGTCAAGAGCTATATAATCTTTAATAGATGAATTGTTGATAAACTTAAATCTTCGTGTTGCTTCAGCTGGTAACATGCTCTTTACAATCTTCCAACAGGCTGAAATAATAAAAAGTGTCTTCAAACATTCTTCACATGACTGAGATGAGCACAAAGTCAGATTCCTAAACTAAGTCTGCTGAAATAACACTTGGAATTCACTTTCCTAACAATGTAACCATTCTTTTTGTTTCCCTACATTTTCAATAAATAGAATCAAGTACATGATGTTATGGCCTATACCCATTACATTAACTTTTTTGCACATTTAGATTAACATTCACCTTGCTCTAGATTCACATCCCAGCAGTTAAAATTCATGCCACAATAAATAACAATCACAAGACTTTACATAATAACTACTTATAGATACATAACAGTAACTGATACCTACCATGTAATGCAAAACAAATTGGTAAAAGAACATACAGTTTTAACCAACATATTTAACCCCAACCTAAAAATAAATTGTTAATCACAAGCAAATACAACAAGTTTATAATACCAAAATAACAATATGTAAAAATGGCCTAGCCATAATACAGGGTGTTCAGAAAGTCAATGTGCAATTTTGTCTGTTAATAAATATATAAGGGTACAGTGACTTTCCGAAGACCCTGTATAACCACCTATAGCAACTACAAGTTTCTCAAGTAAACTACATATTTAGTTACAAGTATGCTGGGATAAATATGAAAAACAAAAACAAACATACCATTAAACAACCAAGGCATTTCATAGACATATATGTAACCTGGGAAATAAAGCAAAACAAATTGATTAGATGTTGCTTTATAAAAGGTAATAAAACTTCTCGATAAAGCATTTCATACCTTATAAAGGTTTCTTAAAATAAATTAGAAGAACATAACTAAAGTGCTGTCACAATTTTGACAAATGTTTCAAAAATGGCTCATCTATAATGCCATATGTTATACTCTTAGGAGCTGTGACTTGCTTCAAAAATTATGATACCAATAAATTTTAATTAAAATGTTTTAAAAAAAATCCTTTTAAATTATTTACTTTTTCTACTCTTAATTGTCAAGTTGTTGCACATAAAATGCCAGATATTTAAAGGAAAGTGTAAAAGTGGTACATCTTTTTGTTATTTATTCAATCAAAATAAGCTGTTTCTTTTTCTACCAATGAGTTGCAAATTTATAAATGCCACCTTTAAAGAACTGGATGTCCTTTGATGCAATGAAATTTTGAAGGCAGTTTCAACAGACTTTTGGTTTGCAAAGTTTATCCTTTAAAAATGTCCAAATGTTTAAAAATTAAGTGATAATCTGTCAGGGAATGACCTGGTGAATACAGAATATGAGTTAAAATTTCATTCTTAAGTTAATTTAGCTTTTTGACAGTGATGCATGAGACATGAAGTTGATCATTGTCATGAAGTAGTATGGGTCCACTAAAATTGACTATTACTAGATATTTTCATGACAACTACTAGTGCATAATTTCCAGTTCACAACAATATTTCTCTGCTGTGATTGTTTCTTTTAGGTTTAAAAATGAATAATGGATCACTCCTGATAATGACTACTAAACACTGACCATAAGCTACAAAGGATGAAGAGCTGGCTTTGATTCTTCTTCATAGCCAAGCCACCATCCAAATTGTTGTTGATTGTCATAAAGACTCCAGTTTTAATCATAGGTGACAATTCTTTGGAGAAACGAGTCATTTTTTTTCAGCGCAAGTAGTGAGAAACAAAATTCAATTCATCTCGTTTAATGGCTTTTCATCAGTTCGTAAGGTACCCATTTATCAAGCTTTTTCACCTTATAAATTGCTTTGTGATGATGGGAAGCTGTCGAATATTTAACATTAAGGTTGTCTGCAAGTTCTCTCATGGTTTGGCAAGAGTTTGATTCAACTAAAGCCTTCAATTCTTCCTCATTAAAGGATGTATAAGGGCAGCTTCAAGGCTTGTCTTACCAGAACAAAATCTCCTAAGCCAATGCTATGCTGTGCACTCATTAACTGTGCTATCACCAAAAGCATGGTTGATATTATGAGCTGCTGTCACCACATTATGATCAAGCTTGAACTCATGCAAGAAAATTTCACAAATATCAATTTTCTCCACAGTGACAAAAGTCAATATAAATATGACTTAGTTTCTGAAATAACAAGAATGAAGTGAGTTTGAAATGAACCAAATAGTTTACTATATTATTCTGACAAATTCACAACAATACTTCTCTTTCAGCCACTAAAAACTGAGTTTCAAATTTGCACATGGAAATCCAATATTTCATATCTAACAGCCTGATACATAAGTACAGTTTACCATAATGTTCACCATGTTATTCCAAGTAATGCAGGAATAAAGATATCACACTGAACGTCCAACCCAGGCATTCATAGTTTTTGATATGTATTGGTTTTAAGAAAGAGAATATCAGTTACGTACTTAAGAAATTTAATAATTTTGCTGTTTCATAATCCATGGAAAGAACTGCAAATGAATTAAGTTGTTGTTGTCCTGTTTATGTTCAACATTACTTTTTAATTTTTAATTTACAAAAGCTTTTTTCTGCCAAAGCGATTTCAGCGGAAAACTTAAAGAATATTCTCAATAAAATGTCGATATTGGGAAAAACCCTCTGGCATCCCTTTCAACATGATATTGTAGTATTTTCATTTGGAACATATCTTGACTTCCACCAATTCAACTTGAGATTGATCAATACACAATTCATCAATTATGTTGGTTTGTCTGCCAATGGCAGTAAACTACAAGATTCCTCAATGTTGTTTATTGATTCTTCATTATTCTTTATCAATTCTTCTTCCATTTTGTGTTCTTCAGTTGAAGAAAACCATGACTTCATAAATTTAGAAGATTATTGACTCACCAATTCATGTGCATTTCTTCTTTTTCTGGTTTGAAATCTTGAGTTTGCTTGCTCATTTTCATATTGAGTCGATTATAAAACAAACAAAATAAAACAAGTGCTATGGCACCAGTGTCACTGATGCATCACTTGCAACTTGAATTCAAGTGAGTGTGTGCACACATTATAATGCTTGACAAATGTCAATTGTCAATAACGTGACAAACACACGTACAAAGTTGTGGAGCATCAACATGACAACATAATGCCCTCACTAAATCAGCACCCTAAGAACTTCTCTATGTTGCCTACCATATCACTAAGGCTCTGGCATGAATTTAAGTCACTATAAAACTTCATAAACTACAATGTAAGTAACAAGTGCAATATGATTTTATGAGCAGAATAGTAATTAATTTTTATACTTACATGTGAATGTGCAAGTCCACTTAGAAATATGCAAACAACTCCTCTCAAAATAAACAGTAATATATTCATTTAAGAAAGCAATATGGCACAATTAATTACCATCTTTCTAAAATTTTCAGCACCAACTGAAGTATGGAAATCGTTTTCAGGAAAGACAATAAACAACTTCTAAGAGACGTTTTTTTATTCTACCCAATGTTTAGTTTTAGTCTTTTTTTAAGGGTCTTTAAATGTCATAGGTTACAACATAAATCAATAATTAAGACA
This sequence comes from Carcinoscorpius rotundicauda, assembly GCA_011833715.1. Classification (NCBI taxonomy): domain Eukaryota; kingdom Metazoa; phylum Arthropoda; class Merostomata; order Xiphosura; family Limulidae; genus Carcinoscorpius; species Carcinoscorpius rotundicauda. Next base: position 34,444,615 of record CM022401.1, read on the forward strand.
CTAAAAATATACAAACTAAAACATTAGGTAGAATAAAATACATTTATTTGAAGTTTATTGTTGTTTTCCTTAAATGTGATTACCATTTTCTACCCTTGTTGATTCTATGTTCACCAATCAATTTTCTGAAGGGTTTATTTTGAATTTTGCACAAAGTGACACAAGGACTAAATGTGCTAGTCATTTATAATTTAGCTATGAAAGACCAGAATGAAGGATAGCAGCTCATCAGCACAAACCACTAACTCTTCAGTTCATCTTTTACCAATGAACAGTGAGGTTAACAATCATATTATAATGCCTCAAAAGCTGAAAAAGCAAGCATAGTTGGTGGAACAGGGATCCAGCCATGTTAAACCTTTTCTGATGGAAGTAATATTTTATATGCAAAAATGGCTCGTTTGGGTTGAGAAAATATTTAAATATGTAAAATTTAACGAGCCAATTTTGCATATAAAATTCTAAACAAGTGGGTTTCTCCACATCACTGAAGTAATATTTGTTTTTCAAACATCATTTTTCAGAAGAAAACTACACTAACTAAACTCTAATTGAAGATTTCTAATAATTTTAGAATGTCTTATTATCTTTATATGAACCTAGTTTTAAATTCTGAAAACATGATATTACCTTTTCATAAATTTTAATTTACCTTCCACATGTATCTTATCTGACAAAAATATCTTAAAATATCCAAATCCAGCTTTTAGTAATAAAGCAAAAAGGAAATGCCTAATTGTTTGAAATGTCATAACAATAATGGAGATAAAGTGATCAAACTCTTATAAACTGTTATCTTCATCAAGTTTGAAGTGTTAATGTACAACAAAAACATTTTTTCTTAAAATATTTTTTGTTAAATAAAAGCAGTATTATTAATTAAATCTGAAGTATTTATGTTGAGTGACCAGGATTATTATTATTAATTGTTAAAAATAACAAAAGAAATTGTACAAATCTGCTGAAATTATAAATATTCAGAACACTCCCTCTGTCACTGATGACACTTATCAGACACTTGCTTTGTAACTTCATACAACAAAAATATCTGGCATTAAGCAATGCCTTGACAATAACTCAATGCATATTATGGAAATCTAATTTTCTGATATTTTAAAAAGTATTAAGCTATATCTGACAACATCTTTTTTTGGTAAAAAAAATATAAATATTCAATGACTTATACTAACTTTACAAATTACTTTTAGAACCTTTTTTCCTCAAAGGCAAACAGATAAGAAGTTAACATTTAAAAACACATCTTGAATTAACCTTTCCTATCTTCCTGTAAAGAACTATAATTTGTTTATGGTCACAAAATTTCTAATCTTATATTTAAATGTACTTCATATAAATAATTAAAAAAAATTCACTCCAACACTTGGTAACTGTTAAAAATGAGAAAAATCCACATATCCTAAACAGATATATATATTTTTAATTAAACAACTGGTGATTATATATATACAATAGTTTTATTATATGTATCAAAAGTACACTTAAAATAGTTTTCAGTTATAGAAATTTTACTCAACTTTAAGTTGCAGTAAAAAATAATACCACAATAATCAAATTTTACTTCAAGAATAACAGAAACAATGTTCATATATCATGCAAGAGGGTAAAAGTTTGAAATAGTAGTTTAAATTACTTTGTAATAAACAAATTCATGAAAGGTGAGTCATATACTTACCCAAAGCAAAAGGAAAATAGTATTTAAATAGGCTTATTATATACATGATCAGGTCCATATCCTGTTTTAAAAAATAAATAAATTACAAAACAGAAATCACCATTCAAAATAGGAATATCTGGTTATGATAAACCACAATATTAAAATAAAATGGAAAAAAATACCAAAAATAAAATGCAAGTTATGGACATTCAAATACACATTTCAACTAACCATGCAAACCAAATGAGAATATGTCATAACCAAAAAATATTCAAAAAAGAAAAAAAGCAATCTTAGGAAAAGCAAATAAAACCTTCAACTGCTACAATGCAGATTACAAAAACTAACAAAAATAACGTGTCATACAGCAATAATATTCAAAGATAGAAAAATAGAGCAAGCTGACAATTTTAGGAGAACCAATAAAACTTATACTGCTAGAAAATAAGGGTACTCATAAGAGTTACTAATTTATTTTACTTCTTCATCTCTTTGAAGTTGGTGGATCTTAAATATTCCTTTGCAAAGCAAGGAGTATATATTTGTTTTTAGTATTCATATGTTTAAACAAACTAAATATTATATTCTAAAAAAGGGGTGTAAACACGTATCTGTGGATTAAACTGTGCCTCAAATGGAATTAAATCTCTTAACATAGTGACACACGGTCTTGTGCAGAATCACTACTATGTTTTTGAAAAATATCAAACTATAACATCTTATGAATGTTTACATTGTTTGATATTTCATGATATTTAGTAAAAATAAAATAACTTAAAGTATAGTTTCAAAAACTTTTTAATTCATCTTACTTCTCTGTGCAACTAAACCTTTAATATTAAATATAACAACTTCATCATAACTAGTAGAAGCTGTGATAAACAGCAACCAAATAATTTGTAAGAGCTGGCTGAATGTTTATCTGAAGCCAATATTAAACACCACCATTTACTTTATATGCTCTTATGAATAATGCAAGTTTGTTCCATTTCTCTTTTTCAAATAACACTGCCTGCTCATAAAGCATTCTCTTACTTTCAGAATTACTAACTGAAGATAACTCTGTAGCTTGCTTTGTGTACTGTGGAAGTTAGAGACTTGACGTATCTGTGAATTCTATAATGGTGGGATAAGGTTAACAGATTAGTATGGTTTTGAGGTACAATTTGTCACCATTAATAACCTAAAATACCTTAGGTATTGGAATAACATGTGACACCCCATGACAATTAATTATCTACTAATATAAAGTAAACTAACTTTGATTCACTACTCATTTCTAAACATGAAAACATTTCACTAATTTTCACAACATAAACTATTTATATATATACATAAGAATCTCAACTCATTCCTCATAATTTAAGTTTTAAAATATTTTGGCATAAAATTTACCAACAGAAGAAGCAGATGTATACAAATTTTGAAAGATTAATTTCCTGAGTGTCTTACAAAACCCAAAGTTCTGTTTCATTTAATAAAAGAGAAAAGAAAACTAAAAAAATAGAACCATGATAATATCAATGTTAGTATCATTAGCATGTGTTTTTCTTTTAGCAAAGCCACAACGGGCTATCTGCTGAGCCCACCAAGAGGAATCGAACCCCTGATTTTAGCATTGTAAATCCATGGACTTACCACTGCACTAGTGGGAGGATAGTATCATTAGCAAAGGCTCACCCTTTCAAAGTACACAGGTTATAGGGTCTAGCAATTTTGTATATGTTGTTCTAACATCATGAATTAATATTAAAATTCAAGTAGTACTTTACATGAAATTGTTTCTCATTAATTTCATGCTACAGGAGTAAATAGAAAATGAAAGGATGGATATTCAAATTCTGTCTGTAGAGAGCACTGTTTTGTACAAAAACGTTTTCCCATACAGAAAACAAAAGATGCTATTAAGTCAACTTAGCATATTTAGCCACTCATATTAAAAGAACACTTCCTGTAATTACTATTATGTTTCAAAATCCTCATTCTAGTTTTATTTATGAAAAAATATTCAATTCCAAAATGTTTTTCAGATTAATTTTATTCTTTATCTATAGTGCATAAAATAAGTTTAATTTCACCTGAGATAGTTTTAGTATCATAAATGTCACTCTGAATTACTATTTTACTTCAGCACTCATATTGGTCTATTTTTTAATTTCTTTATAATCTTTACATTAATCAATTATTTTTTTATTTTAGGGATAATAATAACAATACAATTTTTAACATCTTTGAAACAAAGAAGGTGAGTAGGAAGATTTATTTTTTTATTAATTATTATCATAAAATATGTAAAACAAATACTCACCAAAAGTAATATATAATGGCAAGTGCAATAATAAAAGTGTGAATTAGTGTGGCACTTATTTCCAGATGATATTAACTTAATCCATTATAGAACACGTTTTATAAATGTAACCACATGAGAAACACTTCCCATACAGCCCAATTTCACTTTTTATATTATATTCACAGCAGAATATCATTTTGCCAGACTATTTTCATGAAAGTTCCTTAGCCTCTGACTTAATATTATAGATATCATTAACCATTAGATATTTTCATGAAAGTTCCTTAGCCTCTGACTTAATATTATAGATATCATTAACCATTAGATATTTTCATGAAAAGAAACACAGTGTGAAAATATATTTTGTTAAAAACTAATCTGAGTGCCCAAACATATGGAACTGGTATTACGGTAAATAAGGAGGAAGTTCAAGCATAACACTGTTTACTTGTTTAAAAAAAAATCTATAAACATATTCTTTCACTTAAAAACATGGCAAGAATTAACATTTTCTTAAATCAAAAATGTATTTTCAATAATACTTACCTCCCTCAAACTAAACCTATTACTTGATTGCCAGGGTTTCATTCTTTGCCCATCTAAGTATTCACTCCCAAACTTTTTTGTGCCATCAAGTATGGTGCAGGTTGAAAAGCAACTGGGGAAAGATCCAAAACAAAACATATTCAATAAATTAATGGAATAAAAGGAGCCTGAGACAGGTTATCCCAAAGTTGCCTCCCAAAAAGCCAATAAAATAAAAATGGTACACGAAAAAACACATTTACATTCTCTTCAGAACGTCCAGGATTGCACTCAAATGCAGCCTCAAAGCCCCCTGGAAGAACACCAATGAATTAAACATATGGCACCATCTCACTATGCATAACATTACTGACAGTCTCAACTGAGAGTGCCCCTCCACCCTTGATTGTTGAGCAGCACTAGATGTCAAGAGTGGAAGAGGAGAGACCTTATTTGCTTCCATACCAGAAATGATAATCCAGGAATCCATGCTATATATTGGTGTATCAAATGAGAATTTTTGTTAAAGGAAAATCAAAAAGGTACCATAACTCTCAAAATATCATCAGTGATCATAGCACAGAGAAATACATCAGTGAATGCTTTGTCAAGAAAAAGTGATAACGTTATCTGAATGAGATGGTTATTTATAGAACCAGGATAGAAAACACATAATATCAGTGGAAAGTGTCACAAAATAGATATCTCCGAGAGCAATTAAGTGGGGTATAACAGACTGGTACAAGCAAGAAAAATCAGACTAATGCTTAGATGGACAAAAGATGAAATGGCAGTTGAGTAACAACTGTAGTGTAAGAAGAGGTAAGTATGTTTCAGCATAACTTTTTGTATAATAATCTTACTGAAACAGAAACCCCCGTGGATAAAATGTAAACATCAGCCATTTTGTTTCTGTTTACACCAATGACCTGGAATTTATAACAAACATTTATATTTTTCTATGTACATTTTTGCTTCTGGATTATAAGACTTCAATTACACAACATGTTTTTGTACTTATTAGAATATGAAAATCACACCATGTTTGAGAGACCAGAATCAGCACAATCCATCAAGAGAGAAATTTTCCCTCCATTTGTTTCTCTATCCAACTTTTCCACCCAATAAGCTACAAACTTCTTTTGCTCCAGCAGAGTGGAAGAATTTTTCTTATGAAGTTTTACTCTCATTACCACTGGAAAATGAAACACAAACAGTAATTATTTCAAACATTTACAAAACACTGTTCCTATACTAAATGACTTTTGTTGAATCACATTTCTAATCACTATCTATAACAAAAGCCAGTGCTGTGTATAACAAATATAATAATGTTATGTTATCTTAACATAAAGTGTCAGTTAAAACATGATACCTTCTGGTTATTATCTAGTGCTGCCTACAAAACAAGTACAATAATGTTGAGTTATCTTTACACAAAGTGTCAGACACATGACCACAATCAAATATTTGGTGTCTAACCCTAAAATAATTACAAGAAACTTGTATTTTTTATAAAATTCTTCATTATAGCTTTGGAGAAGATGACACTTTGGTACCAAAAAGATTTATATTTCTAGAAAATGCTTAAATATTGGTCCAATAACAATTTTGGCAACTCCTAATGAATCTGATAATGAATTACTTCACTATGAATAAGTTTTTGTTTTTGTTTTTTTATAAAAAGAGCAGTTATATGTGAAATAATGCTGAAAATAACAAAAAGTACTGTAAAAAATAACAAACTTAAAATAGTCTCACTGTTTTTCCATAACCGTGTAATTTAAAAGTTCAATATATTCCAAAATACTTCATTACATACAAGTAAACAAAGAAACAAAATGATCTTCATGTTATCATATAAAAATGGCATACTACTTTCCACAATGAATAAGATGGCAATCTGGTTATGTCATGAAATAAATTTACTTGAAGCCTGGGTGCCATAAAAAAAAACACCAAACGAATGGATTCAAGATGCTTTGAGGAGATGTGAAAAGAATAGCCCACATAAACAGTAACTACTGTTGCAGGACAGGTACAAATGTGTCCCAACACCATCAGAAATTATCTTTGTATCACAGACCATAATGGAGTAGCTAGACAGAAGCCACTCTTTATTACAGGCAATATAATATGTTGCTATAAACCATCCTTTTTTTTTTTTGATACACTGTAATTTTTTTCCTATGAGTCAAAATTTGCAAAATTCCTGTGTGACTATATATCTGGTACTTGGTCTGGTTAAATTTTATGGAGTGTGAAAGATTTCTAATATAGCTAACACTTCAATTTTTTGAAAAAAACATTCAATAAATGTGTTCTTGCTGAATGGCAGAAAAACAGTGCCATATAAAGTGAAATCTACCTACAAAGTCATTAAATCTATTTTTTTTTTTCATAAAGCAAACATAAAACATTGCAACAAGAGCTACCAAGGTGAACAATATGTGAGAACTTAAAAATCTTACATTACAAAAATTATTCAGTATTTGTTTTTAAAAACATAGATTCTCATCTAATTAAATCGCATTATCAAAGTTTTCACAGATAAAAGCATGACCTTAGTTAACTAGATGTATTAATTTCTATTTCCACATTTATATATTTGTTTTAAGAGTTTTAATTACATAAAATACATGTTTCAAAACTACTTTCTCAATTTAAGACTTAATTATTTTTCTTTATATCAATAATATTAGTTTTTAAAAAAAATGGTTTTGTTTACTTCTGGGGTGTAATTCTCATTGTGGAAATTTGACTCACATATTCTACATCCAGCTTTGTCACAGCTGTATGGAAACGTAGCCCCAATAGTGAAATACTCAGCAGGCAAATTCTCCTTTCCTAGATCTACAGTATAAAAATGTCGTAAAAATGTTGACAATTACATCCAAATTAAATCTGGAATTACTGTTTGCTCAAATTTGCAATTATAACAACAAGCAACACTACATTAAACATTTTAATACAACAAAACGTGAAGCAAGCCCTCTGAATGACAACAAAAAAGAATACTGATACAAGACAATCAATATATCTACCAAAGATTACAGAGAATATTACAACTATATTTGAATTACTAATTCTAAACAAAATACATGAATTACTACTTTAATCATTGCATTAATATTTTACATACAAGAACTTACTCATCAGAACTTTCAAAGAAACTATTAATAGCACACATCAAGTTATTAATTAAATCATTGCACATCTCTTTCACATGAGGTGAGGAGTAATTAATTCTAAGAAAATTACCAACAATAAGATTTTAAAAGTTAAAACACAAGTATCAAACACACAAATCATTTTTGTAACTAACCTTATCTTTCAGAAATTAAATGTTTTTAATTTTTGATCTTCCTATTGCTCGAACAAATATAATTAGACAGAAATATTTTAATCTCCTAACACTCTGTAAGTTATATTCTATTTTAGATAAAGTATCTTTCAGAATAAAATACACTCTAATACTGAACAAAATTTTAATGAAAGGACTCATAATTAACAAAAACAGCACAAATGAAGTGATCCATCAAGTCATTAGGAAAAACCATTATTAATTTGTAAGGTAATGTGATTATTCCTTAAGAATCATATATTTCCTTTAACCTTGTTTTATTCTTGACTTTTAAGCATCGCTGAAAAAATCCTGTGTTTATTTCTTTTAAATATTCAAATAATTGTTTCAAACCTTACTTTTCTGGAAACCAGTCTCACTATTACAAGGAAATCATTCATTCCCTTAGCTCTTTTGATATCTTGAATCAAATCACCTCTAATCTTCCTACGTGCAGATATCAGAGAATACAAGTGCTTAATTCTAATATCACTGCCAATGCTTTTAAACTAGAAAACATTCTTATAAATAGCCCTTTCCTATACACTTTTTCTAAATCAATATTTTACAACAGTACCTGTAAATTAAATTAGTATCAAGAAGGTACTTGAATTATGAACATACACAAATAAAGACTAGATACTGGAATTTGTGGCACACTTGCCCCATTTTAAATTTGGATTCGTATATGAATACAGGAACGTATACAATTCTAGGTATGACATTCAGTTGGACAGTGGTAGCAACATTGTTTCTCAGCAGTCTTTATGGCAAGAAGATAACCAAAATAATACATCTCAGTGATGTTCCATAATTCAATTGACCTTAAGCATAATATAATTTCACTTGATTTTGATAACAGATTTTGAACTGAAATATTCAGTGTTTGGAGCCCTAATATCATATATATGTGTAAATATATAGTTTTGTAATAAACAATATGTGCTTCAAGTATTAATGTCATACATGTTTTGAAAATACTTCTCCTTCCCTCAGTTCCTTCATATGAGATTAGAGTATCTTGTGATCTTCCTCCATTTAAATCTACCATTCAACACATCTTAATTCATTTTAACATACATTTTCACCTGAGAAGTTCAGTACTGAAATTTTTAAACTGGTTTGAACTTGTTTAAAACAAATAAGTGTTATTACTTATAAAAAGAGTAACTTTATTGGAATCTTTCTTTGAGGGCTTTATTGGCTTTACACTTCACACACACAAACACAATGCTACTATCAGATCAAAGTAATACCAAATGCTAATACTGAACAAACACACTGTAAGAAAACAAATTTTGAGATAAAACGTGAAACAAAGTCAAGTTCTTAGCTGTTCTTTGATAGATTGTTTAGGAAGAGTATTCATGATGAAACTTTGTAGAATGGGTGCCAACTCTCTGTTGTGGAGACATAAGTACTGAGCGCGATGTTTTGAAAGTCCCCCACCTTTCATTTTCAAGTCTTGAAACAAAGTCAAGTTCTTAACTACTGTTGTTGTTTGGAAAAGGAGATGCTGTTTCTTTTCTCTCTATGTTTTTCTCATTTCATTTTTTTGGGAAAATAAATTTATTCATGTTAGCTGCTTGAAGGAAACTTTAAACCTACTTTTCAGTAATTAATAATTATATGCAAAAATAAAAGGTGTTTACTCTGTCCTGCAGCAGCAGACGAGCAATGTATACTTCTTGGAAAACCTTTGTGTAAAAATTCTAATTAGATTGTAGATCACATTATGTAAGACAAACTTCCAACCTATTAAACTCCATAGACCACAATATAACAAAGGTTTTTTCATCATTTGAATGCATTTCCATGCATATATTTTCACTGATGTTGAAATTTCTATTTTACATCATGTCAATTACTTATAAGTTAATTTAAAAAGAGAATTACTTGTGTTACAATATACAAGATACTATTCCTGAAGTTTTAACCAAGACTTCCAAAATAATGCTGTCATTCAATAAATGTAAATGGGTTGTTTCCAATGCATTTTGTAAAACCCAAAACAAATATTTCTACTTTTTAATGGTGTTACTTACTTTTACTTGAATACTGTTTTTAATCTAAATATTGCTATGATTAAAGCCTCATCTAAAGAGGTACAATTTTTAATTTCAAAAACACACATGCAAAAAAATTAATAACTGACCTTATCAAATTTAGATTTGGTTTAAAATCATTCTTTACTTGTGCTTTTCACGATGCACAGAAGAAAGAAAAAATGCTTCATTGTAACTGATTTCAAACATAAAACACTAAGCAACCTGTCTACATTTTATCATGCAAAAAATTGGGTTTTGACACTTGCAGTGATCACAGTAGAGATAGTTTAACAACAAACAAACAAAAATAATCTACCACCCTAATTTCAAAATATTACTAATCATTATTTTTAGGTAAAAAACCTTTACCCAAGTCTAAGTTGGAAGTACAAAGTTCAAATCAATCATTGAATTTTCAATTATAAGACATTTATCAACACTTTAAATCCCACTGAAGTTTTTCATCAAGTCACACAGGTGACCTTAAACTTTTAAAAGATAACGAACGTAAAATCATTCTGGGAAAAAAGCTTTAAACTTAGATTTTCTTGGAATAAAAACAAATTTACTATTCTCAAATCACTAGAAAGAAATATATAAATAAATATATTCCAAAAATACAAAAGGTGTTTTCATAAATGAAAAAGTCTTCTCATGTTAAATGAAAATAAATTCAATGCATGAAATATTTCTATCTATAAACTTAACCGTTTATATCATCTTTTTAAAGATTAATTTCACTATTTCATGAAATATTTACAACCATATGTATGTGATGGTGGATGTAACTCTGCATTCAACACTAAAATGTTTTATGCTCTATCTTAAAAGAACAAATCTTTAACATGAGTTAAGCTAAAAGTAAAATCAATAATAATTGTTTTTAAATAACTTATGTAAAAATACTAAAAAAACTGAAAGTTTCCCTCTGATCATCGTGATTGGAATCTACCTTATTTTTATGCTACCCATAAAAGGCATAAAATTATTAAATTCAGATTCATTTCCAACTCAGTAATATTTATTGTTTCATCACATGGTTTATAACTTAATCTGATTTTACACATAACATTAAAATCAATACTGGTAATTCTTCAACTAATGTTATTGAAATATCAACAATAACAACAAGATACTTGTTAATGATTTTTAACTTATTTCTTTTGCTGTTACTACTCTTTTCACTGAAAAATCCTTTACAGATATTTACACAGTCTTTAACCTTCTTTCTATTGTTATTTGGATAATTACCTTCAAAAATTATCATCAACTTTTACTTTGAAAAAAAAATATGCAAAAATATTTTCAGTTACTATATGTATGTTAATTCAATTGAATTTAGCCACAATATTTATTATAGATCAATAACAATTCTGATGAGTTCTAATTACTCATCAGATTTTCCTCATCTTTTTTTTATGAGTACTTGTACTACAAGTAACAGTATCTTACCTAATTTTTCTTATTATATTTAGTTATATGGTTCTATTTTCTTTAATACATTTCTTTTAATTTTGTATTCAAGGAAAGAAAGACTGTAAACATAATTGTAATTATTCAGTTTATTTCCTTTTTTACCTTGCATTCTGTTTCTCTCTAATTTGTATACCAAAATCTTCAGGTTATACATGTGGTTTATTTATTCTTTTTTTTTCATTATTTTGTTACTTGAAAAATACCTTATAGTAATTGAATACAGATTGTTTAGTGTATGAGTTATTATTTACTTCACTTCGAAATTTAATACTTCATAATTATTTAGTTTTCATACCAAGAATTTTAAAGTTAATTATTTTAAAGGCAGTAGTTATAACAAATTTTGTTACGTAACTCAGTAAGAGTCATAAGTTTTGTGTGTGTGTGTGTAGTACTGGTGATGTAAGTTTTCTCAAAACCTCTAACATTTTCTCTCTGCATGAGTAGTTACATCACTGTCTCCTCTGTTGAAAGCTCAAGACCTCAAAAAATTTACAGAACAGGAGATAAAATGTCAAGTTACGATAAGTTCAACCAGCAAAAAAAATGTTACTAGTGAAAGAATATATGAAGTTATCCAGTGTGTTATTGGGTAGTTTTAATGGGTGATTTATATAGTGTGCTTTACAGCTGTGCTGTAACAACTAAGATAAAAAAAATAATTTGTCTTGGAGATTTAACTATGTAAAGAATTTGTATACATACATTTGACTTGTCTCAAATATATTATTTAAAAACAAGTGAATTGTATGCTGTCTATTTGTTGTTCAAATTTATTGCCAACAAGTTACAGGCATCTACTGTAAAAAATACCACCCCACCTAGAAAATCCTGCCACATACAGTTAATATGAAGTTCAGAACACCATGGGTCCTTACACCTGAATAATTTCATATTTGTTTATCTGTTGTTGAATAGCATATTCTAACCCATGGGCAAATAACTGAAGAGACAGACTGTCTTAAGTTGTTTTTGAATGTTAGTACACAGTTATACACCACTCAAGGCTCAAAAGGTATGATGACAATTTCAGTACTATACGTTTTATTTTGTGCATGTTTGGATTACATTTCAAGATACGATACTTTCATTTCATTTTTCTGTGAATGTTGACAACGTCTGTTCCTTAACACATGGTAAATGTAAGTTCTTATCCTGCATGTTTATTATTAACATGTATGTTTTGTGTGTGTTTGTGCATCTATTTAATATTCATACCTTAGACCTTAGTGGTGTAAAATAATACCAAGTTATATAGTAATGCTCCTCTCTTTCATTGTATGCGATTCCAGTTATTCATCTTCTCACAATTTCCAATCAACTCATGTTGATTTTGAAGTCAACTTTTTTAACCATTGGAAATGTATTGCTAGTAGATACTCACACAGGTTTTCCAATTCAGTACTGTCCTCTCTTTATATGTGACCTTTTTTGCTTGCCACTGGCCTTGAAATTTCCACTGAATCTCACATATTTCCATGTAAAATTGCAATGTTGTTGCATACTCATACATACAGCTAAAATTGCACAATGAGGTGGTGGAAGGGGATTTAAAAGACCTATCCATGAATGCATGGACTTTCTGGAGGGCAGTGAACATATATAACTTTTAACTCCCTACAATCTTCAAATACAGCAAGAAGTAGTCTTGCCTTTTGTATTTTGGACTTAATATATAAATATTGTAGTTTTTAAAGCTTTTCTCAGAATGAAATGAAATGTATACAACCCTTACTTTCAGCTGTACCAAAACTGATAGTTTCTTTACAAAGCCAGAAAAAGTCTTCTTGAAATTCTCTTTCAAGTCTAATATTAGATTTTTTTTTATCAGTAAATTTGCAGATGCTAATGGATGAATCTGACAGAAAATTATTTGAATGTTTACTTACTGAAGCAGAAATAATGAAATTAGTCTTAAAGAAGTTTAGTCTTACGAATTTACCTCTAAGACATGCAGATTTAACTACCATTAAACTAACAACATAACAAAGTTTAACAGTACGACACTGGTATAGGACAGAACATTAGTGGTTACTTAACTGTTTGCAACACATACAAGTCTGATTTAGGCAATCAATTCCTGTCCAATCATTGAAACAAAAATCAAGATTACTTATGTTAGGTTTACTCATTCACACAAATAAAATAAACTTTATTTCTAACACCTTATATTTATCTGTGTTTATGTATTTAGATATTACTATGTATCAGCAAATATTGTAAACTGCAAATTTAAAGATGGAATGTGTTCTTGTATCAAAATGCCATTTTAACTGGTGCTATCTTTTATAAATTAATAAATAATCTATGACTTCTTTCCCTTCAATTAAATCTTCTATTCACAGAACATAATACTTTTTAAACAAAAAACATAGGTTTTAGTCATTTATTGGTAACCATACATAACTCCTTTTCCTTCTTTACAATACTTATGCTTCCTTAAAAATTTACCACATTTGTTTGGAATTTCCATACCTCAAATATCAAAAACCCATTTTCTGCAACATCATATACTTGTTAAAATTCTCACTAGCCTTTTGAATTAAAGGTGTTCTTAACAAACAGTGTTTCAAAGCATTTAAATATTGCCAGCAAATTTAGAAACATGATAGCTGAATTAAATATTCAAACTGTAGTTACAAACTGCAAAAACAATGAAGCCATTGGAATACAACCATGAGAAAACGTTATCACTATTTCCCCAATCATTATCATCACCTTCTACTTTTTTCTACAAAGGATATTTTCTATAAAGTTTAACTTATCTATTCTATTAGTCTTAAATTATAGATCTTATCCAAATCCTCCTGAGAATTAAAAATCTGCTTTCCATTGAAAAACAACATCAGAACTCCAATCAAAACTATAAAAATTGGTAAATACAGGAGTGTTGTTATTATTTGTAAAATGGCTTTTATATACAACAGATGAGAATTTTTAAATGTTCAAATGTTTTGAAACTTATTATAATCAAATATACATAATAGACTATATTAAAAGCAATATCTAATCATGAATTGGATCATTATTTATTCAACTAAGACCCATGATATGACACAGAATAGAATTCACAAGGAGTTGGAAGGATTTCCTAGGGTTTCCCCATTTAACCAGTAATATTATAACAGTTTATGGGCAAGATAGACATAGCTTAGTGATTATGAATGTGTTTCAAGTTCATCCCACAGATACTCAATAGAAATAAAATCCAAGGATTGGGAAAGCCAAGTGAAATGTCTCAATTCTCCACAATGTTACTTGAACCACACATGCACGAATTAGGCAGGATGGATAAAACCACTGTCACCTAAGAAGAAGCTCTCCCCATTTCTGAATGCCTTTGTCACAAATGATGTTAACATAATCTGCAGCATTCATTTTTCCTTTTAGAAACAAAAAATATGCCAGGAAAACATGCTCTAAACCATAACCATCAGAACCCTTGACAGTTAAGATCTCGCAAGGGGAGAGGATGAATTATTCTAATTTTCTCTAAATTTTTCTCTCACCTGTGCCAAAGTTAATCTTATCTTATGCTGAAAATAAAGTTATAATAGGTATTTACCACCACTCACTCAAAGCTGTCTCAGTTTTGCTTTGCTTTCCAACTACTACTGAAAAAAAAGAAAATTCTACAACACATCAGTCTTCTTAACCACCACTTTTGCACCATTTCAAATCATATGCTGACCGTGTGACTACATCAATTATACTGTGTCATCCATACTATTGCAGCTAACTTCCTCTACTATTCTAAAACAATCTTCACTTTTGAGAATAGGCAAGTACAAAACAATGGCGTATTAGTGGGGAGAAATGGTGCAATATGAGGTACGTACCTACTGAAAATATATATTCAGTGTAAGAAAACATTAACTTCTGAAAGAATCTTACCCATAGTTATAGTCCTACAGTGCAAATACAAAAGGATGGTGAAGGTACAGCAATATTCATAGAAAGTTACCACACTGAAAGAATATGTATGCAAGAATATGAAAGGAAAGCACACTTATGGAACAGGTATTCTCTTTGTTCAATATAGCAACACAAAGTGCATGGAACTGAATAGACAGGAATAAACACATTCAGTAAAGATACATACAGCAATGAATCAAGGAAGATGTGTTGTATAAGTAAGTCACTGCCAAATACTGGAGGGCTGGTGTGTAAACAACAAGCCCAAATAAGCATGTGCCAAAATTAGTACCCTTGGTTACAATGGAATAAATCAAGTGTGATTCATTTAGCCAAAACATCCAGTGGAAAAGCATAGTTTAAGATATGATGATCAACAAGTGTAGGCCACCAAGGCAAAAAAATATCCAGGTGAATTTCCTTGGATACATAGGATTATGAAAATAAAATTACATGTATGAGTATTATTGTGAATGTTGTCATAGCCAACCCAATCATCAAAATGCAGCAAGAAGTCATACCAAATAGTGATACAGAGCCTCAGCTATACATAGATAGGGTTGAAAAACGATCAGTTGCATAAGAACAGGCCATGTGCAGTCCATCTGAGCAAAAAATCCAATGGAAGCATCTTACACAAGATTGTGAGATCAACAACTGTGGTCCATCTAGACGAAAAGCAGCCAGAGGAAGGGCCTTGGATACACGGAATTAAGCCAAATGTGGTTTGCCTGGGCAAAATCATTCAAAAAACCTCTTGCATTATGTATAAATACCAACACGTGCAGTCAGACAGATGTAAATAATTCAGGGGAAGGAAGCATTATGGATATTGGATATTATTGTATAATTCATTGTCCAGTATCATAACACTTGTAACAACTATATCCTTCTTCTCACCAAGTGAGTACCTATGAGCTAGAAAGTTTTATTTTTCATAACCCACTCAAGAGGAAACCTTCACAGTCCACCACTCCCAGCAACTGGGTACTGGAAGTGGTAAGAACTTAAATGCTCCACAAGAAAAGAACGGGAAAATACATACTGAAGAGTATGGAGGAATGACACACCAAAGACAATGCAACTGGTGCCTGTGACTCTGTATTCTCTGTGGGAAAAATTTGGTTGGGTTGAGACAAGCAGTTTGTCATCAGATACACAACACTGTGAATATGACACTCCAAAAATGCTATGAAGTGATCATGGGCTAGGTAAAAAAGATCCATGGATCATCAACCAGAAATCTCTTGGGAATCGAAGAAAGCTCCCCAACTAACCGAGGAAGCATCAGTAAATAGATGAGACCCCGAACAAGGTAGAATAGAAACCCCCACTGTGGTCAGTTTCCTGTTGAGCCATGAAGCAACTAATTTGTTCTTTGTAATGGTCTAAGGACTCGTGGAAGAAGTTCCATTGGTTGAGAAGCATTTACTGATGGAGATGCATGTGACCTTCCAAAGAAGCATAAATTCGCAAAAGAGAAAGGACCCTCACGCAATGAGAAAAGAAGAAGGTAGGATCATTTAGATTGCCTGCTCCATATCATCGAGCCAAAGTGGAGAAGGGTGAGCCTGACAAAGATAAAAACCCTCAAATGAAATGAGAGACTGAGTGAGGTTAAAAATAAGACCTCTCCAACTGAATCAGAAAAGCCCACCCATTGAGTTTTCTGAAGAAGCAGGTAGATGTGATTGACCAATTAGGCATAGGAACAGATGAGCAGGAGTCAGATGCCCATAAGAAGGAATGTATGACGAAGACACAATCAGTAAAAATGATGGGCAACAGAACATTCCACTTGATCAAACACACGAAGCTGAAGAAAGACCAAATAGCTGCACCTCAAACTTTAAAATATAACTCATGTGAACAAACTAGAAAAAAAAAATGTGAAAATGGATAAATTGGAATATGAAGATCTGGCCACATAGAAATATAGAAGATCTGAGTAAAATGAAAAATCATTGTACAAGATGGGAATATGGTGAAGTGAAGAGGCTCCAGATAAGAGTTCAACTAGGATAGGTTTATAACAGGTCTCCAAGATCCCATATTTTGATGGGCAACAATTAAATGGAGATAAATCTCAGGTGAGTGGGTACCACCTGTTCAACAGCCCCTTTGTGTTGTAGGTCTTGACCAGCCTAAGCAAGATGACTGGAAGGTGTACAAAGGCTATCACTATGAAAGAACTAAGAAAAATTAGAAAATGTGTAGTTTCCAAAGCACATAAAAATAATGAACTAATAAAACTATGAAATTTGGCCTAAAAGAGAAAGCTATACCTAAAGTACAAAACCACTAATCGAACTTAGAAGATTAATGACATAAATTTCTAACTTATAAATCCATTCAAAGAACCAATAAAACAAAGGATGTCAAAGTAAGAGCTACCTTAAAAAGAAAACAAAAAGGTAACCAGTTAACATTAACAAAATTTACTCAAACATAAGCCCCAATTAGATGTGACTAGTAGTAAAAAAAAAATACAAACTCATATAAATAGTGAAAGGAAGGATAAAGAACTAACACACTACCTTGTAAAACCCATATATATACACCAAAGATTAAACAAAAAATAATTATTGTCCAACTCATAATGCAAGCTCAGATGGCAAAAGAATTATTAAAATCAAACATAACAAATACTAAGCACAGAAGACATGAAAGATCAAATTTATAACACAAGAAAACTAAATCAACATGCACAAGCTAATAAAAAATTCAATAAATATGAGTATAACTACTGGGAGTGAGGAATGCACTTTGAAAAATCCAACACAGATCTAATGGGGAAAAGTACAATATCTAACCCACAAGATTAAATGGAGATGTGATAATAGTTGGAAGGTGTAGTAAAAATAAATTTCCTCTCAGTACTAACATCCTTCTCAACAAAAAATCATAATGCAGAAGGAAGAAATCACTGGCTGAATATAAGACACAACTTCTCCATGGACTAAATTCTGTGCTTTCTCAACAGATATCACTGACCCTGAGATATGATGATTCAAGTCGGAACCACTGCCAATTTTTGCAAGACTTTCATCATCTGCCATATCAAATCTCAAATTCATATGAGCAAATTCGAATTTGGAAAACAAATATTCACAAAACAAACAAGCATAAAGAATGGTAATCAAACACAACACGAAACATGAAGTTGAAATTGCATAAATTTGTAATCAAGCAGCACAATCAAAGTTTTGTAATCGCATGGAGAGAAAGTTAAAACACATATCTATAAACTAGGATGCCAACATAAAAAGTAAGGATCATTCTAGAATAGTAGAAGGCATTAGCTGCACTAGTGTAGACAGTGTAGAGGATAGTCATGTAATTAGCAACTTCTGAAATAACACAAAACAAATAGGGTATAAAGATTGGTGCACTGTTCCAAAAGGTTTTCTTTAGCAATGCTTAGAGGGAAGACCAGGATCAAGATGACTTTTGATAAGAGGAGGTCAGACCATTTTGGAAAAACTGAAAAGAGCTTAATTAACAGGACTCCATCACCTTTCACCAGTCCTCATCAATCCAATGTCTGTACTCTATTCACTATTCAAGGTTGTGTTATTCATAGTTTTCAACTGAGCCCAGTGATTTATACAATGGTTTATTTCTTACTGCCACAATATATTTGTTGCAAATGTACTTCACAAAATAAAACTGGAAATAAATGTGCATTGCACTGCACTGAATGTCTGTTTGCCCTTATATGGTTTGATGACATTGTACTTTACCTCCACGCCCTTTTATTCTCTTTTATTACAATTTTCTCTTTGCATCAGACATTTCACTTAACTTTATCCAGTTGCTGATAAAAACTCAAACCTAACAAACTGTTTTGGACATTGTGGCACCTGATAGATATATACTCACTATCATACTCCTTTTAAATACTAAAATATCTTTGAGTTCCTATTACCTGTTAGACTGACAACAAATGTGCTTATAATAGTTATGTTTGGTGCCATAAGAATCAAAAGACACAGATCATGTGAACAAGTTAATTTGCATCTACAGTTCAGGCCAAAGTCTGAAAGGTTATAGTTTCTAATGAGCTGGTCAAACTCTACATAATAATAGTTTAAGTTTTAAAGACTCATCAAATTCAACAACTGAAGAAAATATATCTTCTCATTAGACTAATATAATTATTAGTAGTGCAAAGTTCAATGAACGAGATGCTTTTTCACATTTCTTTAACACACAAATAAAAGTTCAATTACTGAACAATACATTTCCAGCTTTACCATTTATCCCTATCTCCTTCCTCCATTTCAATGTATCTCTTATCATATTCAGGCTATCTTCAATGTCTTCTTTTTGATGTTTGATAAACCTGGCACAATACCAATTGTCTTGTTTCAGCCTCTCAACATCTCGTTGATCATAATTATCTGAAATAAAGAACAGAAAAACCGTATTATCAATTGTTATCATTCAAGGTCATTTTGTAAATGTTTTATAGACAGTACATTTTACTAACACCGTTATCACATATGGATAATTCTTCTAGGTCTTCAAAAAGCTTGGTAAGAGTGCTGAAACTGTGGAAGACATCACATGGAATTTAGAAAATTATTTCATGTGCAAGGAGAAAACTGAAGAAATTTTAAATTTCATTTTGTTGTAGTTAAGAGACAGAAATAATACAAATTAAAACAATTTTATCACATTCCCAACTGAAATGGTTCAGGAGATACAACAATTGTGCTATCCATCCATCAACTTTTTTTAAATGGAAATATAGTAACTGATGTTCTAGTACACTCTTCTTTAAAATAAGGAAGATTCCTACCTCTTTGGATTTTAAAAAAATTCAAAGGTCAAAATCACAATTTTTGAAAAATTTTATCCTTGAAGAAGTGGAAACATCAGTGTAACACATACATGCATAAAACATATTTATTGGGACATGTCAGCTTGATTAATCATATGTGAGTGAAAAAAACCAGTATAGTGTACTGAATACACAAGCCTATGAAGCTAGACTACTTTGCTTAACCCCAAGCATAAAGGACTCATCAATGTCAGTGACATTGTAACCTCTACATAACGATGTGGTCACACAAATTATAACTCTGAATGTAACAAGTATAATAAATAAATCTTCAGAAAACTTTAAAAGCTTTTAATAAATTTTATGAGTCTGCTGCACACACAAAAAAAGGCACTTTAACAGTAATTTAACTAAAGATTTTTCTGTGAATTTAGAAATCATGACTGAATAAGTAAGAGTGGAAAGTGGATCTCACGATAACAGAAAGAATACTTTTTTTCATCATATAATTTTCTAATTTCACTTGCATAACTTACTACAAAACCTCATAAATAAATAGTCAAAGTTTTTTCTTTATAAAACTTTATATCTTATTTTCTCTACCCTAACACTAATTGTAGCAAAATTATCAATGCATAATGAAATGAAAAGTTGAGAAATAGTAGCTTTTCTGCCAAAGGATGAGTGTCAATTGCAGCAGACAATTAGAATTAGTTGCCTGAACAGCCTCAGCTTCTAACCCTTTCTTTTAATTTTATAGTTTTACTGCCATATTTCAGAACCTCCCTGGTATGAACAGTGGGAAAACACAGAGTAGATAAATGATCAGATTACAACATACTGTGTGCTTATCTATCACCTGACTTTATGAAATATTTCAATTTATTTTTGTTTATTTACCTCTCATCACCTGAAGTAATAAAGTCTAATTTTATCAAATGTCACAGAAAATTATTGTTGTTTAAGATATAGCAAACAATTAAGTAACAAACATATAAATAGTGTAATATCAGCAACAAAAGCAGACAAAGAACAAAGTGAAAGACAGGAAAACAGAAGAAAAATAGTTCATATATTCAAAGAAAGTTCTAAAGTAATTGAACATGCCTGCATGAGCTTTGACAAAAAATACATGTTCATTCAAAGTAGGCCTAAGTATGAAAAAGGAGCAGGCAATATTACAAGTACCGGATACCACTGTGGTAGAGCTGAAACATAAGTGAACTATGACTGAATAGTTTGACAACACTAACACAGAAAAATAGTTTGGCTCATGAACTGAAAATTTAAAGCAGCTGAATAAACCTCAGTGGAACTTTGACAAGAATAAAAGAACTATATAGTATTTATGATATGCCTATAATAATCTGTAGTGTAAAAAAGTTGCTGTATATGCATTTAACTTATTCAGAATATACGTATATATTATTTTGAAAATAAGTTAAATGACTGCTGTTAATTTCTATATTTCACATTTACTGCCAACAAGTCACAGACACCCACTGTACAAGAATCGTAAGCCCTATAACATAGCATATATTAAGAAATATAAGTGAAAGCTACTAATTTACAATTGACAAACATACCGTCAATTAACATTTGACTGTGATCAAAGGCTCATTTTTGATGAGACGAAGAAAATGCACCAAATGTGGAAAGGAAGAGTGGAAAGATGATCCAGGAAGAGGTAAGTATTTTAAATACATTTTTGAGTGTGGAAAATGTGAACTTCAAAAATGCTACTTACCTCTTTGTACTACTGAAAGCTTGAATCCTGCAATGAAAATGGTAGAAAGGCAAATTCTTATCAACTACAAAATGAGTGCTTTTATGAAAGATCAATAGAAAAAAAACAGCCCACAATTTATTACTATTGTGATACCAAGGGCAACACAGTGGAAGAACATGAAAGACCACAGACCTCTTAAATGGGCTGTACTTTTCATCTAACTTTTTGTTATTTATTTCATCACATATTACACTTACATCAGAAAGAGATTCATTGTAAAGGATATCTGGAGAATCTAATGTAAATGGTAACTCATTGCAAAGGTGGTTAATGTGAGAATGCTTGATGTGGCTAGTGTTAGGTTGTTCTATCTTGGTTAAATACATGAGATAGATACTGTAACAGTAGGTGGATAGAGGAAAGGTTTTCCCTTATGTCCCTAAACAAACACAAGTTCAATCTGACTGGACATACCACCCCCACATTATTTGAGAGGCATCATAATTGGGTGTCCTGTATTACACTTCCAGGGATCTTAGGTGAGCATTCTTTTCAAGTCAATCCCTGGCAGTTCAGAAGAAATCAAGCATAAGGAACACAGTTTGTGGTTCCTCTCTAATATTTAATTTTATAAGAATTCTTTCCACCTGTTCAATGTTATTTATTTTCCTAAGAAATTTATGTGCTGAAATGTTGCAAAAGTCATGGTACATACACGAATGTGCCATGAGACATGAATTTGCATAGAGATGGCTAAAAAATACAACAGGCAAAATTCACCACACTAGTGCCTCTTGGTACACTGCAGTTCAGTAACCAGAAGCATAAAAAACTATTCAATAAGGTAAGCAATTGTAGGCAAGTGTCTTATGTGTATTCAACATACCAAAATGTAAGATCTCCAAAAGCCTGCAATGAAATGAGTTAAAAAAGACTAACATGCTGCTGAAACTGTGGGAAGAGATTCACAAAAGCCTACAGTCAACCTCACCCAAAGAATAATATGTGATGAGAAAATAAGTGTGAGATATGTGATGAGTAATATGAGATGAATGAGGTGCCAAACTAAACTTGTTAAAGTTGAAAGAGACAGGTCCAAAGTAAAAATAGATAATAGAGGTTTCCATGAAAAGGGGGAATCTGAAAAAGACAACCCACAGAGAACACAAAAGACAGTATGGGTCACAAAACAACGAAATAGAAAAGGTATAGATGCTAGGAAACATTCTATTGCTTTCATGGGTAGATCAACTCTTCTGAAGAAAGTATCAAACTGGAAACATTAACTGGTCCTTATGATATAGAGTACTTGAGGTGAATAAAATGTCTGAAGGATGATAACCACAAAAAAGAAAAAGGAAATAATAAACCTTTTGGGGAAAATGATTCAAGGAACAGATGGCTCAAAAAGGGGGCAGATAAGAGCCCAAAGAACAATTATACAAATGATCCAGCAGGGGAGAGAGATTACACTGGAAGGAGTCAAAAGGAAGCAGTTATTGCTTAGCAATAAGTGAAGTTGGTGGACAATGTCCTATAGTAACATGCTTTAGTCAAAACAAAGAAGCCTTAGATAAATGAACAGCTAGGTAAAAATGGAAGTATGAAGAATACAATGAGCTGGCTAAAGAGAGTAAGTTTAACACAACCTATGTAAACTAATATAGTAAAAGAAGATGACAAGAGTGAGACAGAAAATGGCTAACCTGTGGAAGAATTCCATACAAGTCCTACATGTGAAGATGAATAAATGATATCCCATTGTGAAAACTGACAACTGAGGAAAGATATCCAAAGTGGGAATTACAACAACATCAGTTAAAGAAGTTTTGAAATGGGAACAAATGTAATGAAAAACCAAAGCATGAATCCCAATGTGGTAAAAGTAACAAACCACAGAGACACGACCACTGTAACTCTCAGAGAGAGTTGTGGAATTGAGAACTGTCACTCCCAAACCAAAAAGGAAAGGCACTGATGTGAAGGTGCAAGTAAGGCCAAAAGATTGAGTGGTATATCCCAAGTTATGTTGATTTAAGTGAGCTATAACAACAGAGGGGTGTAAAGAAGTAGATGCACAAAACAACCACTAAATGTATAAAATGAAAGAGAGAATATCAATTAGCTTGTTGTTACACCATGGTTCATCGCAGCTTAATTAGGATGTCGGAATTAGGTATTCCATGATATTGAATGTATCTCATCATGGAATATATCTCAGTCATAAACGTGCAACCACATATTCTATAAAGGGAACTAAAGAGTCATTTTTATATAAGGTCCACAAACAGATAATTTGCCTCCTCTCACCACTGAGTAAGGTGGAGAAAATTCTCTAAAAAAATGGAAAAACGTATGGATATCAAGGTTTTTTTTAAATATCTATACACATTTTACTAAGCATATGTTGCTAAGAGTAGTCTAAAGCAGAAATGTCGTGACTAGAGAAAATGAATTGGAATAAAAGTGCAAATGCAATATAGCACTACAAAAACAAAAGCAGTCAATAAAGACAATTAGTAACTCAAAAAGTATAAGAAAAACATATCAACACAGGAAAGTCTGTGTGAAAATTACACAGCAGTTGTGCTAAAGGTAATAGCTTTCAATAGCACTGAAAGGCAAGTTGCATTTCTTGAGATATATTTTAGGCATGAGGGATTTTGTACTTTAGAAATATGCTTCAGTTACTCTTTGCAGTGATTTTCCACAAAAATAATTCATGTACATTCAAATGTATGAATTTTTGAACACAATAAATATTTAGATCCCTAGAACAGAATATTCCAAAACTACTTTAAGTTACTTCACTTTCTAACAAAGCTATAACTAGATTAAAAATTTCTATTATTGCTCAGAGCAATGATTTTTCTCAATTTATCAAACTTTCTTTGCAAACTATCATCGCTTTCTACATTAATTAAATAAAAAACTTAAAACTCCTGTACATAGCAGTAAGGTCTTTCTATTGCTCATAACTATATCCAGCAGATAAATTGGTATGAGTAAATAACTGGTTTGAAGTGCATGAGAAGATGAGAGGTAATTCCCTGGTAAATCTGACAAATTTCCTCTTATCTTAGTAAATCTAAAAGATTGGAAGCTCACATATTATATTCTTCCTTGCCAATATGTGTAGGTTTTGTTTTTACTTGGCTTGACACAAAATGAGCTTTACTGTTGAAGTTACAATTTCTATATTTAAATGCAAGAGTTCAGATACCAGACATGACAAAGAGTGAAAATTTTTTAAAATATTTCAATTTTAAAATTAATAAAGTAAAACTTATATCAACTTGTAAATTAAATTTCAAATTATAAAATAAACTTTAATATAAAATGTATCAACATCCACTGATAATAAAGTTTGTGATGACAAGAAAACCGACTTGCAGAAAAAATATACATGTAAAAATAGCTGGTACAGGGAGAAAAAACTATATGCAAAGAAGCAAACAACATTTCAACCTTCTTTAGTCATAGTCTGGTTCGCTCCTCTACACAGAGTTTTCTTTACCCATACCAGCTATTGTCATACACACATAATTATAAAGTTGTTTTATCAAATTTGGAATGTAACTGTAAAAATGTTATGTGCATTACAAGATCATTTAAATTAAGAATGCCCATAAGTGTATGGTTAACTCTTAAATAGTACAGTACATAAAAGAAACCAGAACAGTGTATGCACAAGATCAAACTGTGAAAACTAGTTTACCTTGATTAATCTTTAAAAAGTATACAAATGAAAGACACCACAAGTATATATGTGCATGTCTGCATAAATATGAACTCTTGTTTACTGGATAATTATTCATGTTTTAGAAGAAAACAAATCTGACCAACTACAACCATTAAAATAACACTTCTGCAGTATTTACAATTAAGAATGTTTTCTTTTCAGAAAACAAAGATGATGTTTAAACTTTATTCTATTTTGTGACAGGTAAAACTTTACAAGGGTTGAATGAGATATATTTTCTACAATTCTGCAAACAAATACAGTAAATCAAATTCACAGTTTCAAAAATGTATTTACATATAAAACACTGCTATGTTCAGCCTATACATATCTCAGCTAACTAGCAAGTTAACAGTGTCCATTACCTCATATACACTATCATTACAAACACAGTTTTCAGCATTTGTAAACTAATCTATTGAACAGCTTAACATTGAAGCAACACAATAAAAAATGCATTAATGACATGTTGGTAAATATGATATGAACTTCAACTTTTAATATTTTACTCATCCATAATTATGTTTAAACTGAATTGACATAATTGACATACACCTCCTTGATGTATTATTATAAAAAAAATTCTAAACTTCTGTGCAATCTTCAATCTATGAAGAAAACAAATATCATTCTCACTAGTCTAAAATCAATGTGTGTGTGTGGCTCTGGTTTCCAATCCAAATAACAATTAGGTAGTGAGGTAGGGATTATTTTTATGTCAGATACTAATAAATTAAAGTATAAAACGAGTTTTTTCTGTCTTAAAGGGAAGAAAAACACTTAAAATGTTTTAGGTCAGTTTAAAAAATTAGGATGACAAGGAAACAAGAACCATATTTTTGTTTGGAATAATGAGAGATTACTTTTATTGTTTATGTTCATTTACACACTTGAAAATCATTGATCAGTGATTATGCAAGTCAACATACACTTGCCCCATACCTTTCCAATCTGGTTCATTCAGTTCCTCAAGGATTCTTTTCCTCACTTCTGTAACTAATTCCAAATTAATAGTGGTGTCATTTGAAATACTAGTAACATTGCTGGTCTCACCAAGAGGACTCATTCTGGCACTTTATTTATTTCAAGATCAAAAACTGAAAATTCATGTAAAAATTATGTAAGTATGAAAAAACAAGAACTTTAATAAATTAATTAATAATTAATAAACATGGTACCATCTGATTTAGTCTGTTGTAGTTTGAATACTTCAAAATACAAGTTTTCACATTGTGCAAAAATTCTCTCCATTCAAATTTTTGGTTTATAACAATGGTTTTCTGAACATAAAACCTTTAAAATAAAATGCATTAAGCTACTTTAAGAAATTTAGTATTTTTTACATATAGGTAAATATTATGTTTAGCTACTCTCTGTGAAAATATTTTTAAAAATTCACTGAATTTCATCTTAAGCTGTATATAAGTTTCTCCCTAAAATAAGTTTAAAATTTTGTTTTCAAAACTTTGCTTATAAAATGCTGCTGTTATAGGAAGATTAGCCTCCATTTACAAATTACAAAAAGTATCTGAAAGTTTCCAATGCTTTGATAACTCTCATAAACTTGTCAGAGTTCTTTTAAAGCAACTTTCTTTTCATTGTAGGTGAAGGATGAGGCAATGAGGAGAGCACATATGATTATATCTAAATGTATTTTGACTTCTCAAGTACCTTTCGTAAGGAACCACGAAAATTACTTGAGTTATAGTGACTTGTGGAATTTGCAAAGAAGCACACAAATACTACTATATGTTATTTCAGTTCAATAAGCAACAAACAATGCTGCAGTGAAGGCTGTGGTATTTTTGGATATAAGCACAATGAAAGAGTGGGGTAT
This sequence comes from Carcinoscorpius rotundicauda, assembly GCA_011833715.1. Classification (NCBI taxonomy): domain Eukaryota; kingdom Metazoa; phylum Arthropoda; class Merostomata; order Xiphosura; family Limulidae; genus Carcinoscorpius; species Carcinoscorpius rotundicauda. Next base: position 34,471,981 of record CM022401.1, read on the forward strand.
GGGGTTTTGATCCTCCAGTTAGCGATATGCATGTTTGACTAAACACTGATTAAATGTGGAAAATTTGTAAATATTCTAGATAATTATATTTATTTTAGAATTCAAAGGGGAAAAGAGTGGCTGCAAGTTAAACCCACATTGACGCATAGAAAGCATAATGGATAAAATTCAAGAAAAGCATCACAAATTTAAGAAATTTAAATTGATTAACATGATGGAGGATTTCAAAAATAATAATGATTAAAAAGTTGGTTAAACAGTTTATTTTGACATCTAAAAAGATGTATGAACAAACATTGGCTGAAATTGTAAAAATTAACAGGGAGAGTTCCTTTAAATAAATTAAGGGCTAACAAAATGTAAAGATGGAGAAATGATAAAGGAATGTTTGTACTTGATGATTATGAGATGGCTGGTTAATAAGTCTTTTTCTTCAGTTTTTACTAATGAAGATTTAAATAATATTTTTCATCTTGAACAGGTAATAGATGGAAATATTGGGTACATACCAGAGGATTGGAAGTTAGCTAAAATGTCACTCCTTGTTTCAAAAAAGGTGATGAAGTCTACTAGTAATTATAGACTCATTAGTTTTGCATCAGTTGTGGAAAAGATTTGGAAAGTCTAATGCAAGATACTTTCCAAAGACATTTTAAAAATTTTAGAAATTTATTGGTAGTCAGCATTGTTTCAATAAAGGAAAGTTTATTGACATTCTTTGAAAATGTTTCTGCTTATGTAAATCAAGGTAATGATGTAGATTTGGTACATCTGGATTTTCAAAAAGCATTTGACAAGATGCCATCTTAGGGCTCAGTCGTAGGATTATTGTTCTCTTTTTGATCTGCATCATGGTCCATAAGTTACTTATATTTGCTGAAGATATTAAGATCTCTGGAGTGGTTGGCTGTAAGAAGGATGTTGTTGCTTTACAAAAGAATTTTGATCATTTAGCAAGTTGGGCACATCAGAGTAGAAAAAAGAAAAGAGTACATCTGAGTAGGAGATAATATGGTAGGAAGGTGATTCTAACCATAGATACTGTAACTCAATCCCACAATGAAAAAAGTGGGTAAACAAGAATGTTTCAAAACCTCTTCTTGGGATATCAACATCCATATGAGACTAGGATGAGAATGATACCATCTTCACCTCAAACACAATAAACCATGAACTGAGAAGCATTCCAATCCCCAGATACGATACAAGGACTAGCTTTGACCTATTGATTCAGAAAATTGACCTACGATATCAAAAGGATGTCTATTGCATGATATTTTCTCCCCTGACCTTGAAATAAGCTGGAACCATCAAAAGAGCAATAATAACTTGTAAGAAGAGAAAAAGAGTAGCCACAAACAGAACCAGAACAATTCCATGTTCTACTGCTGTAGTACATACAGAGACAAAGGAAATTGAAAGAGAAAGATGAACAACCCAAAACTTAAATGAAGACTGATGTTGACTGGTTTGCTCTGAATCCACACCAGGCCACAGGGTGAGGATATCCATATAACTGTAAAATGAAAGTTCACAATTAAAGGGTCAAAGTGCATTCTAAATGGCTCAACTCTAGTGGTTGTGTAAATGGTATCAGAAGGTCAGATCATCTAGAAAGGTGATGTCTCAACTCCTCTGAAAACCACATCTCATGTACATCAGCAAAACACCACTCCTCTACTCTCAACTGAATGGTTGTAGTCATCTTTTTGTGAAACCAATTCAGGAGGATGCATCCAACAGTGACCACCCCATCAGCTTGGAACTGATAAGGACTCTCATACTTTATTATAAAAAAAAGGGGGAAGTAAAAATGCATTGGAGAGTCCAGAGTAGTGTCATCACAAGAGACAATGCAATGAGTCTTCGCAAATTCTATTCTGAAAAGTAGACTATATCAATTTATTCCATCCCCTTCTGTTTTACCCATGATGTCCATAGATGATATAATCTAGAATGAGAATACTTGTGAAGTAAAATACCCCACAACTATTTACCTACAAGAGATCTTGTGAAACACTGTATCTCAACAATGAGCAATGCAAGGATATGAAACAAAGTGTGAGTAAACATTGGTTATGCAATGCAATTTAGAGCTAAATAATACCAGGTCAGCACCACTCACCACAGTGTGATTCAAGTGATAAAAAGTAAATAAAAGCTGCTGAAAAAAGAAAGTATGAATAAAACTTACCAGTTAGAGTTGTACCACAGTTTGAAACATGGTCACAGGTGGTAGACAAACCTCTAACAAAGAGGAAACCAGGGCATTACAGAGATAAAAGGAGATGAATGTACTAAGAAGAGTCCACATGCTAGACTGCAAGATTTCCTCTGCTGAACAATGAGGATAAGAAACAAAGAAAAGATGAAGGTAGGAGGACTGCCAGCAAATCAACAATGTTGGTGGGCAGATGTCAACTGAGTCTCAATATCATGCAGGACAGAATCAATATATATAATAAGGCCATACATAAATATCCAAGAGAAGTTGATGATAATCTGGCCTGAGTCAATATGATTTCATGAACTAAAATGTTCCAGAAACAAGAAACCACATACTACCTGCCAGAGCTGAGAATGAAATGTGGGATGAAGTGGAGGGGAGAAGAACAAGGTTATCTCCAGAAACCCCACATAATTTCTGTGAAGAATCTCAGAGAGAGATGCATGTAAAAAGAAAAGCATTAAAGGGTGGTAAGTGTAGGAAGAGAACAACAATATAAGGTTTGTGAAAGATGTTCAGTAAATAAAAGATGATACTTCCAATTGGGAGAAACAGCCTTTCTCAGATGACTAAAAGGGGGCTGTAATAAGCCATGGTGGGATGGGCTGACCAGTGGATTCTGCAGTGTTATCCAAGAACAGACCCAATTCATCCAATTACACCTGGATGCGAAGGCCAAAAGAAGCAATGGCAGATCATCTGTTCTGAAAATGTATGGCCCACTGAAGAAGGAAAACATATCCCCAGGTAGGATGCTTTGGTAAGGAATGAAGTTTCAAAGAATATAGTAAAGACAGTTGCAAAAAGCAAAGATGATGATGATGAATGGGGTCCAGCATCTTTAAGGCCGAGGGTCTGGCAAAGCCATAGACTACTGATCCATAGTCAAGTTTCGATCGAATAAAGAGAACGATATATCTTTAACATAAAACACCGATCTGCTCCCCAAATGGAAATATGTGTAGACTTTTTACTGTTTTTTTTTCAAAAGTATAAATACTCAATAAATTTAAGCTGTGTTCACAAAATGGTATACAGTGAGCAAATTTAGACACTTTTAACTTTCTTGACTGGACTTTTTTCTTGTATCCACTGATATCTTATTCAATATCATATGATAAAGCTCTCACCATAATGATATCCACAAAATGTTCTCTAACTTATTCAAAATTTCCTCAGTGATAGTCTTAAGTTTCTCCATTTATATCACTAAAATCTATAAATGATTCTTCAATGCACATCCACTTATTTTCTTCATAAATCTCAACAAATCTTATCAATTCCACAATTTCTTCTTTATGTGTACAATCCAGTGTAACACCTAGCAACAGTCCATTTTAGTTTTTTATTTCCTTCAGTTCTGGTAGAGCTGCAGACCAGTGACCCATAATCTAGTTTTGATCAAATAAGAGCACAATATCAGTGATGTCGAGAAACCAATTGTTGAGAATTTTATATGCAAAAATGGCTCGTTTGGGTTCAGAAAATATTTTAAATATTTTGCGTATAAAAAAAGAGCACAATATATTTTTAACATAGAATATCGATCCACTCCCCAACTGGTGGTAGAGAGGACACGGAGGATGTTCAGTGCTCTCATGCATTTAACCTGCAGCTGCTTCAAGTGTGGTATAAAGTTCAGCTTGTGGTCAAAAGTAAGCCCCAAGAACTTGGCCTCAGGAACCACAGGCAGTAAAACTTCACCGATACGGAGTTCAGGATCATGGTGAATACCCTGTGGCAGCAAAAGTGCATGCAAACAGTTTTAGAGAGAGAGAAATTAAAGCCATTCACCATGGTCCACTTCACTACACGATCAAGAGCAGTTTGTAGTTGCCACTCAGTATATCTCATGTTTGACAACTGACACGAGATATGAAAGTCATTGACATTGAGCCCGTTTGTAACAGTGAGAGAGAGTTGTTCAGTGATGGCATTAATCTTTTACTGAAAAGTGTGACACTCAAAACACAGCCCTGAATGATCTCAAGTTCCTTTAGTAAAGAACAGGAAAGTGTTGAACCCATACGAACATCTCTGATTGAAGTTTCAAGTCAAATTAGGTGATCCATGGTGGAGTGCTATTATCAAAATCCACACTTGGTGGGCAAGAGAACATTATTAGATTCTAAGAACCAAACAAAATGAGCATTAACCATCCTCTCTAAAGTCTTACAAAGACAGCTTGTCAAAGCAATTGGATGGTAGTTTGAAAAAATCTTGAGATCTTTCCCAGTCTTAGAGAAAGGTAAGACAAGCAGGAGATAGATGGCACAGCATGTCATAGTGAACATCATCTGGCCCAACAAATGTACTGTCAGATGGATGAAGGGCCATTTTCAGTTCCAACAGTGTATAGGGAGGATTATAGTCAAAGAGACAGTCAATTCGAAAGGAAAGAGGCAAACGCTCCACCCAAGTCTTTGTAGCCAAGAAGGTGGAGGAACAAGCAGAAGTGCTAGATACCCAGCAAAAGCTTTCACCTAAAATATCGAAGATCCTCCAGACATCAGCCATCAGAGAGTGAAATCGAGAGGGGGACAAAATTGTAGTTCCCACTGACCTTTCAAACCTGTTCCATATGATCTAGGAACTGGTGGTAAAAGATATGCTAGTTTTGAACTTAATCCAAGATTTCTTCTGGCTTTGATATCTTACCCACCTAGCATGTGCAATGGCGTACTGGAAAGCAATGTGGTTTAAAAGTGTGGGGTATCTATGAAAAGTATCCCTGGCCCGTTTTTGAGCCTTTCGTGCCATGTAGCAGGCAGTATTCCACCACGGACGAGGATACAGTAGAAAATGTATCAAGGTTTTATGAATACACTGAGCAGCTGCTTGAATAAACAGTCAGTTACCACTGCCACAGAGTCGTCTACTGATGGCTGGCAGACAATGGCAGGATCACGTTCTGCAAGAGCAGCGAAAGTGGACCAGTCTGCCTGATCCAGCTTCCACCAGCGCACGTGGATAGGGTGGCATCGACCATGGCCAGTCTCTCTCAAAAATATAGGAAAATGATCACTGCCTAGTGGATTATTGTCAACCCTCCATGAAAAATAGTAGAATAACAAAGGGGAGCAAACGGAGTGATCAATAGCAGTAAAGGACTGACTAGGTACATGAAAATAAGTAGAAGAACCACTACTGAGAAGAGAAAGGTTGTGATCAGAGAGCATACACTCTCGAGAGTGATACCTCCTATCAATAACAGCACTTCCCGAGAGAGGATGATGGTCATTAAAGTCCCCCAGGATAAGAAAGGGAGACAGCAACTGTTCAACAAGAACATCAAGGACTGACTAGGTACATGAAAATAAGTGGAAGAACCAGTATTGAAAAGAGAAAGGTTGTGATCAGAGAGGATACACTCTCCAGAGTGATACCTCCTATCAATAACAGCACTTCCCGAGAGGAGATGATGGTCATTAAAGTTCCCCAGGATTAGAAAGGAAGACAGCAATTGTTCAACAAGAACATCAAGGACTGATTGGAAGCAATCAGTGTTTTGATGTCATCTAGATTAGAGCATAAACCTCAACAGTTCTACTGTATCAAGGTGGCCATTTTTAATGACGTGTATGTGAAGTGGCTAGAGAACCCTTCTGTTTACGATCACGTCTTTTTCCTTACTGTCCTTATGTGGAAAAGATCTATTGACCTCCATGGTTCCTGCCCTGGGTCAATTGGGCAGGTCTTTGTTGTTGGAAGAGGATTCCAGTGATTGAGGATGCAAACGAATGATTGTTTTGTATCTTAGGGTTGGAGAAAAAGATGTATCTGAAGAAATGCCTGTATTTGGAACATTTGGGGTTTGTTGGAACATATGGGAAGAACAGAGATGGGTGAAGAAGTTGATTCACCAACTTTTTTAATCATGGAGGTCAAAAGGCTTTTCATTTGTTTGGAGAACGATTCTCTTGGAGGCACAGAGAAATCTGTCTGCATTCCCACTATAGTTGTAGAATGAAGTGCAGCAACATATGTCCCAGATGAAGTGGCAGACAGCAATTTCCAAGCCTCAGGATAACTAATGTTATGGGTTGTTTTCAAAATATGCACCTCTTTTTCCTCCAACCATTTAGGGCAAGAACAAATGTAGGAAGGGTGAGATCCATTGCAGTTGACACAATGTGGATCTGTGTCACACTCACAGGCATTGAGGTCCTTGCCACCACAACAAGCACATGTCAGGGAACCACAACAAGACATCTTTGAATGACTGAACCTCTGACACTGAAAACATCAGAGAGGGTTTGGAATGTACGGCCGTACCCTGCAATTTAGATAATCTGCCTCGAAGGTGGCAGGTGCACATGGTGAAGTAAATGTCAAAATGAGGATATATGTCAGCAGTGTAACTCCATCTTTGCGAGTGGAGATGCATCTCACTGCAGAAACTCCTTGAGTAGAGAAACCAGCTAGAATCTAACTTGGGGACGTTCTTCAAATTCCTCTCAACAATAACTCCTCATGATGAATTTAAGGTAGCATGAAGGATAACCTCAATAAGTACATCCCCAATTGCCTTTGAATTCAAGAGGAGTTCAATGTATTGACATATGGATGGTTCAACCAACATGTCTCCACATTGAAGCTTCTTTACTGACTTTGATGAGCCAGCAAGTTCCTCCAGTCTCTTCTGAGTAAAAAAGGGGGGCATGAGAAAATGAGGTACAAATGGTGGTACAAACATTGAAAATTGCTGATCAGTCTTCAAGACATGGTTGTTCACCTGTTGACTGTTTTTCATTAATTTATTTAAATTTATATTAGAAGAATCCACAGGAAAAAAAAAAGAAAATTTCGGGGCCCACTGACCCCACCCACCATGAAGACCGACAAGGGGATGCACTACAATGTCAAGCAAGGACACTGCAACAACGCCAGGGTTTAATGAGCACTCTGCCAAAACACCAGCATCAGACACAATGTCTACAACACCTGTTGAGAACTTCCAACACTGGTACATGGTTGACTCTAGCCCAAGTGAACCAGCCGACTGACACAAAGGGGGCCGCCCATCTACAGGAATTCAAAGCCAAAGTAGCGTGTTAGTGGTTGGACCCTCAACCAACAGGATCCTCTCCTGCCCTTCACAGGTCGCCATGCACAGCATACACATAGGTGGATGTTTAGATCCAAGAGGAGATAAACTGAAAAAATAGAACCTTCCTTGGGAGGTCTCCTCACCACAAACAGAAATCCACAGGGGTCAGAAAAAAGAATTATAGAGGATCTGATTGAGATGTTTGAGATTTTCAAGTTAATTGACAGTGTCAATTCATCATCTTTTTTTCATATTTAATAGTGAGAATGCTATGACTAGAGGACACAGATATAAATTTTAGCAAGATAAGAGTCATTTTCAGCTGAGTTATAGTTTTCAAACAGGGTGGTTGGCCTTCGATTCTTGTGGAGGCAGTAAATTTAAATAAGTTTGAGAATAAGCTTGATAAAAATATGAATGAGAAGGGCTGGTATTAAGTTTTGTTTGTTTTTAATTTATTCATTAACAGTTTTAGTTCTGTTTAGAGGATTGAACAGCTGAGATAAACCAATAGGTCCCTTGTTGTCCCTAAACATTGTTATGCTAATTTACTTGTAACCTAGGATGTTTGTTTTTCATACTAAAATAAAAATGTAATTAAATTTGCTGGTATCACAACTGTTATCTTAATATAGTTTGATAGCTTGTTACTCATGGAATAAAAGTTTTAATTTTGAAAATGCAAGATTATATTCTTTGGTATAAACATTCAGAAAGGATTGGGACAGTGGTCTTATGTGGAAAAAAATGCAAGGCTTGCATAGAATTTCACATGTTATGATAAGAATATCTAAATTCTGTGTTCTATTTATTTGAGCTGCGAGACCTAATTTAAATTACTGTGTTAAATCTGATCTCACTGCTACAGCAATACATTGTAAACAGTTCAGCAAAACTACCAGACGAACACTTAAATCTAAGAAAAATAGAGATTTATAGATTTATACTCAGTGTTTGTGCTGCATAAAACTAGTGATTTGTTACAATTTTTTAGAATTGTTATGATTTCGGCATTCTTGCACTGGATGGTTTGGAAGAATGGTGAAAAGAAAAATGTTGGATATAAAAAAATTTTCCTATCAGATGCAATGTTTAATTTTTCTAAGTGTAAGTTTTTCAACAAAATTATTTCTTTATTAGTGTTGTACACTTGTAAAATAATGAAATAGTTGGTACCATTAAAAATTTCTGAATTACTTGAAGGTGAAGGATTACATTTTGTTTGCTTTTGTGGATAAAAAGATTCACTCCAACAAGATGAATGTTTTTAAATTCTGCTACCTTCTTTAAAAGTCTCAGATCTCAAAACTTTATTGTGTTCATTTAAATGAATAAAACTACTTTCACTGAATACCACTGCTACTAAAAATTACACCATCATTGCTCACAGTAACAAAAACAGTAACGCAAAAATATATAACAGTCCAATATTTATATATTAACTACATTTTAAATTGTTTAAAACCCAGTTTCTCTAAATACTAACTTATAATTTAATGTGAATAAAATTTCTGGAAATTATATCATACAAACCAAACTAAATTCCCTTGAGTCATAAATAATTGTAATAAGAAATATTAGAAGTAATATCTGACACTAAGGGGGAAACAACCTATCTGAACATGCCTATCAATAGTGTAGCTATGGGCTATAAAATGTCAAAATTATATAACTTACGGTCTTTTTGTCTGCCATTTAAAATAAAATAGCTTGTTAGCTCATAATTGTCAGTCCTTTGTACTCTAGTACAGGTTGAAAAGTTAGAAAGTAACATACTTTATAAAAATTAAAGGAATATGCTGTTACTGTTAATTACTAAATTAGTGTTATACACATTAAATAAATCAACTCAATGACTGACTTTTATGTAAATTTCTCAAAAACTTTTTAAATTGAGAAATGGTAGAGACATTTATATATTCATATATATATATTTATTTATATACATACAATACCTAAATTGCACAAATAAATTACAAAATAAAACACCACGTGCCTCATATCTTACTTAAAAATTACAAGATACAACTTTTAATCTTTACTTTTGAAGGCCTAAGTTTCATATCACCACAGCCACTATATGTGAACGAGTTGACATATTTACGCGTTTTCCGACCAAAGGTCGATAAAAGAAAATGACAAAAATAAGTCTCAAGTCCATTGACCAAAGTTGGTTCATCATCAGAAATACTACTACATCACAAAACATGTTATTAATTACAGTCTCATAAATTCAATAACAAATTTTAAACAGGAGTAAAATTTCAAATTTACTTACAAAAAATTAAGCCAATGTGACACTTGTTATTCTCAAAAAACATACAATTTATAAATTTAATACATCTGTACAAACACGTTATCACAACGGATGCATTTAAAACGGTAAATTGCGCTTGAAACCGTCCCTAGCGGAGAACAATAAAGCAAACAAGTCTCACAAAGCAAACCGTGTCAATAAAAGTTAAAATTACTGCAAACAATCGATACCATTTAAATAACTAAATTTTTCCATATTCAACATAAGTTCAAGCAAAGCATCCCTCTTTGATCAATTGAGTTGGAATTTTGTAACAGGATTAACACAAGATGTCTCGCATTTTAGTTTAATGCCCTTCCAAATCAGATAAAGAATTACTGCTCCAAACAGTTATTCGTGAAGTACTTTTTAAACTATTTCACTTAGTTACGTTGCAGCATCTACAGCATAATAACTTTTATATTTGGGCATCGTGCCGTAGTTTATATTGCATAAACATAACTCCTTTCGCACATATCCGTGCACATATATATTTACCGTGACGATGCTCATAATACATTCCAGATCAAACTTCTGTAGTATTTATTTTATACGTTATGTGGATTACATGAATTTTAGAATATGCATCAAGGTAATGTGATTATTACATGTCTTCAACAAAATAATAACGCGCTGTTATAGTATCCCGGGGTTTTCCTTACATTCGTTGACCTACTTCTGCAGTTGCATGTTGCTATTTAGCTATCATTAGCCAGAAAAAAAGAGTAACATCATCTATGCTCTCATCTAAGAAAAATGTTCACTTCCCCATTTTACCAGAAAGGTTGCAAAAACGAATGTAAGTAAAAACCAAAAATGTAACCCTCACAAATTTCCAATATTGAATGCTGTTACATCATCTTGTTTAATGCGCAGTTTAAGGTTCTGGGTAGAATTATCCAAACTACTCATAAGTCTTTAAATTTCTTGAATTTTACACACTTTTACATGTCACACCACATTCATTTAACAACTCTAAGGCTAATAATTAATTACGTAATAAAACAAAATGTCTCGAACAAACGAATTTTCAGTGTTACTAAAAGATGAATGAATATGATACCATGATATAAATGATTATTACTGCGAAATCATAAGAAAATGCTATTTAGTGACTATGAAATTAAATAAGAAAAATTGTAACACTATAACAAAAACAGAAAAGTACCACAAAAGGAACAAACAATGCTACCATATCGAAGAGTGCAGTACTCTTAGATATAAGCGCAATGAAAAAAGAAGGTTTGAGGTATCTGAGCGTTCACTTGGCCATACATTTTTACACAAAATATACAATAGAAAAAGTCATATTTACATGGCTAAAATTTTTTCTGTAACCTGGACAACTTTCAAACAATGTTATATACACTTATTGCTTCGTTATTTGCTTGGCAATAATTATAATATAATTTATTGAAAATGAATACATTTTTGTGAGGTTAAATAAGCAAAATCACAAGGAAGGACAGCGTTAAAAACAGAAAATTCAAACCTCTGACAAATTATATAACTTAACAAACAGGCTGGAACAAAAATAAATTAAAGAAATAACGTTGCACTAATTAAAAAAAAAGATTCAAAGGTACAAGCTATAATGTGAGATTATAAGATGTACACTAGGTTTGGAGGTGGCTGTACAAGTAGCATTCACATAATGAGGTTGCTGCGCAAGTAGGGATACACCATCTATCAATCTTCACCTCCATTTGTTAGTCTCACAAAAGATGTTGTTGTTTTTGAATTAAGCACAAAGCTACATAATGGGCTAGCTGTGCTCTGCCCACCACGGGTATCGAAACCCGGATTTTAGCGTGTAAGTCCACAGACATACCGCTGAGCCACTGGAGGGCCTCACAAAAGAAGTAAAGTAACAATAGATATAGAAATAGAAATTAGGAAAGCGAGATGTGGGTGCTTAAGCCCACAACATCCCATAACTATATCACCATTCAGCTTGCAGACAGTTGTGGGCAGGTGACTGCTCTCTCAAGTAAAGAAGAAAACAATAATTAAAATAAAATAAGAAAAGGAAAATATTTCCTTTTTCTTTGAAATATACTCAACTTCAACATATCGCCAAATACACTAGAATATTCTCAGGCTTATGTATAATTACCATGGCAGTACTCGGACAACATCCACAGCTGTGGTTTGGTAACACTGCCATCTTAAGTCAACAGTCTTGCAGAATTTAACTGAACTTCGACATTTATGCTAATATTCTTATCGCTAAAATTAATATTTGTTCGGTTGTTAATTTGTATATTAACATACACTCACACTAATATCAGCTAAATACAATTGTTCATGATTGTTGTACTCTTACAAGGGGTGGGTATTTTATCATTGTAGTCAATTCGCTAGATACATCGACGTTCCATGGACACAGTGGTATGTCTGCGGACTTATAATGTTAGAATTTGGTTTTCGATACTGTTGGTAGGCAAAGTACCAATAACTTATTATGTTGCTCAGTGTTTAATAAAAAAAAACATAGTTATTAATGATACGATACATATCTAGAAACAAAACTTTTACCAACTGTTTGTTACAAAGATTTACGGTCTTGTCTGTAATTTATTATGTATATTACTAACATTGTTCTATTTAAGTACTTCACACTTTGCAGTTCTTTTTCAAATTCTCAAATTTCACCGTCTAAATGGCAGCTGGAAAGAGAAAAATAATTGAAAAAAATAATATTTGTCTATTTGTTTTCTTATTGCTAATATATTGTATCATTTTGCATGAAATGATTTTGGCAAAAGAAATGAAGACAACATTTTGCACTCAATATTCATCTTCCTTTATTAAATCGTTAATTTTTAGCATGAATATTTTGTCAGAAATTTTGATTTTTTTCTGTACAAAATAAGTATAACGTTTACTAAAAGCTTACCAAATTTCGTGAATATACATAAATCGGATGGTAGCAGACATTGTATCCATAAAGTTGTATACGATACGATACTTGTATCCCATCGCTACACGTTTAATTTTTACTGTCCAAGATATCAGTCAACATCAGACAATCAAGAAACTAAAACCTTACATGGGTCATTTCATCCAGTTCAAGTGGCATTAGAGAAAAGTAAATGGAAGTAAATTCAATTGAGTGTGTGTGTGTCTTTTCGTATAGCAAAGCCACATAGGGCTATTTGCGTAGCCCATCGAGGGGAATCAAACCTCTGATTTTAATGCTGTAAATCCGGAGACTTAGCGCTGTACTAGCGGGTGGCACGTTCAATTGAATAAAACGTATTCTATTAAGACTTTTAGATACCCAACATACTTTCTGTTCTTGTAACGAACACAACACCCTCACTGCACAAAAAGAAGTTATATATATTTAAATGTACTGATAAGAATTTAACAAGTACCTCACACAATAACTTTCACAACTAATCTAAGCGACAGTGACTTTGTAAAATGCTAGGTGGTTCTTTCACTGTTGAAAAACAATCACTATTTCAGCAGGCAATGATCGATCTGACTTTTTGGGGCTGAATTTTTGAATTCCTAACAAAAATCTTTGGTAATACAAACTTTGGATATTATAGCAACAGCTATTGTAAACTTAAGTTATGAACTGGTAGTCACAGAATTTCATCTTCATATTCTGTTGGATAACATTACTCTACAGTTCAAAATACAAGGATTGCATGGTCATTTGTTCCTAACTAAATAGTTATTCCGGTTGCTCTGGTCCAACGGTAATCACAAAATACAGTTCATATATTTAATTGCAAACGACACTGGATATCTCAAGAAAAAGCAGTTGTAACACCCTTTCGGTCATTGTTTCTTTGAACAAATGACTTTTCTAGCTACTGGTGGGAAACCTAATCGCAGTTTTAATGACAAGGAATGCGTCGTCAGAATCCAAGGCTTACAGCAAAAAAATCCTCATCATACATTATTGTGAAATGTAGGTATAGCGTGTACTTTTTTTATTTTAATATATAATTTTTCAAGCATTTTCGTTTATTCAAGATGTGAAAAATTTTTCCATAATACTTGGCCTAGAAAAATGTTCAGCTTATTTCACTCTAGCTACCTTTGTTCTTTGTTATTTCCTTGAAAATACAGTCTAGTTTGCTCATGAGAGGTGTGGGTTTAAAACTTCACTTTTTGCATAAATGGCAACGGCAGTGTTCTTAAGGTTACAACCCCTCTTTTATTTGAACAAGAATAACCAGTCATGTTGTTTAATAAGTTTTCTGAGTAAATCTGCTGTTCTGGATTTAACCATGTAATGTGAGATTTAGACAATTTGGAACATCATTTTGAGTGAATCATTTAGCTTGGAAATAATGTTCGAGAAAGCAAAATTAGCCTGATCAGTGCAAAATACTGTAAAGGTGATCCAGCACCTAAAACAAAAATACCTTGATTGCATTAATGAAGATTGTTTTCATTTTTCACTGCACTTTTTGTCCACAAAAAAAGGCTAGTTTAAACGGAAATTAATCTTAATTTACAATTTATCTTACCAAATACTGATGTTAGTCAATTCCTTTAGAAAATCAGCTTATCTAAAGAAATTACACAGTGGGTAAGAAGAAGAAATTTTGGTGCCATAGCTACAGTATATTGAAATGAACGGAAGTTTTCAAGCACACACTTCTCCATATATATATATACAAATTGAATCTGATTTTATTTTCGGATCTCACTATCTGACATTTGTAGGGGAATAAATTCACTTGAAAATACCACAAATAGATTTTTCACATAGTATACGTACACTAATTCTGCCTTTAACTCTTGAGGCATGCTATTTTCTGCAGAATGAAGTACTTTTGAACAAAAAAGAAAGTTTACTCGTGGAGTTGTCGATTCCTCCTGGATACAGGTTGGTTGGTTGACGTTTTATGGCGCAAAACAACTAGGCTGTTTGCGCCAAACAACCGGTAAAAATTTAAAATAAAGTAAAATTATTAAAATTCGTAAAAACGAATTGCGTTAAAACAAAACAAAGTTTAAATTGTGATTAAAAACTTAAACAGCGTTTAAAAGGCCACTGTCCTCAAAAAACAACAACGAAAAACATTTGTAAGGTGGACAGTGTCACCATTCCCAATGGCAATGTCATTAATAGAGGGTTTTATCTGGAAAAGCTTATTTTCACGTTGCTCACTCCAAGTCGACTGCCAACTGGCACAGAGCCGAGCCTTGAATACAGGACCATAGTCCATATATGGAAAAGACACAATAGTAATAGCTTCAGAGCAGATAAACTTAGCTGCGATGTCAGCGAGCTTGTTCTCGCGAACACCAATGTGTCCCGGTGTCCAGAAGAACTGGATAGAAGTAGATGTTAAAGATAAACGGGCCAGTCTGGTTTGAATGTCGGCGAGAACAGAGTGAAAACCTAACGTGAAGCGATTCCAGGGCCAATAGAGAGTTAAGCAAGTCGGTAGCAATAGTACAATTCGACTACTGTTTAGCTTCTATGTGATTCAGGGCAAAAGAAATAGCGTGCTGTTTGGCAGTGAACACAGAAACTGTAGATAGGATTGTACGCACAACTATCGAACTACAACAAACTATAGCAGAGCCTGCAGAGTAACCTGATTTTAAACCATCTATTTAAATGAAAATGGAAGGATGGTTCAAAAAGATACTTAGCAAATAGAAGACGGTACTTCCAATAAGGAGTATCCACCTTTCTCAGGCAACTCGAAGAAAGGTCACACTTGGGAATGGTAATAAACCGTGGTGGGATGGGCTGACCAGTAAATACAGCAATATTATGCAAGGGAGATCCAATTTATCCAACTGTGCCTGGATAAGAAGGCCAAAAAGAACTTTCCTAGTCCAGAGTTTATACACAGAGTTTTATAAATCTCCTTTACATCTTAGTCATTTGCAACTATCTTTTATGTATGCTTCAAAACTTTGACCATTGCTATATCATCCCACCTGGGATTGTATTGTCCTTACTCAGTGTAGACCATGAATTTTCAGAACAATACAATCTCAGGTGGGATGCCATGTAATGGTTGAAGTTTTGAAGGATACATAAAAGATAGTTGCAAACGACAAAGATCTAGAGGAGATTCATGAGACTGTGTACAAATTCTGGATTAGTGAAATGCAGAAAGCCTCATGCTGAGCCGAAGCACCTGATGATGAACGTGGTTGAGCATTTTCAAGGCCGAGGTCCTGGCAGAACGATAAACCAGTTTCAATCGAATGAAAGCATAATGGATCTTTAGTATAAAACATCGATTCATTCACCAAAAGGTGGAAAAGAAGAAAAAGAGAAGCACCAAAAATTTTGCCTCAGGGACCACGGAAAGCAGAAATTTACCGACACGGAGTTTAGGATCAGTGTAAACACCCCGTTCTCGACGATTGAACGAAATATGAAAGTCGTTGACAAAAAGTCCATTTGCAACAATAAGAGGGAGTTTTCCTGTGATTGTATTAATCTTTATGCTGGAAAGTATGACACTCAAGACACAGCCCTAAGGGACTCCAAGTTTCTGTAGAAAAGAACAGGACAGTGTCAAACCCACACGATTTTGAATCACCTGCTCATTAAAATTGTTTCAGTAAAAATGGGCAAATGGCCACTCAACCCATATGAATTGAGGTCTCACAATATGTCACACCACCATCGTAGGCCTTCTGAAGTTCAAAGAATACTGACACAAGATGTTGTCGCTTGAGAAAGGCTACTCAGATTGATGTTTCATGTCGAATCAGGTGGTCCAATATACTCCCCAACCGAGGTCTAGAACTTTCTACAAACTACGAGACGTTATAAAATAAAAATGTTTACTAAAATTAAGAGAAAAATTCAGAAGGTTTCAATACTTGTCATCATATCACAACAACTGAACTATGGAAACAGCAACGTAATAAAATTTCCCATAACTATTTTTGTTTAATAAGTTACTTTAACGCTTGCAAAATACAAACTAAATAATACTCTCATATGAAACTTAAAATTAACAGTCGTGTACATCTAACAGTAAAATAATCAGTAGTTGGAAAAGCAACTTCCTTGTTTCGTGGCTCACAGATTTCAGCAGCGTCTAAGAACAACTTGCAGCCACAATCAAGAAACATAATGCATTAAATTTCCTACACCTTGAGCGAGAAGAAGTTTGCTCCTTTATATGAAACTATTTTAATATATCTTTGAGGCTGTGTAACCTCTCTGTATTCTTCCTGTTGGCACAACGATAAGTATGCACACTTATAATGCCAGAAGTCTAATTTCAATATATGTAATGAGCACACCACAAATAGTCCATTGTGTAGCTTTGTGTTCAACTACACTCAAACAGATTCTGACAGTTTACTTTTCAGTATGAAATTCTTTTCTACATGTTCCTTTTTCAGTCTCTATGTTGATTTAGCTTTTTACTCTAACCTGTTTGTGTTTGTATTTTATATTCCTTTTTCCTATGTTGATTGTTGTTAATAAATATCAATTTTTCTATGGTTACTTTATAACTTCTTCATTTTCAAATTTGTACCTTCATATATTTGAATGATTAATTACTATCACTTAACAGAAGTAAGAAAGGCCTTTGAGAACATGGCTGTTTGTGTGAATGTTCTGAGAGGATTCCACAAAAACCTTTCTCACGCATGTCAGCGATTGGACATGACATAAGGAAATCATCATTAACACATTCTTGGAGGATTATTAAGCAAAACCAAGTTTTATCACATAGATCTCAAGAGCATTTCATCTCAGAATTAAGTTTATTGTTTTGTGATAGATTAAGCTCTAAAGCAATTTCAAGTCTGTGATGGTCTCAAGGCTTAACAAAAATTTGACCAACAACTCTAAAGTCAAAGAAAACACAAAATGTTGTGATGTAATCTTACAATTATCTGTTGGATAATAAAGCTTTCCGGGCTCAGTTACCATGGCTGCATAACAAAAACACAGCAAGTTTCCTCAAGAAGATGTCTAAAGCATGAAAGATGAATACTCTTTTTACTATGGGTTACTAGGTAAATGAATTTGTAATAACCTCTGTAAAAAAAAGAACAACAACAAAAATATATATGTAAAAACAACTGGTATGGATAGAAAAAAGCTCCATGAAGAGGAGCAAACAACGTTTCGACGTTCTTCGTTCATCGTTGTTTGCTCCTTTACATAGAGCTTTTTTATCTATACCAGCCGTTTTTACATATATATATTTACCTACAAGTGGGTTTTCTCGTCATCACGGATTATAACAACAACAAAAACGTATGAACACAACCTCTGCAACAATGGCTGAATAAATTCCAACTCTTTTAAACAAATAGACTTTGAGTTGAGTTGAGCCACTAGCTCAAGTAAGTTTAGTAGTTAAGATGCATCCATTGGATTGTTGTACAGTTCAAATAATATTGGGCTTAGCATCGCATGGAAAATGTCAATAATGATCAAATTCAGCTTCAAGTGTACTCTGGATGAGTCAAGGGCTTGTTTATCTTTACTCTGTGTCAGACATTAGTATCTAATAGTTCAAATTTGTTTATACAAAATGGTTGAGGCCAATATTTGAGTGGAGAGCTACATCTCAGATTTTGGTTTGACACTATTATTTATTCACTGAGCAATAATATCTATTTGAATATCATGTAATGGTATTTTAAATGTGAACATATAATGGAAGTTGCCAACTAGTTTTTTTCATTTACAAAATGTGAATTAATTTCTGCAAAAAGACCATCCAATGTTGACCCCGAAATCAGTGAATGAATATATGTTGAAAAGAGATTGTAGAGCTTACAAATATGCAAGTGATGTTCTTCGGTGTGTTATAGTTGCTTCTCAAACGTCTGAGCTTGCTAGCTCAGAATTTTTCTCGTAATTTTAACTTAACACAGAAGTAGAAACAAAGTAAAACGTTCATAAGTACAAATGATGAGCATTACATAAAGCAACTAATGTAGTTTCTTTGCAATACAACAAATGTTGCCAATGCTGAAAATGAATGGATATAAAACGACAAAATAATATAAACTTTGGATATTGTTTAACTGTCTCGAAAAGAAGAAAGAGACATTAAGTAGGTGAATGAACGTGATAACACATATCATTTGATGTAGATAGATGAGTGTTTAAACGAACTGAAAGGTGCCAATTGGTTCAGTACGCTAGTTGTGGCTTCTTAGCACTGGCAAATCAAAATGGAGAATAAAAGTATACTCCAGTTCTGATTCTAAAGTCAGAAAGAACTGTTAATTATTTATCATGTTATTCAGACTTTGGCTTATGTTCATACATCTTAGGTTGCCGCTGAAACAATGGAAATACCGAGAGGATGTAAAGGATAGTAGTTGCCATCTCTGAAATTTGTCTGTCTCCCCTAAGATTTTCCTTAAAATTATTAAAACCTAAGTATCTTGTAATACAGTGTATTCATTTGCTAGGCACCTCTACACAAGATATACCTATCAAGCTAAACATTATCCATTGAGCTGTTGTATCAACCTCCCTCCATTTAGTATTGTTGTTCAGCAAATGTTTCAAGATACATGTATAAAATCAAATAAACAATGACACTGTTTCTTATCTATAAGTATGGAAAGTGCATCAGATAAACAACTGAATCCAGGTGAATAAACTTACCTGCAATTATCATTATGGACTAATTTAGGAAATACAAGATACAACTACTTTGAAAAGTAAGTGACATTTGATAATGGGAAGGAAATCAACGACTTATAAACATAATAAAAAAGTTTTATTGATGGTGGAACACACACATGTTTAAACACATTGATGGTGGAACACACAAATGTTTGAACAAATTGATGGTGTAACACACATATGTTTGGACGTATTGATGGTGGAACACTCACACGTTTGAACACAACTTTGGTCTATCTTTTTTATGTAGTATGTTTCATCACCAATAAAATTCTTCCTTATGCTTATAAGTCGTTGTTTTTCTACCTATTATTGTGTAACCGTGATGTTTTTCCTAACTCAGGTGATATTTGATTTTTTCTTCTTGCCATATTACAAAATATAACTTCTGTAATGTGACACAAATTGCAGTTGAGAAGCAAATAACTTACTGATTTTAACAGTTGGTATCCCTTCAGTATAATTCAGTTATAGTGAAAAGAGTCACGTTTGTAATTTTAAATTTACTTAAAACAAAGATTAATGAAAACAAAACAATTTGCAGTAAAACTAATCATATTTTTGGAGCTTTTTAATATATATTAACATCTCTAGTATGCCAATACTAAAAACAAAAAAGAAACCACTTACAGTTGTAGTATTTGTTAAACATTACTGTCACTACTTGTATAGTAGGAAGTGAACTATGGCATTAAACTATGCGTCAGTGAAGTGACTAATAAACATGAAAAAATTTAGAAGGTATGACTGTACTTTGGATAACAACGCTACATAGATTATGACTTCATCACAGAACGCCCTTTGTGTCATTAGCATAGAAATGCTGGCAGATTATATTACCAAACATTGAGAAAATGTTTGTAGGCTAAATGATTTTGCCCTGGTCACTGTGCAGTAGTTAAAGTATTATGAACAGCAGTGAATGCAAACCATACAAGCAGTAATAAATACTAAAAAGGACTAATCAGGAGCTATTACAAGAGCCTTGTACAATTTTAGTGTTACTTACTAAACAGCATTATAATTACAAACTGGCATATAAAATACTGATGCACATAATATCCGATATTTTAATCATCAGGTATTATCGTTATGAACCATAAAAATGTGCAAACTTGAACTTTAGTTAATGGTCCCTGGCATTTTCGAGAAGAAATTCCTTCAGATTTTGTACGACGCTGATACCTGGGGAGAGCACCAGGAAGTGTTTTGCACCATTGCAAATTTGAAGAAGTAGATTTTCTACAATTATATAGAAACGTTGAAAATAATATACAAGTTTTATCACACGTAATATTCAGCTTATAATTGCATGCTTTCTTTTGCAACCAATATCTATGGATATTGGTGGTCCTCCTAAGACTTATAAATGTATACGTTATGCATTGATTGTTATCGATTACTTCACAATGGGGGCCAAAGATCATCAGTAAGTCGATATTTTAACAGATTATACAACTGTTGTACATTCGAGTATTCTCCAAATCATCTGATTTTCAGGTGAGAAGTATAGCTCTCAGTCTAATGCATAGCTATCCGCCAAATGCAGTTGCACCACAGTACTTACAAGAATATGAAATGTAGCTGCATTTTATAATAGTTGATGTACACAGAATTATCCATCAGAAACTGAGTAAAATGACAGTATAGAAATAAAATTAGAAGTCTGGCGAGTGTGTATAGTTCTGGTACGCATCTACAATAAACAGCCAATTTATTGATTTCATTTGTGATGAGGAAGATGCATATCTGACAGTCCACGAGGAATCAGATAAAGTGGCACTAATTAAGGGAGGATCAGTTTCACAACAATGATTACTGGGCGAGATCCTATTGTACTTAACTTGTATAGCAGCGGATAGCTGTTCAATTAGCAGTTAGTATAGTTTGTTAAATGGTAAATAATAGTCTGAAAAGAAATTACTTTCCTTGTTCCAAGCTGTTAGATGATAGTTTATAGAAGAATGCGTCAAAGACATAGTGTGATAATCACTTTATTAAAGAGCAGTTAGCATGGAGTTAGGAATCAAGAGTTGAGGTAGATGCACAATTCAAATTTCAAAATGGAACTGCAATTGTTTTTTCTCCCTAGTCAACGTTTGGTAGCGAGGCATTTGTCTAATGTTCTTTCAATAATTGCTTATGAGTTATTGTGTTATTTCTGTGGTGCAGATCACGATATTCTCTTGACAAATACAACAAAAAACAGATGAAACTGACAGATAATATCTCAAAGTATTAAGACTGGATTTAACTAGTGATGACAATTGTAAACTCTGACATGTCAGTAAGCGGAAATGACTTTGGAATCCGTATTTTCTGTCCAAGAGTACAGTTATATACGTTAGCACTCAATTAATAGTGAGGATCGGCAAGACCTCTAAATAATTCTCTTGTTTGAAAACCACCCTATTGAATTCCTAAGCAAAAAAACCGACCATTCAAAGTATTGGTTACAATATATTATATGCATGTGTATTAATAATATGCGAAAGCGTTCAATACCATTTCAAGTATAACAACTCAAAAACGTCTAAAACAGCATATTTTTCTTCTACTAACTACCTACCTAATCATATCAGTGAGGCTAGCACCTAATAAGCTCGGAGTTGCTGCAAGACATCTCCAATTTACTTCACTAGTTTATGGGTATCTGCTTTTGATATTCCAAAAATATATACAGATTTCTCATGAATGATGCATGTTCTTAAATATCTTTTAAATTCAATTAAGTCTAACAATTGGTAATATATATCGACGGATAGACACGTGACAAACAAGAGTATTTAAGATCATGAATTTTAAATTAAGGTAGAGTTCCTGATATAAAAAGCAATGAAGCAAAAATTAAAATCATAATAACAAATTAATAAAACTCATTCTCTACTTTGGCAGCTTTATACATTTATCTGTAGGCGAAAGTAAAGATCGGTTAAAGCTATCATAGATATAGCTGTATTGAACGTTTATAGCTGCTACGTCAATTCCACGGACGAATAAAATTGAACAAATAAATATAAAAAACTAACTAAAATGTTAACGAAAAGTAGGGATCGTTGGTTATTCGTATAATCGCTGTATGAAGTATTCAATACAAAATAAATGCTGCAACAATAAAAAGTATACAAACAAAGTAAATTTATTCAAGTTGAACACATTTTAAAAGTATTTTCAATCCCTAGTTTGACTGGCAAACTTAGAATGCTTCATTTAATTATACAGCTCACAACCAGACACTCTCAGCTCATGTAATTCTTCAACAGTAGCTGGTTTGAATGATCTTTATCAAAAGTATCTACACTCCCTTTTTAGTTCCATTGTCTAATCTTTAGTCCTCTAGGGTATCTCGCTTGGTCCACGTGTCTCCATAATAGATTCATTTCTTCCTGGGCATCTTGTGAGTTACATGGGATTTTGGAAATATTTGCCTACTCAACAAAGTATCATAGTTGTGCAGGATAGTCTCTTAGAACTTTGATCTATCCTGATTTGAAAGTGTCATATATATATAATAGTTTATCTTAACCAGTGAACTTCTTTCCTTGAAACACGAAAGTCTGTCAGATTATACTGTAAGGAAGATATAGCTGTGTTTATGTATGTGTGCGCCAATAAAACTCGTTCATCTTCCTTTTGCATTTCTATTCAGTTTATTATGTTTTGCTGTCACTTTTATTTTTCTGTAAGAATTCGTTTTTAATATCGCATACTGGAGTATATAGTTGATATAGTTACTTGTTAATATCACAGAGTTTCTCACTAACATTTCTACATTTGGTAATATACAGGGATTTTACATACAGTGATAGACGTAAGACTGCAGCCCGCGTAGACGATTGTTTTTTGGTTTTTTTTCTGAATTTCGCACAAAGCTACTCGAGGTATATCTGTACTAACCGTCCCTAATTTAGCACTGTAAGGCTAGAGGGAAGGCAGATAGTCATCGCCACCCACCGCCAACTCTTGGGCTACTCTTTTACCAACGAATAGTGAGATTGACCGTCACGTTATAACGCCCCCGCGGCTGAAAGGGGGAGTATGTTTGGCGCGATGGGGAGACAAACCCGCGAACCTCAGATTACGAGTCGCACGCCTTAACACGCTTGTCTAATTAGCTTCGTATTTCAGGAGGCTGGACACTTAGCAATGAATATAAATCTAAATTATTATTCCAATCAACTTTATGAAATGGCAAAATTTACTATGCATATAACGGAATTGGCTTATTTTAGAAATTTAAAATTTTATTGATATTTCTTTGTACAGTTGTTGTTTTGAATTAAGCAGAAAGCTACACAATGGGCTATCTGTGCTCTGCCCACCACGGGTATCGAAACCCGGATTTTAGCGTGTAAGTCCGCAGACATACCGCTGAGCCACTGGGGGGCAATTTTTACAGCTTTTTAAAAAACTCTAATTTCTTGTTTTAAATGTATGTATACATTTAGGATAAAACGAAAAAATAATAAATTTTCAAGTAAAAACAATTGGAAATATTTGATAACGACGCCATTTGTTACAGAGAAAAAATGCTACAATGAAATAGGGGTAATTTTACGGACTTACAGAACGTGGAAATTGATTCCACGCTGTGGATACAGCTAATGGCTTGATGTGGCTTTGTTCTAAAACACACAAACAGTATAAAATAAAATAATTATTGTTATTCTCAAATATGGCATGTATGTTTGTCAGGACTGTTTTAAAACGCTTTATTGAATATTTCTTTGCAAACTAGCATTGTTTTTATCAATACAATATTTTATCAATGTTTTTATCAATACTAAGTTAAAAAGTGAAGGAAATAGTTAAAATATGCCTCTTTTAATTTGTTTTTATGTAACAAAGTAAACTTAACCACGACTGGGTTAGAAATTATATTTCACAAGTGTGTAAGAAATGTCACTTTTGTCAATAAATGGCAGAAACTGAGCAATATAAAGGAGGTTGTTCGTTGCAACGCTTAAAGATTTGATTGCTTGTTTTGTTGATAAGCACCTAGCTACATGGTGGGCTTTTTTTACCTGCTTTGGCTTCTGCAGGTATTAAAATATGATGCTATTTATATAATTGATCTTCTAGAATTCCAAACAAACACAAATATTTAAAGAACCAGGTGTTTTTTAAATTTTGTTTCTGATTAGCCAATAAATTTGATATTTTTTTGTAATTATGTTATTATATCGTGGTTTCTGGTTTTAACAGTGTTTATGAGCGAGTAGTATCTTTGGTTCATTGTAGCTGTACATTGATGAATGTCTGACATCTGGTGACCTCATGAATGTAGCTATGGGGAGATTTTGTTTTTACCTAATGATTTCTGTCAAGGTGTCTATGTTTTTGGAGTTTCCGAATTATTGATGTAAATTTCTAAACTATATCAAAACTTAGGAATTCTGACATTTCTTGCTAGTTTATCAAACAGGTTTTGTTAATATATTGGTGATATCAATGACAGATTAGTAAAAATATTATATTATTTGTATCGTAAAAAGTTTTATTATTTGATTTAATAGTCAATGAAAAACTGGTACTTCAGTGCCACAATAATTAGATGTAGATAAATAAATAGATAAATGGATGGAATGTTAGAAACACATCAAAGGAATCCCGAAACACATCCTGAATGATCATTTTCCTCATTATTTGAAATTTATATGCAAGTTTTTTATAGAGAAAAGTTAAGATGATTCGTATATGTCTTCACTGAAATAAAGGTTTAACTGTGTCAATGTTGGGTATTTCTGTGTAGAGCTTGTTTTAACATGAACTGTTCTGTCATAGTTATTCATAACTGCTAAGCTAGAATTAGTGATTCATTCACATTAGGTTGCCTTGTTTATTAAATGTTTGTTGACGTATCAAAGTTTATCAGTGACTAAATAATACATGGGTGACGAGAGACTAGTAGTTAGTGTTCTGGGGTATTAATCACAAGGTTACAGATTCCAAGCTCCCCCACGCTTATTTATATCCTTGAATAAGCCATTTTTACCAAAATGTAAAATTTGCGGTTACCTACAATGGACCAGCATCCTGTTCAGAGGACTTGAAAACTTTCTTGACCCCTTTTGCTATAGAAAACCCGAATTGAGTCCAATGTGTTTTAAGTGTGTGTGTTTGTGATAAAACTTACTGCATATCGACCACTGAACCATACAGACTTAACTAAAGGAGATTGCACTCCGATAATCCGGAATTACTCGTAAAAGAGGAACAATAACCGATTTTCAGCTCAAAATAGCTTCCTCAACGTATGACACAAGAACAAAATGACTCAGTGTTATTGACGTGTTGGGCCAGGTATGGCCAAGCGCGTTAAGGCGTGCGACTCGTAATCTGAAGGTCGCGGGTTCGCATCCCCGTCGCGCCAAACATGCTCGCCCTTTCAGCCGTGGGGGCGTTATAATATGACAGTCAATCCCACTATTCGTTGGTAAAAGAGTAGCCCAAGAGTTGGCTAGATGACTATCTGCCTACCCTCTAGTCTTACACTGCTAAATTAGGGACGGCTAGCAGAGATATACCTCGAGTAGCTTTGTGCGAAATTCAAAAACAAACAAACAAACAATTAATGACGTGTAACAGTGAGTTGTTGTCAAATTTGAACTCTGGTAAGTAAAGTTTGTTGGTAAGTCAGCAGTGGTTGCTCGTCAAATACTGTGTAAGTTTTATTTTGCTGAAATTATATGCGAGTTATTCGTCATGTTAATATTGATAAATACATGAAAAAAGAAGAAGCAAATTATATTTTTACTTTAACGGATCGTACGATCTTAAAACTATCACAATTGTTTACTATAAAAACTTAACATCATAACTGTTTCATGATCAAACAGTCAATAATATATTTTTACAAGTACATTGTTGATAAAATAATTCACAAATACGAACTCTGTATTTTACATATTTACAATTTTCAAATAATTAACTTGATAACATTATAAAGACTCTTACGGGTGTTATTAAGCTAAGTAAGGAAAATTACAAAATCATTAGAAAATAGGACATGAAGGATATTTGATTCACCTCTTAAAATTTAAGTTGTACTTAGTGACGTGATGATTCGATTGATAAAAGTTTAATGTACCTTCTAGTACTTACTACAAATAACATAATTTATTTCAGGAGAAATTCATATCCGGGACCTCCCTCAAGTTAATTCCATTGAGAAATTAACCAATGATAAAAAAAATGTTGAGATCTTTCAACGTCAGAAGGAAGACAAAAAACAAAATTACTGCGTTGTTTCTAAATAGGATTTTGTTCAATAAAAACGTTGAATTATTTCGTATAAAAATATTAATGAGAACAACTCTCCAGTATCAGGTTTTTGTTGTTTATTTGTCATACACAAGTAAATGTTCTGTTTTATTAACTATTAACTAAATTTAATGGATTTTACGTAATTAATAAAGTATCAGTAAAAGTAGAAATTACATTATATGAGAAATGTCACTTTCAAGCTTATCAGGCTCTGTGATATATATACATACAATGTATATACAAAGGATTTGGAGGGTTGAAGATCCATTATCTTCTTAATAAAAAACAACGACAAAACATTTGGCTTTAATGTAAATCACATGTATTATCTGAAGATAGTGTTTTTCCATGTTTCCCTCATTCCCAAACATGACAATAATTGCAGTAGATATCAAACTATTCCATTACTTAATTGACATGTGGGGATCTTAAAGTTGAAAAGAAATATCTTAAAACAATGCTAATGGCACTGATAGAACATTATGATGATCTTATGAGTTATCAATTTGTTTTCTTCCTTCATTATCGAACACAACATATCAACAAATAAAGTAAACATTCTCCCGTTATTCTTTGACAAAGTTTTTTAAGATATTGTAATAGACCGAAAGGTAACTATTGAAGTTTTTATTTCAAAAGATTCAAAATATTACCAAAGTTAATTCATAAATGCAAATTATGCAAATTGAATCTTGGGTCCGCATGAGGACTACAAGTTTCTTTGTTCTAATTGTGCGAAGGAATATGTGACTAACATCATTACGTGGTTATTCACACAAAAAAGGGACATCACCGGTAATATATATATATATCTAAACGCAACCAAGCAAACCACATATTCCAGTGAAAGCTGACAATTTTTGGATATCGTGGGTGTAATTTACGGTAAACAGCTATTAAGGTAATATATATCATACATCAAGATATATTGGTATGTTTGTTCTTCTTATAGCAAAGCCACATTGGACTATCTGCTGAACCCACCGAGGGGAATCGAACCGCTGATTTTAGAGTTATAAATCCGAAGAATTACCACTGTACCAGCGGGTGCATATTGGTATGTATGTTAATTATTACAGGTATATATATATATATATACACACACACACACCACAATCTTTCAATTCAGATTATGATGAAAGTTTGTTTGTTTTGGA
The DNA here is from genome assembly GCA_011833715.1 of Carcinoscorpius rotundicauda. Taxonomy (NCBI): domain Eukaryota; kingdom Metazoa; phylum Arthropoda; class Merostomata; order Xiphosura; family Limulidae; genus Carcinoscorpius; species Carcinoscorpius rotundicauda. The sequence continues at coordinate 34,499,593 of CM022401.1, forward strand.
ATTTCTCACAAAGCTACTCGAGAGCTATCTGTGCTAGCCATCCCTAATTTAGCAGTGTAAGACTAGAGGGAAGACAGCTAGTCATCAACACCCACCGCCAACTCTTGGGCTACTCTTTTACGAACGAATAGTGTGATTGACTGTAACATTATAACAACCCCATGACTGGGAGGGTGAGCATGTTTGGCGCGAACCCGCGACCCTCAGATTACGAAGCGCACGCCTTAACGCCGGACCCAGTTAATTAAATACCTAATTCGGAAGGATTGTCAAATATTACTGTAATGTACCAAATAATGAATGGATGATCAGTGATGTCGAGAAAACCCACTTGTAAAGAAATATATATCCAAAAACGGCTCGTTTGGGTTGAGAAAATATTTTACGTAGAAGAGCAAACAACGTTTCGACCTCCTTCGGTCATCGTCAGGTTCACAAAGAAAGAAGGAGGTAACTGACCGGAAGCTAATCACGTGTTTGAAAGGGGTTGTGTAACTGATGGTGATGACTAAGTGTCTTCCCTTTAGTCTCACAGTGCTAAATAAGGAACGGCTAGTGCAGATAGCCTTGCGCGAAATTAAAAACAAACAAACTGTATTTTATCTTATAAGCAATGCGTTTAGAATCAAAAGGTTTAATAGTGTATTATTATTATAAACAGTAATTGATACAATTAACTCGAAACATGGAGTGTATTTGACTTTAAAACGATAATTTTAGAACCAAAACATGAAATAAAATGTTATGATTACAGGAGAGTGATAGTTTAGAGTTTACACACGGATTCTCCTATCTATTGCTTGTTTTGAATTAAGCTTAAAGCTAAACAATGGGCTATATGTGCTCTGCCCACCACGGGTATCGCAACCTGGTTTTTAGTGTGTGAGTCTGCAAACATATCACTGTGCCATTCAAGGCCGTCTTATTAAAATATAAAAAATAAATAAAGATAAGAATCAAAGAATAAGATGGTTGATGACGAGAAACCCTATTGAAATAAAAATGTATCTCCGAACGGCCGATATAGGTATTAACACCTTCACAAATAACAACATTTCGAGTGTCCTTAGTCATCTTCAGATTAACAAAGAGAGAGTTTGCAACTGATCGTGAAAAGAAAGTGTTAATACCCATACCAGCTGTTCTGAGATACAAAGAACAAGATAATACGGTTTTGTAAATAATAATAATTAGGAATACAGGAAACGTCAAACAAGAGTTACTGACTTATCTTCACTTATAAAATATAGTTTGGGGATGAATAGATCAAAGGTAAAAGCCACGGGTACTATAACTTAATGCCAAAAAATAGATTGAGAGTGTAAAGAAACCACGAACTTGAAATATGAATCACACTTAACATCTTTAATTACTTTCGAAAGGTTTAAATTTGACTTCATAGGCGCTATCGCTGAAAAACAAAAAGATGAGAGATTTTAAAGAATATAAACAAACCATATTTTTTTATATATAGACCATCCATGATTCCTGGCTCTTTTGATAAAAGATAGCAATTTATTTAACAAGTATTTTTACTTGATGAACAAAAATGGATAGAGTTGACAAACATCAGACTTAGAAAATTATATTTGATAAATTTATTCAAAATACTATAGGATTTAAAATATTAGAGAATGGAGAATTATGCTCTTATAAACAGCCACAAGCATTAAGACTAAAAAACATCAAGTTTTATGTATGGTCTTTTCTTTAATTACTTTTAATTTCTGACAGATTATGTTAGGTTTGGTTTTAGTTCCACTTTGTAAATACTTGTATTTTACGACGTAACTACTGAAGACAGAGAACACAACACTTGCATATCAAAATATTACTAAAACCTGAGTTTAGTAATGTACTAATTAACTTTTGATCCTGAATATTTGTAATTTTGTTATTATCTGATGGGTGTTCAGTAACAAAGGAAGTTGTATTTTCATCTCCAGCTGTTATGTTTGTAAGAGATTAGACATCCGGTACCGTTTGGGTGAGTCCTGCTTTGTGTTTGGCCATGATTAAAACGCACATACTCACAGAAGTCGTTATGTCTATTTTAAAGCTCTTATTATTAAATATATAGTAACTATCAATAATCTTAAGTACTTAAAAAAGCAGTGTTTTCAAGTTATCTCGCTAAATGTTAAAAAGCTTTGATGCATGTAGGGTAAAATTGAAAGAACTCTGTAATATTAAAATTTTGCTTATTTTTAGAGTGCTTATATCGCACTGAATTTTAAAAATTTTATGTTAATAAAATATAAAATAAAATACAGAACTAACATGAGATGACTACTTATACGTAATGTTGCAACAACTCTGAGTGGATAAGATATTGAAATTTTAAGTCGTTACCTCGTGATCTTTCCTAAACTTATTTCTAGACTAAAGTTTTGTATTTTGATTAAAACAGTAAATTTGCGAAAATTTTCGCTCCCAAAATTTGAAGAAATATTTCTCAATACAAGTAAATAAAATATGTGATTGAAGCGTTAAATGAATTAAAATGAGTTACATTTAAGTGGTGAAGTGGCAATTTGCTTCTGGAAAACGTACATATAAATCTTATCTAACTACTACAACATGGTGTGAATGATAAATTATTATATTTAAAATGTGGGTAAATTATAAATACAGCATGATTTAACATGTAAGTCAGGACAAAGGGGGAAAACGATCATACATGTTACGTTGATTCACCAATTGAGATTTTTTTGTTTATAATTCATGAACGGAAAGTAAATTAATAGGGATAATTTCGATCAATAACAATATTATAAAACATAACAAACTGCATTATTTTTCTATTTTTTGACATATATAAAACATTTATAAAAGGAATCTGAGAAAATTAGAAAACACCTAGGCGTCAAATATTTTAATATCCATAAACAAAAACTGCAATCCTTTGATTTATTTTAAAACGATGTCAGAATATTTGATAACGTACTTCGATTGTTGTTGTTGTTTTGAATTAAGCACAAAGCTACACAATGGACTATCTGTGTTCTTTTCATCACGGGTATCGAAACTTGGATTTTAGCGTGTAAGTCCGCAGACACACCGCTGAGCCTCTGGGGGGCAACGTACTTTGAACTTATAAATTATTACACATGTATGTTGATGACAAATAAATACTGCAGAGGAAATAGACGAAATCTTATTAGTCATCTGTTTATTGGTCGTTCCTGTGGTCTATACATGAATATATGTTATGTATGCGTATAGTTCTTCTTTGTATAAAGTTCATTGTACGTTTAGCGCACCATGATGCCAATCAGAAGGTTCAAGATTCAAGCCACCGAATATGCTCTGCATTCTTAGATATAAATGGCGTTTTAACTGTTATATATTTATAAGTATAACTATCTATTGAACTACATTTTGAATGCGTATTTATAGCCAGACTGACTCAGAATAATTGATGCTATAATATTCAATTAAAAAGCGTGGAAACTTAAAAAGTACTAGTAACATTATGCAAAAATAAAACAAATTCTAATTCACAATAACTGAATTACACAACGATTGCTTCGCACAATTTCATGAACAAATATGCAATAAACTATTTCTATTAAATTTAACTTAATATAACACTCGCACTGTACTTAAACTATCTAAATCATAACACACATTAAATTCAAACAATCGTGTGTATATCTAACAATAAGCCACTCTTTAAGAAAAATGTTTACACTATATTTATACTACATACATGAATTTTTTACGTTAATGCACAAATTTTACCCATACAATCTACACCAGCATTTGCAGACCCCTTAATGATTTCAATGTAGAACCAGTAGCTCTGGAGATAATACTAATTTCATGATCCTTGAACTGCCGATTTTGCATGTCTGGATACATGCAAGAAGCTGATGGTGCATTTGGATGATGAATTCCTTCATATAGAGGTACTTCAAAAAATCCCACTCTTGTTCAATCGTAGAGTAGTTCTTCTCAGTATTCAACAGTTTTTTACTGACGTACATTGCAGGGAACAGTACGTCTTCTTACTCGTTCAGAAGTATTGCCCCAACTCTAATGTCTGATGAATTGGCCTGAACAATGAATGGTTTTGAACTCTGACATTCTGAGGATTGGGTGAATTTCCTAACACGTTCTTCAACTTCTGGAATGCCATCTGTTATGATTGTTCCCACTTTATTTTGTTGGGTTGACTTTTCTTGATCAGGCCAGTCAGTGATTCAGTAGTTCCAATGTGGTTTGGGTTAAACTTTCTATAATATCTTGCAAGCCCTAGGAAGGGCTTAATCTAATGCTTGGTCATCAGAGCTGGTTCATCTTCTCCTCTTCCATGTCTATTTGTCTGTTACCAGCCTTGTGTCCAACAAAGTCTGACCCAGAATAATTGATGTCATACTTAGATAGTTTGATATGTTGCCCTCACTCTTCTGAACAACTATCTACTATCCTTCAGCCTTCCTATCTGACTGTGTAATCCATTTAATGCTAAGTGTTGGTGGTTTTGTGCAACATTTTCATCACCGTGTGGCTGAATGTTACTGCTTACCTTTCTCTTGAACTGGTATCATCCATCTAGTTTCGCCATGATAGCCTCTAGGGTGTACACAGTATTGAATCCATACCTCATCACGAGGCCCAGATTCCATAAATTTAAGCAAAAGTAGTTTCATCCATTCCTATTTTTCACAATTATATCCAGTATAACTGCCTTGATGGATCTGACACAGTACTTCTTTCCAGTTCCCTATTCTGTAAGTCTTTTTCCTCGTTGTCTTGTGCTTGACTTTCTCCCAGTCACTGTCACAATGTTTCTGCAGTGAAAGGTCTTTCTCCTGTGCTTCTTTCAGTTTCTGGGCCCGGCATAGCCAAGCGTGTTAAGGCGTGCGACTCGTAATCTGAGGGTCGCGGGTTCGCAACCCCGTCGCGCCAAACATGCTCGCCCTTTCAGTCGTGGGGGCGTGATAACGTGACGGTCAATCTCACTATTCGTTGATAAAAGAGAAGCCCAAGAGTTGGCGGTGGCTCGTGATGACTAGCTGTCTTCCCTCTAGTCTTACATGGCTAAATTTATGGACGGCTGGCACAGATATACCTCGAGTAGCTTTGCGCGAAATTTAAAAACAAACAAATAATATTTCAGTTCCTTCAAATATACATTCAGGTAGTAACCTTTAGAGACTTTCATGAGGTTAATGTTTTGTTTGATTTTCTTTTCTTGAGTTATTTTGCTAACTTGGTATATTTTCAGTTATCAAGACCTAGTAGCATCCATCTATTATATGTCACACACACATAACCTCAAGATTTTCCATGTATGATAATATGGAGTGTCCACCTTTATTTTTGGTATAAGAATATTTATCACTGTCTCATCAATTAGCATACACAGATATGCCTTGTCTGTCATTCTGTCATCAGATGCTAGACTGGTTCTCACTGTTGTGCTGCTGCATCAAGTGTCTTATAGGACTTTATCCTTCAACAATTAGCACGTTGTGACATATTGACACTTCTCTTCTTGATGTTTATCATAAGCTTTGATCAATACTGGCACTGGTGACCCGTTTGCAAACTTAAGTTAACTTTCAATCTCACACTATTATCATTGTTATGATACATTTTTCTTGTGGTGAATCTGGTTAGTTGTCTTTATTATGTTCCTTCTAGCAGCAGTATCCATGTTGACAACCTATCTTTTCTTGTTTCTTGCAAACAACATCTTTGAAGGTAGCTCCAACTGCTTTATATTGAGATCTCTGCTGTTTCTTGTTTGTTACAAACTTGCAATTGCTCATATTGTACTTCATTTTATAACAATTACAGTATCTCTTTTCATTTGATATGTTAACTTCTTGTCACTTTTTGTGGCGTGAATCTTCTGGCAAGCCGCCTCTGGTTTTGACTTTGAATGATTATTATTGGAATTGTTAGATATACTCCCTCTATGGGGTTCTATATACTTCTCTGCCAGCTTGATCATCTCGTTCACTTATTTTGGTACTCTCTCTGTTAGAAACAGTGATATTTCAGCAGAATACATGATCATAAACTGCTCATATTTCAATAGATCTGATAGTCCTTCAAAGATATATTTGGACTTTGCCATTTCAGTCCATTTTGTGAAGCATTGCTGTTGTGTGCCACAAACTTAAATACAGTTTTTCCAGTGTTAAGTTTTATTTCTCTGAACATCCAGCAAAGACCTTCTTAAGTAAGTTAATAGTATTTCAGCAACGCCACTTTTTACTTGCCACCTTTCATGGTAATTTCTGATGTCATGCCCACGTATGCTCATAGAGTCCTTTCTTATGACAATGGGCTGAGACAGACTGCCAGTTTCCTTTGTCCCAGTTTTGACTTCAGGCAAATATTTCATATTTCTTCAAGAAAACATCTATGTTGTCGTTCTGTTTATTATATTTGGGTAGCTTGGGTTAGCTGACCCTGACACCATTATCATTCTTATGGCTTCCATCTTTATATTGAGTGAGCTTGGCAATCTCAGTTTGTTTTATTATTCTCTTTACTTCCAGTTTCTTCCTGCTCTACTTTTTTTTTCTCAGTTTGTGCTATTATTCTTTCTTCCACTCTTCCTTGTCTCTAGGTCTTATTGATGTTTAATAACCTCTCATAGATGGCCATTTTTTTTACTCCAAGTTTCACAATCTTCTCTATCCACTTATCAAAGGCAGTCAGCGTGGTTATACAGTATAGTTCTGACCTTTACAATTTTTTGTCATAACCACATATGTTCTTAAATAGGCCTACTTATTATCGTTCATGTTTCCTGCTACTGCTGTTTACCATTGTATGAACCCAGCTGACTCACTAATATCGGGTTTTGTATATGGGGATAATTCTTTATAGTAGTTGTCTGAGATTTGTTCGCGATAAATTTTATCAGTAAACAAACAGCATACAAGGCATTTGTTTTAAAATAATATATTAGAGTACTTTGGTCCGGCATGGCCAGGTGGATTAAGGAGTTCGACTCGTAATGTAAAAGTCGCGGGTTTGAATCCCGGTTGCACCAAATATGTTTGCCCTTTCAGTCGTGGGGGCGTTATAATGTAACGGTATCAGCTCCACTACTCGTTGGTAAAAGAGTAGCCCAAAAGTTGGCGGTGGGTGGTGATGACAAGCTGTTTTCTCTCTAGTCTTACACTGCTAAATTAGGGACGGTTGCGCAGATAGTTTCGTGTAGCTTTGCGCAAAAATTCAAAACACAAACAGTCGTCATTGTTGGTGAAGTATTCTGAAGTACACATAAAAAAATTCTCAACCCAAACCAGCCGTTTCAACATATAAAGAGATTCTAGCTGATAGATAAACAGCCTTTTATTCAGTAACCATGTTGAACCATAACAACATATAAAGACTACTGAGGAAATAATTAAAAAAATTCTTCGAAAGTATGAAAAGTTACCTCCAAAAGTAATGCCTAACGCACATTCTAGAAAGATTTGCACAGTTATAATTCTGTGAAGTCGCATAAGTTTTATACATTAGAGTTAATTTGTATATTAAATAACTTGTTGAATTGCTTGTAATGTTAAAGAACTTTTAAAACCCAATTGAAACACACTTGATAAATTAATTTCCAAGCGTACAGTTAAATTGAAAAAGTAAGAAACAATATTTCGGAAGACAGAAATAGAGAAAGGAATGCAACAGTTAGTAAAATGTGTAATATTACTTTTAAAAAAAAAACCTGTAATGAACTGCTTTTTTACTAACATGCTCAACGCTGGAAAGTAACTTACAACTTTACTCCTGATCTCAGTTAGTACCCTGATCTTAAAGACATCATATACTTGAATTACAATAAATAGTTGATTCATCGTTTTCTTGGTAGTAACGTTCACGTTTCCAACACTTGTAGTAGTTTCCCTCTTCATTTGAAAACTGTTTCTATTTATTGAAGGCTATCTTCTACAATTCCTAGCAACATGACGTTTTAAGTTCCTATTGAAACACTTTTTTTTCTCTCTCTGTATGTGTAGTTTACTTATTCCGTTAAGAGAAAGCAGTTGAGTTATTAAAGGCATTTTGTCTACAGTTCATGGCAAGATGTTTTTTTAAGTTGTAGTTGAAAAACAATCTCTTTCATTCTGAGCGAACAGTTTACTGATTAACACTAGAGGTCCCAGATTTCTTGGATGGTGTTTTAGTTGTTTATTTAAGTTTCATAACAAACTAGACTGCCGCATCTACAAGTTTACGACTGCTTTGCATTAGGATAATTTATATATCTTTACCTACAAAGGCATCTGTGAATTTGGCACATGTCAAAGATCTATCATTTTAAATGAAACGTATTAGCAAGTATTTTTGTATATTATAGCAAATTCAGCTAATATCTTGTCCTTATTCCTCATTAATTTTCTGAGGTGTGTTTTAAAAATTATTTTCTGATGTGACACTTCAAATCTGTTTGAAAAGACAGCATTAATGCTTTGTAGTTATTGTGGCTCTTTGTTAAAAAGTAACTTAATTTTGTTAAAATTGGTCATTTTAAATGTTTATCAATTACTTGATCCATTATATTTGAATATTACTTCAGCGTACATCTGATATGCGTTCTGTGATACCTTCCAGTCGTAATCTGCTGGTTTTTTGAATTGGATAATGTTGTGTAAATGGGTTGCTAATTCTCTTACTTGATCAAGTTATTGTATAATTGGATAAGACTAAGAATGTCTTGCAGTCATAAGTGAGAAAGCATTAGTAATAACAGGTGAAGAGTGGATCATTTATTTTGTTCCATGTTCCATAATTAATTGTACCTAAAGTTGAAATTCAGGAATGGATGCAGTGAAAGGTATGGTTAGTTTACTCCTTGAAATCCTTTTCTACTTTATTATTTTTGTGACAATCCTCCTGTACAATTCAATAAATTTTTTTATATATTTTTAAACTTTACATTTTCTATGACTTTCTCAATTTTAGTAGGTAAATTTTTGTCTCGCCTTCCATCAAACTGACCTTGTCTGGAAACTCTTCTGTAAATCTTATATTTCATAAAGTAACTTTCTTTGTGATATCTTTGTTTTTGGTTTCCGTCTTCTTGACTTTGCTTCGACTATTTCATCTTTATCAAATTTTCAATCTCGCATCGAGCACTTGTTTTTATCTTAAAATTCATTCTGGTTTCTGCCTTATTTCTACCAAAATAAAGTCACTTTTGACACCCGTTTATAACGTTTTTTTAATTTTTAAGCTGTTTTCTTTAGGTTACTTGGTGAGAAGATGATTTCAAAGCTAAGTTTCCTAAATGCTAATGAATAAATTTGTTTCTTGAGTTACAAGTTGTATAAATTAGATGTGCAAATGCTCTCCACAGACGATAACAGAATAGCTAGTTGCAAATCTTTTCGTTCACGCTATTTTCGTTTTTAGAGTACTTTGTTGAAACACAAGTTCAATATTTAAGACACTGAACTAACTTACAAACTGTCTGAAAGTGATAGACAAACTAAAAAATTCTAAACTCAACGATTAATAAAGTATTGTAACAAACTCCTAAGATCCATCAGTATATTACTACTTTACATACATTTGAGTTTTTATATAGCCCAAAACTTCAAAAAAAAGTTTGGTTATTAAAGCCACGCCTGTAATATTTTGTAAAACTCCTCAAATACATATCGGTACAAATGCCTAAATTGCTGAAAACAGTATAACCTACAATATTACATTAACTTTTAAAATTTGTATAAGATTTACTGTTTCATCCCTGGGGCCCGGCATTGCCAAGCGTGTTAAGGCATGCGATACGTAATATGAGGGTCGCGGGTTCGCATCCCCGTCGCGCCAAACATGCTCGCCCTTTCAGCCATGGGGGCATAATAATGTGACGGTCAATCCCACTATTCGTTGGTAAAAGAATAGCCCAAGAGTTGGCGGTGGGTGGTGATGACTAGCTGCCTTCCCTCTAGTCTTACACTGCAAAATTAGGAACGGCTAGTAGAGATAGCCCTCGAGTAGCATTGTGCGAAATTCAAAAACAAACAAACTTTCATCCTATGTTATTAGAATAATACAAATAAAACAATGACATTGATAGTTAGGTGAAAAGTGAACTAAGTTATTTTAGTTATTTTTTTAATTTCCAGTGACGTAGTCACGTTTCCCACTCGGAGAAGGTGGGTAGAGGTAGACAATTTTAAGAAGGGTGTGTATGTGTAGGTGTGTGTTTTTCTTACAGCAAAGCCACATCTGGCTGTCTGCCGAGTATTTTAAAAAGGATTAAAAAATATTTAAAAACTGAGGTTGATCTAAATTTGTAATATAATGGTCATTAAAGCAAATCAAATCAAAGAGATGAGTGTTTATAGAAGTTTTATTTCCTTTAATCAAATGATACAAAACAAGTTTATTATATATAAAAGCTTGGAAATAATACGCCATCAATATGTTTAGATTTTTCAGGGAAACTGAACCATTTTGCTTCTTTTGATTACGTCTCTGTAATAATTTCCAGGGAAAGATTGGTCGGGAGAACACATCTTTGTCTTCATGTAACTAACTCCTCTGTTCTTTTGTTGTTATTATTTCTGTATAGCATTTACGTCATGTTTTTATCGTATCTTGCAAAAATTATTTGTTTTTAAATATTCGCACAAACATATAAAGCTATCTGTGCTAACCATCCCTAATTTTGAACTGCTATAATAGAGGGAAGGCAGCTTTGTCAGCAGCACTCATCACTAACACTTGAGCCACTCTTGTCTGACCGTAAAAAAAAAGTTTATTAACTACCCTTAAAATGCACACATGACTCCAAAGCGTGGAGCACGAGTTTATTTTGGATGGTAATTGGACGTGAAAATTCGAACTACAAATCCATAGTCTCGTACACTAACCACTGGGCTACATTCGACCAACCAGTAATGAATACAGGTCTTTTATAGTTTATGCAGAAAACTAACTTAACAGCTTTGACAAGGTACAAAGTAATAAAATTATAACATTAAAAGGATATTCTTTACTAAAATACGTAGCTGCAAAATATAACATGTCATTGAAGCTGTAAAAAGAATAGATGTAATTTCTGTTCACAGATTTTTCAACTGATGAATTTACGTAATATGTTGTCTAATTGTTTTCACCTTCTAATAAATTAGTAAGATGTAGATAAAGCAGCACGGTCAGAAAAGTGTTCTACAGGGTTTTGAAGGATAATAAACATCAGCTATGCGAGTCTTTCACTTCCACTTTTGGTTGACTAGTAAGAAGTAAATAGATGTTTATGCTACTCCTATGTTTAAACGTAGTAATAAGAGTTACCATCGAATTTATAAACTAGTTAATTTTACTTATGTATTGGAAAGGATTCTAAACAGTTTGACAAATATTATATTATAAATTAAAGTCAACAAGGATTCATCAAACGGAAATCCTACGTTACTAATCTGTTATGTTATTTTTGCGGACGTTACTGGTTATCTGGACAAAGGAAGGGTGTGAATTTGGCGAGCTTATCTTCTTTAAAAGTTTGTGATAAGTGCTACACACAAGAGTACCTAAAAATTCATATAAGCTGGGGATGTAGAAAGACTAGTTAATTGGATTGTAGGTTGGTTGGACTTGGATGGGGGAGGATATTATTAATGGTGTTCAGTTCAACTGAATCATTGTTACTGTCTAAATATCTCAGGAGTCAACGATTGGCCTTTACTTTCCTATTCACATTAATGATACTGATAGGGGCATAATTAGTAAAGTTCGCTGATGATACAAAATCCTAGTGTATTTCGAGCTTTATTGAGGATGTTAAAGTAGTTACAAATGACAGGTCCACCCAGAGCCTGAGGGTGAGGAGCTGTTGCTTTGTACCCTAATCCCTCAAGTCATTAGGACCCCAATATACAAATTATTGTTTAATAAAAACTGAAGAAAACGAAAAACAAAGAACATGAATCATATAAGAAAGGGTGCTATAAAGTACAAAATATTTTTTAAAACTGTCTTGAAAGATAAAAATGGTACTTGATGAGATGCTATTTCGAAGGTAATTTTAATTTTATGTTTGAAATTTATAAAGATAATTTAATAATCATTACTGAATATACTAAATAATTAATTATCTTTGTGTGCCTGTTAATCTGACATTTAATCATATTTTCAGGGAAGTATGATTTTTTGGAGAGGATCTCCTTATTTTAAGTTTGGCTTAGCTTAAACTCTTTTAACTGTGGGTGACCTACCGAATAATTTTGACCAGTTGATAAATCGAGCAGATAACGTTTAGCTATATTAACTGCAAGATTATATTAAGCAACTTTAATTACATTCATGTACAAAAATGTTAAAACAATAAAATATTTTATCATTCTTTACATTTTATGGACCTGATTCTTATATACTATTATATAATGTAAATTTCAACACAATGGTAATACTTCACTGATCCCTGTTGACAACTGAATTAGCCAGGGTGAGAATACTTATTCATTTTTAAATTCCTGTACACTCGTATCAAAGGCATGTCATAAGGCTTGAATAAACATACTGATCAAATTTAGAGTTTGAAATAACTGACATAAAGCCCCATCTAGTGTCTTAACTACAAAGAAAGTAGCTAGCAAGGAACTACAATTTGGTACCGATATATAATAGAAGATATCAATGTAAAAGTACTTCCCAAATACACCTTTTTACAAACAGGTTATAGAGTTCTCCATAGGACAGAGAGCTCGCATAAAAGCTTTACAAGATACTGGTTGATATATCCGACAAATTGCTGCAGACTTGAAATGCTCTCCAAACACTGTCAAGTGCACTCTAAATCGTGAGATCAGAGCAGGTAAATTTGAAAGTAGGAAAGGAAAAGGCAGAAAAGATAAAATAAATAATACTGATGTAAAGTATCTTCGTTTGTGCAGCATTCCAGACAGAAGAAAGACTGTGACTTATTTCAAGCTTGAGATAAACGACCATGTATTAAGTGACAGAAAAGTGTCCAGTTCCATAGTAACAATGAGACTCAACGAGAATGCAATATTTTGTCATGTAGCAGTTTAAAAAACCTTTACTTCAATCTCTAAATATTGTGAAGAGACTAAATTTTGCTACAAAGTGCAACAACCAGACTATTCATGATTGGAAAAAGGTTTTTATGACGGATGAGTCCAAGTTTTAATTTTTTTCCAAAGCTTACGAAAAAAAGTAAGAGATACTTATCTTAATGCGTAACAAGTACCATGAAGCATGGGAAAGGCAGTTTGATGGTGGGGTGATTTCCTGCTGAGATTACAGGAGATATTTACAAGATAGAAGGAAAAATGGACTAGCACAAGTACCATCAGATACTGATCCGTCACGGTATATCTTGACAGTTTAATACCATTCGTAAATGATTCTACTACCAAGAAGATAATGACCCCAAACAATCAACCAATGAAAACTGCTGGAATAATTTAAATACTGCAATGGTCTACTCAGATTCCTGAAGACTTGACCTAATTGAGCAGATTTGAGACTTGACAGATCAAAAACTTCGCAAATCAAAAGTTATTTCCAAAGAAACTTTATGGTAATGTATTAGAGACATTTGGAATAAAATCCGAAAGGGCACTTTGTTTAAATATTTTATATGCAAAAAACGGCTCTTTTGGGCTCAGAAAACACTTCAAATAGAAGAGCGAACAACGTTTCGACCTTCTTCGGTCATCGTCAGGTTCACAAAGAAAGAGGTAACTGGCCGGAAGCTGACCACATGTTTGAAAGGGGTTGTATAACTGAGTGTCGCAATGTAGAGGGCGCGGTTTGATGTTTGAATATATAATTTTATCTATATTAATATAGGTATAATGGTGTTCCTTTATATTGGTTTATTTTGGGTTTAAGTTGTTGTATAAGTAAGGCTTTATCTATATTAATATAGGTATAATGGTGTTCCTTTATATTGGTTTATTTTGGGTTTAAGTTGTTGTATAAGTAAGGCTTCTTTAATTTTTCGTTTGTTTATGTTTGTTTCTTTATTTAGTATTTTATTCAAAAACCAGGCACAAAACTAAGGTCTATACTATGTAAGAACTACACTGACAAACACCACACCAACATTATTTATAAAATACAATGTGATAACTGCCACGACTTCTATATAGGAGAAACAAGTAGAAAAATGGAAACCAGATTCAAAGAACATAAAAAGTCACCTTCACACGTTTTCGAACACTGCAAGTCAAATGGACACAACATAACCATAGAAAACACTAAAATACTAAATAAAGAAACAAACATAAACAAACGAAAAATTAAAGAAGCCTTACTTATACAACAACTTAAACCCAAAATAAACCAATATAAAGGAACACCATTATACCTATATTAATATTATAGATAAAATTATATATTCAAACATCAAACCGCGCCCTCTACATTGCGACACTCAGTTATACAACCCCTTCCAAACATGTGGTCAGCTTCCGGCCAGTTACCTCTTTCTTTGTGAACCTGACGATGACCGAAGAAGGTCGAAACGTTGTTCGCTCTTCTATTTGAAGTGTTTTCTGAGCCCAAAAGAGCCGTTTTTTGCATATAAAATTCTCAACAAGTGGGTTTCTCGACATCACTGTTTGTTTAAATATGTTGCAACAATGTTTGAAAGACAGCATGCAATTATTAAAGTTAAGGGGCGGACACAAAATATTGACTATTTGTTGAATTCAACCTCATCACTGAATTTCTGTTGTAATATGAAGATTAATAAAATTTTGATGTTTCACCTGTGATTTACCTTCCATTGTTTTTTCGAAAATAGCCTGAAATCAAAAGTTTGACTTTATCTTTACACATTTACACAGTGCTGTAATCTCCTTATCTTCTTTAAAAGAGTTAAAATGAGTGCTACAAGATTGATTCAAGGATAGCATGTTTATTTCAAAGTGATAGCTTTAGTTCTCTTAAGATATCTGTTCTTGAGAAAATAATGGTAAAAAGTAATTTTATGGGAGTGTACAAGATTATCTAGAACATTGTAAGGATAAATAAGTCTGGTTTATTTGTACTATATTCTGAAAATAATAAGATGAGTTGATACAAGTTTAATGTTTTGAAAACAAGCTAAGCTGAAGTTAGTATACTTTTAAACTTTTATTTTCGTAACTAGATGATTGAGTTATGGAATGAGTTAACGTTGGAAATAGTTGAGGACTGCATGTTAATTAAAGGAGTTATAGCACAGTATAGATCAGTATGATAACATAATATACATGTTATTACATGAAATAATCTAAAATAAAGCAGAAAGAACATGCGAAAATATTGAAACTTGAATTGTTATCACATAAGTGCGGGTCGAGATTTTCTAATAAATCAACTATTTTGAAAGAGAAATTAGCGACTTAATTAAATGGCTGATTTAGACTTTCTGAAGGGTAATTTTAGCTTTAAGAATTTCTAAGAATTTAACTGTGTAATAGCTCGGTGTCGTGGTGGGCTAATTCTCTCTTGTACGAATTATTATTGTAAGTCAATTGAATTTTAACTAATAATTCATATATATTTATGAATAAACTTATTAATTAAAATATTTATTAAAGGACTTTTACCGTAATTTAATTTAATGAGCTTACTGTTTTAAGTGTTCTTCAGATACATGGGAGTAGTATATTTTATTTTCTGACAACATTAAAAACTAGGTTTTGATACCATAGCGGGTACAGAATAGATAGCCCGTTGTTAGCTTTATGTTTAATTACACACAAACAGATAAACAAATCTCTTAGATTGTGAATTAATTATTTATGACAACTTTAAAGTAATTTTAAAGACGGCGTAAGTAAGAAACAAAACTATTGGATGTTACAAATAGAAATATATTTCATTATTCCACCTCTAGATGGCAAGACTAAACGCCGCAGAACGAAGACGTTAAATAATATATATATATGTATATACCAGATCTAATGACGTCATCAGTACTTGTAATGATCTGAAGGTTATATTATTAGGATTTTTAGTATAGAAGGTTAGAGTTGCGCAAATTTAGCGATTGGTGTATTTTGTGCGCTATACCTTATAAAACAAGTTTGAAAAGGATGGACAAGTTGTCAAAAATGAGTTGGAACGTCGAAATCAGAATTTGAAATCTATCTTAGAGAGTGAAAATGACACTCCGTGTTTATTTAGAAATTGTAGGTCTCACAGGCCATAGTGGATTAAATCGAAGATCAAAGTGTAGCTCAGGCCTATTTCTTCTTTTAGTGTTATGTGTGCTAATTCAGTTGCTAGTTCAGTCGGAGCAAGCTGAAAGTGATATAAGTATATTGAGTGAAGATACACTCTTTTTGTCCGATGTTCCATCCAGATTTTATTATGCCGATCCTGGGATTGCAAAATCAAAAAGGTCATTTGTTCACTCTAATAGTAACAGTGATACAGTTCATCCTGAAAGGGATGGGTTAGTGAAATCTAAGTTACCATCAACAGGTTTTCCAAAGTTTGGTGAGATTTTATTTGATATTACTGAAGTTTTTCTCTTAGTGTTACTTAGAAGCTGTGTAATCAGGAATTTGTGTAAGTGTTTAATAACATTATCACTGGGTCACTATTTGATAGTGACAGTTGAGATGGAGAATTGCCTGATTGGTTGCTCATTTGGCTATAATATTGATTTTAACGTTAGAACGGTGTTGTGGAGTAAAGGCCTTAGCTTCAAATTTCCAGCAGGGCAGATTACTTAATATTCTACTGCATTAAAATATTTTGTTTCAAGGAAGTTTGTTTACTTGTGAAGCTATTATCTTATTAGCATTCTGGATAAGTTACTTAAAACAGTTGAACACTTGAAAATGAGGGGAATTTCCAGTGTTAGAGCATGGTTTTATTCATAAAACTAAATTTGAAATATGAAATCAGTGGAAATGGTCTATGTTATTGGGACATTAGTATAAACAATATAGTTTGGGTGAGACACAGGAAGGTCTGTTTTGAATCTTTGCTGTGATATAATGTTAGCAGAACAGCATTAGTTAAAAGAAGAGGGTCATAGGTTAATGCCCTATTTATTTCAAATTTCTTCATGTGATGAGTTGTCATCTCATTCAACAATTTTATCACTCTCTTAAAAAATAAAACTACCAGAAGTACCTTAATTGAAGACTAGCTTGTCTTTTGCAAAGCATAAATGTGTGTCTACTTGTCTCATAGTCCTGCAGGATATAATGCAAGCAGATTTTGTAAATGATTCTAATATGTTGCTAACAATAAAAAGTTAAATTTAAAGGACCATGTATAAAATTTTTTAGCCCTCCCTATATTTGCTTTTCTAGTTATAATTGTTATCAATATGAAGAGTGAGAGTGTGTGTTGTTTGGTTTTTAGGGTATAATAACTATAAGGGGTTGGTTATTTTCAAATAGTTTAAGCTTTAGTCTTCAGGAAGAATGGAGTTCATTTATAGAGGGTACTTGTTGGAAGAATGGTCAAAATTACTTCAGAAAAAATTACAGTATTTGAGGAAGAGAGTACGCTAGATAATACAGCTGTATTAGTAAGAAGAAAGGTTAGTCTTAGAAAGAAAGAAGGAAATATTTAATAAGGTATTTAAGGGAAAAGATCTTGTATAAAGAAAGCAAGTTTATGTAAATGTAAATAAATATATCACAGGTTTGAAATAATTTTGATTAAGTATGCTGGAAATTTATGTGTGAAGAAATGTACAAGAAACGTGGAAGGAGAACTTACATATGAGGTTATAAAGTGTAAGATGTTATAAAGAGAAAAGATGGTTTAGTAGCAAAGTCTGTAGGTATTCTGTAATGTGTGACAAATGTCATCTTTGAGTAATACAAATCTCACATTAGCAGTGGAGACAATATTAAGGTAAAGAAATCTCAAATGAGATTTCGATTAAAACAATGAAAACTTTCCTGTAGAGCAGTTTTTACATGAAATTAGTCTTCAGACGTAATGAAAGCAAAAGCATTGAAAAATTTAAGAGATTCAATTACTATTTTAGAGATTAGGGATAGGTGTGAGAAAAAAGTTTGTATGTAATGTTTATAGTATGTTGTTACTTAAAAAAATGATATAGCCGAGATGAGCCTAAAAGACCTTTGACACCTCTTGAAAATGAAACATGGAGAGTAGAACAGATAAAATTTTTTGTAGGCTCTATCATTAATTGGTTGATATTGAGTGGAATGCATGCATATATCAACAGATTAGTTATAGTGTCAAAAGAAACAAGATTATTATGGGTGACATTTATTTTATAGATTGATTGGATTATCTTGATTTCATTATTCAAGGTTGTGGTTGTAGGTTTTATTATTCAGCATGTGAAAGATCCTATTATGTAATGAGAAAGACTGTTTTACCTTGAATTTAGTACTAAAAGGATATGATAAGAAATGGGTTTTTTGCATAATATGAGAGCATTAGTGAATATAAAGTAATTATTTGTGAAGCTCTGATTCATTTCATTTTTATTTGAATTAACCAAAGGCACATCCAAAATATTTAGTGAAGCTGACTTCAAAATCTGCTAGAGATTTAAAAAGAAATGAAAGAGGTAAATAATATGGTAAGGAAGAATTGCAATGAAGCTTGAGATATCTTTATTAGTTCAAGTTAGCTGAGAAGCATTGCATTCCTTCCTAGTGTCTATTTTTTAACCTAAAACCTTATCATTAATGGAAAATGAGAACTAAACTTCTGTTAAATTGTATCCTGCTTGTAAGAATGTGTAACTTTCAAAATTCAGAATTCCAAGGTTGACAAAGATATAAAAACAATAAAACTTCATGCACATGTATATATAAAAAAATATATTTTTATATTTGAGTAAATTAATTTTAGTTCCAAAGAGGAATTAAGAACAGTGTTGGCTTTCATGATATTTATAAACAAACCTCATTTTGGATGAAAAGAATATGACTTGAATGAAAACATTTTTTTACTTGTGTTTGTTTATGCTGATGAAAGTTAAGAAAAGGTTACTAATCTGATCAGTCTAGTTAAAAGGAGTGAGGAGTTTTCTTTAAATGATATTTATGTAGAAAAAGGAACTCTAAACATGTCAAATCTGATTTAGAATAAAGCTCTTAGTCCTGAGAAGATCCATCTCAAAAGTTGAAAGAACTATAAACTGTAGAAAAGAGCAAATGAAGAATTTGTTACTGGAAGAGGCTCTTCCAATTATAATTTATAATTTTAAAAATAAAAGCTTTTGGGAGAATATAATTTATGTTAATATCAAAGTATTGTAATATGATTTTTTTAAACAATTGTTTATAGGATAATAGACTTGTTATTGTATGTCAATTAGTCTAACAGTAAGACATAATTTCGTACAGCAATCAAGTTACAAGTACATTCAAATTGCAGGTATATCCAATCAAATAATTTGGTTTATGACACTAGTCACATCTGGGTTTAAATATAAAATAGAAGGAATAGGGGTTTGACCTCCTTAAATGAAAAAAAACAACAACTTGTGAGCTTCCAAAGTCTACTCTTCTTAGACCCTGCTGAGTCTCCCAGGTGGACCCCAGATGCCTGACCTAGACTGTCTGCTTTCTCTTTCCCATTTGCTTTGTGTGTTTTTCTAAAACTGTTTATCATTTAATAGAATAGCTCTGTCTTTGTATATATGAACAAATAGCTCTAATACTATTAGTTATATCAATTGTTAGTAGGTGATTAAATCAGCACTCTAAAAAATAGTGAAATTAATATGAAATAAACATTACCATTGTTGATCCCAGTTGTCAGTTTGATGTTATAATGGAAAATACCTGTAGTAATATCATCTAAATTTTGGCAATATCCCAGCTATCAGACACTGATTCTAAACTATTGAGTTGTTGTGGAAAATCAGTAAAGAATATAGATGTGGGTGTTTACACCCATAAAGTTTCAACTTTGTAGAGGTTGTAAGTTTCAAATGGTAGATATTTTAGAGCAGTTTTTAATTCTAATTTAAGAAATTTAATGGTAACTACTTTCCTATAACTGTCTGCAGACAGTAGGATCTGAGACACTGTGTGTGGAAGAACTCATTTCCATACTGTTAATTGATCTTCTATGACAACTGACTAGTTTATCACAAGCATTTGAATACTGACTAGTAGAATGGATACACCCACTGCATTTGGGTGCTATTACCACAGGTGTTATCCATTATGACATCATGTTAATAACTAGGAATGATAATGACAATGTTAATTTTATGTATAAATATACTGATTCACACTTGCACGTATATATATATTACATTTGACTTTTACATTGCACTTGCCCCACCTGTTGTATAAGACTAATTCCAGTTTATGAAATATAACTTGACATTAAAATGTGCCCAAATCAGTTAGACCCTTATACATATCCTATGAGAGATGGTGCTCTCTGTCATACTCTTCTTTGTTACAAATTCACCAGTTATCATGGCTTTATCATACCATTTTGAACACTCATGCCTCCTCCTGTTCTAAATCATCATTCAATTCCTATCCTTGTTGACAAGGAAGCTAATAAGAATGATCCACTTTGGTTGTACTTTTACTTTTGACACTATCTCACCTAGCTGTCCAACGGTCAAATGAACTGGTTTTCCCTTAACTCTTGGTAAATCCATTTTTTTTTTCCAAAATTAATCTTTTATGTGGCTTTTTATCAAAAGTATTCTGAAAATTTCTTTGCGTGAGCTCAAAAGAAAAAAAAAGGTGATATATAAGTGACACAAGACTTTCTGTTAGTGAATCCATGTTGGCTCTCTATGATATTGTATTCTATTAAGTGGAGTGTTTCTTTGTAACTATGATTAGGTACAGTTATAAGCTAATATGTGACCAATTAAAAATATTTTGTTAATTACAAGTGAATAAGTATAATAATTCAGTTTTGTTGCCAACAGGTATTAAAATTTGTTCTTAGATTTTTTAGTCTTTTAAATGCTTTATTATTCCCATAATTTTTTTTATTTAACATTTTGATTTTATATGCAGTAATTAATAAATGTTTTACTGGCTTTAGCTATTAATGCTTTCCAGTAGCCAAATTACTTCTGACTCTGAAATTTGAGAAGTTAGAATATTAAAAAAAAACTGATGGTTGAATATCAACCAGCATTACCAACTCTTCCTAGAGTAATAATGTATTTCAATTAGTTGATTATTTTTGTGGCATTACTTGAGCTTTTTGATTTTATTGTACAACACCAACCATTGTAATCAGTGCTCATTGATTAGTGGCTTAAATTTACTGAAGTTTTGTCTGAGTTTTTTGTATCTTAAATTTGTATTATTTAGTTTTACTTTGTGTAATTTTTTTGAAAATATCTATATTTATGGATTTCAACATGTAATATTCTTTACTTCAGTCACATACTGAAAAAGCTGAGTGCTTTTTTTTTCAGTGAAAATTTCAACTTATCCACATTTTATAACCCACCCAAACCTGGAACTCTTGAAGATGTTGCTTTTTGAATGTTTAACAACAATTTTACATCTTTTTTTCTTAAATAAGGGAATCTAAACTGAATACAATAATACAAATGAGGTATAATTGGGACCTCATAGAGTACATTGTTGACATTCTTGATTTTGTATTTAATATTTTCTTATGTAGTAGAACTTAAAATAATCTTTTTCTTTCTCTATCTTGTGACTTAGCTAATGCTGATTGTCTAGAATGTTGTTTTCGGCCTTTCTGATGCCAAAAACCAGTTCTCTGTCACTTAAGCTTTCAGGGTACAACAACAAAAAAACACATTGATTTGCATGTAAATATTCTGTCAGTTTTTGTTGTTTAATGATTTATTTGTGACAAGCATTGTTTTGAAATTTATGTGTTTCCTTGAGATTGTAACAAGCTGATCACACTTTTGGATGTTTGTATCACAGGAATGTGTAATTAAGGGTGTTTATGTCATTGCCTAATCCAAGATAGTTTCATCAATTTTTAGATATATTACGACAGTAGTTACAAAACTATTGCTGAAGAATTGAGCTGGATTTTGGGAAATATTGCATATGTAAATAGGGTTCACATGAAATGCCAGTCTGATGCTGAATTGACAAAATGAGCTACTTTACAGAGCTAATAATTGTATGTGATAACCATGGAAATTACAAGTTAAAATCTATGTCTATATTTTAAAAGTTTACTGTAGTATAAAGCTTGTTTCTACACCTTACTCTTTAATATATACAGAAAATAGTTGGTAATGTTTCTGTGTACATATTTAGTTGCTCCATTTCACTTTAGTTGGTAATGTTTCTGTGTACATATTTAGTTGCTCTGTTTTACTCGAGTTGGTAATATTTCTGTGTGCCATTTTAGTTGCTCCATTTCACTCCCGTTGGTAATGTTTCAGTGTACATATTTAGTTGATCCATTTCCCTCTACTTTTTTGTCACCTTCAATCTCAGCAGTAATTAATTGTTATTTAAATCAGACTTAAGTAACATAAAAAATAAAATTTGAGTGAAATTTCAGGTAACAATTAAATAAAATGTTTGGTTATTTTGCATTTTATTTACATACTGCTTATAATAAAGTTTGACTGCAAACTAGTTTCTCCTGTAAATGCATAGTTTATGGTTAAGGGTTTGTGAATTTAATTATATATGTAAAAACAGCTGGTATGGGTAGAGAAAGCTCCATGTAGAGGATCAAACAAGGTTTCAACCTTCTTCGATCATCATCAGGTTCGCAAAGAAAGAAAGAGGTAACTGACCAATACCTTACCATATGTTTGAAGGCAGTTGTATAATTGAGTGTAGGAATGTAGAGGGCATGATTAGATGTTGGATTATATTTATTAATATAGGTATGAAGGTGTTCCTTTGTATTGGTTTATTTTGGACTTGAGTTGTTATATAAGTAAGGCTCTTTAAGTTTGCATTTGCTTATGTTTGTTTCTTTATTAAGAATTTGGGTGTTTTTTATGGTTATATTGTGTTTATTTGTTTTGCAGTGTTCAAAACATGTGAAGGCGACTTTTTGTGTTCTTTGAATCTAGTTTCCATTTTTCTACTTGTTTCTCCAACATAGAAGTCATAGCAGTTATTACATCGTATTTTATAAATAATGTTGGTGTTGTGTTTGTTAGTGTAGTTTTGTGCCTGGTTTTTGAATAAATTTGGTATTAACTGGAATGTAATATTTTGTTACTAGGTTTTGCCAAATGTTGGTTATTTTCCTGCTGATGTCAGGATTGTATGGTATGCAGCAGTATATGATTTTATGATTTTTTAAGTTGTGGGGTATATTTACCTTTGTTATTTGATGTTGCTTTTTGTTCAGGTTTGTGCATATAATGTTTTCTATGGTTTGTGGAGGAAACCTGTTGATGTTAATGAAGTATTTTTTATTTTTGTGTAATTTGTCATTAATTTTATCTGGTGAGCATAGCTTTATGGCTGTGTTTATTTGGTTTTTTAGTATGATGAGTTTTTGTTTTGTTTCATGTGCTAAGTCCCAAGGAATATATAGTCCAATATGGGAGATTTTTCAGTATATTTCTGTTTTAAATTGTGTATCAGTTCTTGTAATTTAATTAACAAATATTTATATACTTATATATTACTCGGCAAAAGTTGCCCTTAAAAATGCTTCTTGGAAATTGTTTTAGTAACAGAATGAAAAATGTGTAACAAAAAAAAAGTCTACTTGTACTGAAGACTAAGTTTAACAGTAAAACTTCTTGTTCTGGTTAGTGGAAAGCTGATATGAGTTTCATACCCTGCACACTAGTTTATATTTGTGTGCATATATTTACAGTAACAATGCAAATACTCAAGCCTTAAGAGCTCAAAAACTCTCGGTTATTCAGACTGGTAACACTAGATTTCAGTGACTCTTGTTTGAATTGTCACTTTCATTTCATATCAGAATGAACTTTTATATTTTATTCTGTGAATAGAAAGAGAAAAACCAATGTGAACATTTAATTTCATAGTAGTTAGATGCAACTTGTTTATCCCTATTTCATTTTTTATGAATAACTGTTTATAGTCTGGCTTTATCTGGAAGAAAAACTTTTGTACTTTTATCATTTTTGAAATTTGTAGCGTCTACATTTATTTAGACTGGAATAAAGTATAAGAAGGGAAATAAAAAGAGACTTGAGAGTGCATGATTGAAATTAATTTTAAAACATTGAAAACACAAGTTCATTTTGCTTATTCATTATGAAATTGGAAAAAAGAATAGGCCAAATAATATTACAGATGAATTTTCAATTCAGGAACATTTAAATCTTAAATTTTTGGTATTTCTAAAAGGTTTAAATATCCAATTCACAGTAATTTCTGACATATAACCTGAAAAATATCATGATTTTAAAATATGTGACTTACAAAATTTTATGTTTCCATTTTGTATAAATTGATACACTTTTTCAGATGCTTTTGGGTATTTCTAGAAGGTTTAAATATCCAATCCACGGTAATTTCTAACATATAACCTGAAAAATATCATGATTTTAAAATATGTAGTGACTTAAAAAATTTTATGTTTCCATTTTGGAGAAATTGATACACTCTTTCAGATGCTTTTATGTTTACAGTTAGTCATACCATACATGTAGCTGTATGTATCAGGGTAAATGATTGAAGAAAGCCCTGTGTCTTCTAAATAAGGAATGCTTGAAAAGGGAACAGTAGACTATGATTAGCTAATCACTTTATATGAAAATAGTTCTTAGAATGTCAGATATTAAAAATCTTAGCTTAGCATTAGTCACAAGAAAAAATGAGCTACCAGTTACAATTTTTTGTATTTTAATGTATGAATTTCCTTCTGAAAATTCTGTTAAGATAATTGTGAAATTAATAGTTCACTTACTTTCTTCTGTTTTACTCACAACAGAAATTAAATATATGATGTACATAAAAAAAATTAATTTAAATTTTTTTTCTTTAAAATTCTTTTAAACTTTCTAGTGATTTAGGAAAATAGAGAATTTTATTGATGTTATTACATTGTGTTACTACACTTAATAATTTTTTCTTTTTTTTCCTGTGTTTTTACTACACAGCCTAAATAATTTTCCTTGAGAAAGGTCCAAGTTGAAACAGGAGTAATAATAAACTGTTTTTTTTTTTCTGTATTCTTAGTCATTTCTCAGCTTACTGTGACTTCTCCCATCCAGTTTTCAATATGTCATTTAAAAACTAATATGAGAAAGTGTTTATGATGAAATTGATAAAAAGCCATAGAAAATGTACAAGTTGAAGGTGAAAAAAAATAGAAAGCACGAAAAAAGATTTTAAAAACAAAATTAAGGATGTGCAAAATTATATCAATACCAGGATAAAACACTTGGAGCTGAACTAGCAAATGCAAGGATCAAAGTAGCCATGTAATTATCCATATCCACTTTCAGAATTCCAAATTCAGACATTATTAACTGTGCTGTATATATAATAGAAGAACCAAACTAGTATATAACTGTCACTATTACAGTTTTGTTATCTGTGACTGTAGGATCTTCTTTGGTCTCTCTAGCAACAGTTGTACTTCTTCAAGTTGTTGAATTTAACGTGGCAGTTCAACAACTTCCTATCAGGAAACCAACATACTACAATGGAAAGATACCATGGAAAGCACATCTGGCACGATTTGAAACATTTTCCAAGTTAAATAGATATGGAGAAAAATTTATTTACTTTTCCATACATTTAAAGAATCTAGCTTTAACAAAATAAAATCAAGGTTTGTAACCACCCACAGGCAGCAGGGGTTTGTACAGAAAAGTTTTGTGGGTTTCAAGATTACATTATTAAAATGAAAACATAAGAATTGACTATTATTTCCTTACAACCTTCATTTTAGTAAAATATTTTGTCTAAAATTTTGTTAGAAGGAGGCACGAGGGTTGATGGTTTGCTGAAGGAGACACTGTGGCAAAAAGATTGATATATATGTGCCATATAGTATTGAAATGGCTGATGAATATCTACAGTCCAGAAAGCCAGATAACAAGGTGGCTTCTGGAACTTTAGGCGTACATTCTCAACATCATATATCAACTTAAACAGAACCATAGAATTGTTGATGATGTGTTATACTGAAGAATATAAACATTAAAAAGAGCAAGTACAACATAATAAAAAGAACTAACTTAAAGTATAACAGAATGGAAGCCAAGATGAGACATCCACAGATGATGATGAACTAATGTTGTTCACAAGTCAGCTGAAAGATACTCAGACAAAAGATGCATGTTTTAAACAAGTTATTTGGTGGATAAGGAATTCTGCAGAATGATTATCATGGTAGACAGTGACTCGATACAATCAATAGGACAAGCACTTACTGAGCATAGCAAGATTTCTTATGTCTAACAAGAAGTTTTGTTATGCCAATGATGGAAAGACATCAGTGGATAGAAATTAACATGTCAGTTTTTATCTACATAATTACTGCAGTTGGAAGGACATTTTCACCTTCACAGCTGGACACTTAGACATAAGGAAATCACTATAAAGGATACAAGTATGCTTCTATTGGGTTGTATGCTGGAGACTTGTAGAGGGTTGGCATAAATCATGTTAACTTTGCTGTGAGCAAAATATTCATGAAGAAAGCAACATAGCTACAGTATTGTATGTTGAAACATCATTTAAGATAATTGGTGTGAGCTAGCTTTGATTTTCTACAACTGCAAATGTATTTGAATTGTTATGGATCCAAGGAAGAAAATCAAGGTTCAAAAGTCATGGCATTAGGGAAAAATGATAATAGGAGAGGATTATTTTGATTTATGTATAATGCAGCAACTTTCTTACAGAACTAATACATGATAGTTATATATTTAATAACATTTTAAACATAAATAAAATCCATCATTAAAAACTTTTTATGACACACTTTCATACAATTCAGTGTCTACCACTAGTTTATATCGGTGAAGAACGGTGAGACTAAGTATGTCTTGGTGGTGATAGACTGTTTGACCAAAGGAAAAAAAAAACTTATGCTGTTTCAAACCAGGAAGCAGAAACTTGCATCAAAACTTATTAGTGTACACATTTCAAGGTTTATGGTGCTTACAGAGCTTCACTTAGGTCATGGAATGAACTCTGAATCAATCTTAGTTAAGAAGGATTTGTCAGGTGCTTGGAACTAAAAAAACCAGGACCCTCTCTCTTTCTTCAGAAGGAAAAGTAGAATGGTATAACCATGAACCTGTCAAAGTCTGAGGCTGCTGTTGAAACCACTTGAGAGTACCCTCACATAAGAGCAAGCAATTTCTTTAAGCTTTCATATCCATTTATTGTTATTATTATATCGAGACAAGTCAGATGGTAACTGTTTCTCATCAATATGTGATATATGTTCTTTGGTTTTTTGTGAGTGAAATACTCTACTCACACTTTTTTTTCAGCATACAAAATCAAGAAATTTGTAGTCATGGGTGTTAGGTGATTTGCATGTTCCTTGAATATTAAAAACCCATTAAAATTTGCTTTTCCTTAGAGATGATGATTAAAGAATAGGTAATTAGGTGTAAAATACTTTTCAAGTTATTGAAGACATGAAGACAGTCTTGAGGAACATGATTTACTGATGGGAATTCATTTGATAAGAAATTCCAGAAGCTCAACCATTTTTTTAACTCTTACATACAACATTCCATTATTCAGGATGTGGGTCTTGATTTCTCTTTCCTGTGTAAGGTAAAGATAGTTTCTTCAATGATTACTGTGAATCAGAGGGTAATTTCACTGACAGTTTCAAAGAGACACTTCTCCCTTTCATTTTTTGAACGTTAGTGAATGGTGTTTGTAGTAGATAAGAACCTTGAACATATTTTATAATATCTTTGCAATGGATCTTGATGGTGGATTATTTTTCAACATTTTTTATTGAAAGAAAGTACTTCTGTTTTTGTCACTCTTTGTATTGTTTGGCACTTAAGTCATTGAACTCATAAACTAAACCACACAAACTGCAGTGTGGCTTTCTCACTTATATCTAAAAGCAAAAAGAAATTCTGGAAGCAGTCAGACAAATTGTGTAGCACTAAGCTTGGTGGTTGAAATATTTTCAACTGTTCACTGTTGATGGACTGTTTGCTGGTGAATGCAAAGAAAGATGTTTAGAAAGCTACTGTTGAGTTCCAAATAATTGTGCATGTATGATTATTTATTTTTAGGTACTTTTCCATCTTGTATGATACTTACTTGGGACTATATAATTACTAAGTTTTAGCTATCACACTCTGTGACCTATTGAGAGCCATGTCATAAAGCAGCATAAGGTCAAAATGCTCCAAATAAACTTATTTAAAGACAAGTGTCATTTCCATTTACTTTTGTACTTATACAAATAAGCATGGTAGTATTAATACTGCCACCATCACCATTACTGCAAGCAGGAGAACATAAGAATAATGCACTTGAAGTTTAAATAAAATACACCTCAATTTTATACCCTGTTGTATTATTCAAAACTGTATAGTAGCTAAGTTTTCTCTACTAGAAAGCAGGACGACCCGAAAATGTTTTTTGGTGATTGCAATTTAAAAAGAAGTAAAGAAAATTGGAGGGGTAATATTATCAGTGAAAATGGAGAAACTTTACTGTTTATTTCTAATCTACACTACTGTTCTTTACATGTGATAAATTTCTTTAATGCATAAACAAAAACTGATGGAAAAAATACTTTGCATGAAAATGTTTTCTTGTACATCTATAAAATATAAAAAAACTTGTATCAGTTTTTGTGCATGTGCAAAAAAATAAACTTGTATCAGTATATTTGTGTTTGATAAATGTAATTCAGTGCAAGAAAAAGAGTAGTTTGTTTAAATAATGAATTGATAACCATGTATTGCCTATTTCTACATTTTATGTGAACTTAAATGTCTAAGGAATAGTTTACTATGTAGTACATACAGATTATCATCTAACAGGCAGTTGATCTTAAAAACTTAACATCATGCTTCAGGCGCTGACCTTGAATGGTCTTGGTAATGTTTTTGTTGCTCACAGTTTTTAGCATGACATACCAGACATTCATGTATTCTACAAACTGGGCTGTTGCCAAGGTTTCTTATCTGACTCATGTATAAATCATTTAATTAGATCTAAGTTGAGAGTAGAACATTTTAGCAGTTGGATACTTTTGTCTCTTTGTTTCATTTCTGTGGTGAAGAATTTAGCCATTTATTGAAATTTACCACAATAGCATCAAGGTTTTTACTATTTAGCATAATAAAAACACGAGATCAACTTGTTCTGTTAAGTATATGTCAACAGGAGAATTCCAAGAACAAGCATTGAAACATATAATGGCAGATTGTTAAATGTAATTGCCTAGTTTGAAAACAGCTAAAAAACAAAATTGGTTATTAAGTGTTGTCTTTCAAAAGCCACAAAAATAATAAACATAGTGAGCTTATATTTCAGGTGTCAGTGTTTGTTGGCATCGACTGCCTTTTACAGTTACAATTGAAAATCTTTAAGACACTGTTTTATGAATGTTTTAAAAATAAAGAAGCTGTTTATTGTTGTTGCATTAACATTTACTGTGTATTACAGTATGATATAATATGTCTTAACCCAAGGCACTTCCACCTGCATGTTTTTATACCAGTACTTGACCAGATTCTCTATATATATACCAAAGATGCTACATCCTGGATGTTACCAGGGCACACCATTCTTGTTCATCAAATAGTTCTCATGCAAGGCACTTCCAGTGGAAGATTTTTGCCTAGATGTCATAATCCAATATATCTTAAGGTGCTTTCCCTGGATGTTTTTCTCTGTAGACCACACTTGGCCATAGTACTGTATATCCAAGGTGATTCTATGGGCAGACTACACTTGTTGATCAAAGAGTTTTCATACACGGTGCTTTTTCTGGACGTTTTCTGTCCGGGCAGACTGCTCTTGATCTGTTCGTGTACATTTCATGGTCCTTTAACCCTAGCCTCTCTTGTACCTTTATATGTTTCATTATCATTATGTTTGGTATTTTGGTTGGCTGCATAAATGACATAAGCAGGAAATGTATGCTGACAATGAGCTAGTTGTGACAGTTCTCTTGATCACACTCATATGTTCATATATATATATATATATATATATTCTCATAACACGCCTGCACATCAAAGGTATTTTCTCTGGATGTTTAGCTTGGATGGAATGAAATTATTGCTCACAATATCTGGTATGAAGCATTTTGACTAGATAAGCTGCCCTTGTTGCTTACAATATCCCATATGAGGTGTTTTAACTGGATATTTTGCCTGGATAAATTGCACTTGTCATAATTCAGTGTAACTTGAAGATATACAATTGACACTTATATGAATTGGTATCACTTCCACTCTAGGTTTTTCAATTTTGTAATGGTATTCAAGTCTTGTTCTCCAGCACTTTTATACTGATTTGGTACTGTATGTCTTTTCCCAATGTAAGTAGGTGATGACCCATTCTGTTCTTCCCACTTTGTGATAGTTTTCTTTACTGGGTAAAGAGCATACCCACTTGAGAAGTAGTTCTATACCACACAGATGCAACTTCTGTTTTTAATCTTGCACAACAGTTCTTTCAGTGTGGTTACTTTCTGCTTGATTTTGTTTTTTTGCATGTTCATCTGCCCCTCTAGTTTTTCAAAGTGGCGTGAGAAGTAAGACCATTTCAGAAGTTAACATTTTCTAAGCCTGAAAATGTATTTCGATATGTACCTGCCTTACCTCAACTGCTTTCTTCCCTTCTTCCTCACTGATTTACCAGTGTTTATGGTTTGAAAACAACAGTTCTTGAAAGTGAAGATTATCCTAGAATAATAAACTGCATTAGCTGTGCTAGTACAGATGGTACAGTAGGATTTTTGGAGGGTAATTGCATGATCAGTACATGTTTTGAAAGGATATAAAACTGACTGGGTATAAAAGACTGATGAGCTAGATGAAAAGTTTTTTTTTCTTAGCAATGTTCAGAGAGCAAATCAAGATTGAAATATCTTTGAGGTGAGAAGAGGTAAATACTTATCTGAAATACAGTTTCAGTATAAAATAAAGTTAATTTTTATTTGAACAAGTTATATGATTCATAAATAAATAATTCTGAAGTTTGAAACTGTTTCATATAGTAGTTGTTTTTTGCAATAAAATAAGACAAACTATTAAATAAATGTTTTCAGGTCTCACTGTTTACTAAGTTAGAATTATGTTAAAATCCATAATTAAAATAAAAATGTACAGAAAAATTATTTGTACATTTAAAAACTGAATTACTAAGCTCAGGTATTAGGTTCAGTTTTAGACTTTTAACATAGACTTGAAATAACTTTCAGTAGCATTCAATTATCTGTAAAATATGTATGCATTAACTTGATATTATCATAAGTATAATTAAATCAGAAACAGATCAGGATATCATAAGAAATTGGTCTAGAATTAATATTAACTTTTGATCAAAGCAGGATTTATGCATAGATCAGAAATATAAACATATACTTACTTATGACCATAGGTAACTAAATATAGTGTTCAGACAGTATTACTTTTATGATCAGAATATAGTTTCATCAGTTGCAAACTCTCACTGTTTTTTTATCAATATTCAAGGGCTAAATCTGAACCTAATCCCTGAGCTTAGTAATTCAATACAGACACACTGTGTTGGTTAAATATCAATACATCTGCTTTTACTTTTTATTATTTCTATTTAACTCCGTGTTTATTATTTTATTGTAATGATTTTGCCACACTGTTAGTTTAAGCATTTAACAGCCCCAATTTGGGCTATTGTAATATTAAACATAGAGTTAAATAGAAATAATAAAAAGTAAAAGCAGATGTATTTAACCAACACAATGTGTCAGCACTGTAGTAAGTTTTGATTGTGTAGTCAGATCTACAACCAAGAACTATCACATGAAAGTACATGTTAGCAATTTCTGTTTGAGACTAACTAACATGATCATCTCTGGAAGTTAATGGTGTGGTCTAAGGGTATCCAGTTTGAACAAGCTGCTGACTTTGTGGTGTAGCATACGTATTTGAACAAAATGGAATGTGTTGGTTTGATTACTTTGATTAAGGACCTGTTAAATTCAGATGGAACAACTGCTGTTTTGGTTGCAGTATAATTGAATAGAATATTAAGAAATTTGCTCTGACAGATCTTGAAACTGGAGTTCCAAACAAGTACTTTTGAGATTAATACTCTGCCAACTGAGCTGCAATGGTTCAAGTCTCAAGCAAATAATTTTAGTGCTGATCTTTGCAACAATAAAAGACAAGGATAATAATAATAAATTACATGTACCTGCATCTAACTTTATGAAACTTTAAAATATATTTTCAAAGGGATGTGTAGAGACATATTCAATGATGTATTTAAATGAAGAACAAAAAATGATATTCTTATGAATCACTTTGATTTAATATACAGAAAGTATATTTTTCTTGATTTGTGTAAATCAACCAGATAAAATGCTTACATTTATCTTCTGCAAACATTGTTAAAAAATACGTATACTACAATAGCTTGGTTAAATGTAAATAAAATAATGTATTCCATATAAAGCTTTCAAAACCAATCTAATGAAGTAAGTAAATAAAATTTAATTTGCTAAGAAGAGTGAAGAACCATCATAGATAATACTGGAACTGATATTAAAGTAGTTTAGTCATGTCGAACAAACTTGATAAAATTGATTATTTATTGTGACAAACAGAATTTGTTTTAGCTTGATTAAATATGTAATCAATAAGTCTTGTACATATACAGGTAAACCAACGTGATGAAGTGAATATATGAGGAATAAGCTGATGAGAACAGTGTAGCAACATTATTACAAACTAACTTGAATGAAAATTTTATTTACCAATGTTTTTACTTTTTAATACATAGAGATTCATGATCTGTGCACTCTGTTTAGTAATAAAAGAAAAATCATTTTAATGGATATTAAAGTTAGGAATAATTATATTTATCTTTTGAAAATATTCAAAAAAGTAACACAATTCTGTAAAAGCAACTGAGTAAGTGTGGTATACAGGATTGTTGCTAACATAGCCCCACCCAGGGCTCATTCTGCTCACCCGCCACTCCAGTGAAATATAAACTGCTGCTGGGTGCTAAACATCACCAAGAAAAAGTTCATCATTAACACAAGACATTTCTTTGTCAATGTCACAGTACAGTTTACTTTGCAATTTGCCTTTGCATCAAAATACATTTAAAGAAAATTCCACGTTAAAACAATTGTACAAGAAACTAAATAATAGACCCATGCCATGCTAATTCACTCATACTTATTATATCAGTTGATATTATCCATAGTGGATACTTTCCAGTAAAAGTGTGCATTATATAAAAATATTTTCCAAGTTTTGCAGCTATCTAAAATAATAATGTATGTCAATGCATGTATTGCATAAAAAACTCATTTAATCTTATTGTGACTAATGTTAAAAATTGCTCAATCAGAAAAATAAGACTCACCCTAGAGTAAAATTTTTTCAACCTTTATATTTTTCAGACTTGTCATTTACTTCGTATCATGTGTTTGTCTAGTGACTGCTTTATCCTATAGAGTGAAAGATAAACAACAGATGCTACTACAAGAGACATGTTTCCTGAGATTAACAGTTTGTGTATTGCTGTAATTTAGTTATTAAAACTAGTATTTAATATCGTAGTACTTTTTGTGAGAACTTGCATTTAACTGAATTTCTGTAGTAAAATATTGTTGATAGCTATAGGTATATGTAACAAATTAGTAGCATTTTAAATATCATTGATTAAGGTCACATTTGTTTTAGTCTGAAACCTTCTGTGTGATAAAATAAAGCTGATATATCTTAAAATTTGTTGATCTGTGTTTACAGTTCAGTTAGAAACATTTTATGATATTGTTTAGTTACATCGTGAAATGCCTTTGTTAAAACTCTGCTGTTCTTCATTGTTTTTGAAAGAACTGCGGAATATAGTTAAAATGCACTTTTATTTATTTGTATCTATAGGGTCATGTGGGCAGAGTGGGTTTGAATGCCTGGACCGCAAAAAATGTATACCACAAGCATGGGTATGTGACTATTCACCAGACTGTGATGATGGTTCTGATGAAGAAAATTGTGGTGAGTTTAGGAAATACATAATGTTTGCTTTTTTTTATATCCTTCTGTGAATTTTCTGGAAAGTTTATTAAATATATATTTTATATCCAATAAATACAACTATGCATTTACAAAAATTAAAAACACTGAGAAGTTAGAAAAGTCTTAGAACATATTTCTGAAATCAGAGAGTTCTTTACACTTGTTGTATATGTACATGTGTATGTGTAAACAAGTTGAAAAACTTTTCATATTTCTTGTGGTTTTTTGAATGTGAGTTACTATTTGTGTCCTTTTTTTAAAAATAATAAAAAATAATACGGTAGTTATATGCTGGCCTTGTATAAAATATACTCTTCAAAAAAAGAAATGCAAAAGGGATATTTTTGTTATTTTAAAGAGAAATATATGTAATAACGTTACAAGCTCAGAGTATGTGATGCTACACATGTTAAGGCACTGATTGTCAGACCAAAATGACAATAAAAGTTGTGTACATTGAAAACATTGTATTCTATAAATTTGGATGAGAGATCTGCAAGTGCAACATGTGCAAAATTCCTTTAAAAGTGACGGGTTCTCGGTTTCCAGAGCTCAGTGTTAAGTCACCGACACGCAATACAGTTACGCCAAGACTGAGTGAAGCACAATGCAACACGGCCATTGGTCACTTGGAAGCAGGCGAAACTCGATCAGATGTTGCCAGAGCTGTGAATGTCCACCCAAGCACCATCAGAAGGCTATGAAATCGTCACCAACAACATGGATCAACTCGTTACCACCCACGATCTGGCAGACCTCGTGTGATCACGCTTGCACAAGATCGCTACATCCGGTTATGTCACCTTCGGGATAGAATTACCACTGTGACGCCTACTGCCTCAACCATACCAGGGCAGCATAGGAGATCTGATCAGACCATACGCAACCATCGACGAGATTCTTTGGCCCCATGTGCAATCCATCATGGTGAACGTCAACGACGTTTTCCAACATTACAACGCCCATCCTCAAACAGCCCGACTCTCCACAATCTTCTTGAGATACCACAACATCAATGTTCTTTCCTGGCCCTCCAGATCACCAGATTTAAACCCCATCGAACATCTTTGGGAAGAGTTGGACCAACGTCTGCGACAACCTCAACCGCAGACTCTGCCTCAGCTTGCAGCAGCTTTGCAGGCTGAGTGGACAGCCATTCCGCAGGATGTGATTCATCATCTCAACGCTTTCATGGGCAGGAGATTCCAAGCAGTTATTGATGCTCATGGGGGGGCATGCTTGTTATTGACATTGAGTGATGTTAAACGTCATCTAGTGAGCGTGGACTTCGCCTTTGCAGACTTTGGATGTTCAGCAGTGAATGTTCAAAGTTTCACACATGTCATACAGAACTACTTGGAATAAACTTGTTAACAATGTGTCTCAAATTTTGCCTTTTGCGTTTCATTTTTTGAAAAGTATATTATGAGTTGAATTATTCTTTTAAGTATAAAATGAATGTTTGATTGGTGAAGAACCAATATGATTAAGAATGGTGTGTTGAAAAGTTATTTTTCAGGCATTAATTTTGTGCTTATATCTTTTGCACTATATAAGTTAACAGGTAGAAATCTTAAGTCTTAATGTTTTGTATACTGTTTCATTAATTTCTTAATATGAACCAAACCATAATTTGAGAGGTATATCCAGGTGACTCTTATGAAATTTTTGTTTGATTAATTTGACATGTAAATAAATTTGAATTCAAATCAGGTTGAACTGCATCTGAAATGCTGAAAGCCTTTCCTTCTTCATTTTAATTCATGCTGCCAGCAAAATGTAACTCAACTTTCAAAAGGATAGCTTTACTTCTCTGAACACAGTAGCTGTTTGCTGGACATTGTGCCTCTGTGAATTTGCACATGCCATTTGCCTTGAGTTATCTCCCACTAAAGTCTTGTTTGAACATGAACTACACCAGTAGTGCATGGTATAATCATCATATGACAATAGCCCTCCACATCTTCATTTGTAGTAAATACTCATAAGTACTTTCATTCAGAATTAACTTCTTTTCCTCAGCATTGTCATGAATGGATGTGTTTATCAAAGTGTAAATTTTGTTGAATGTAATAATATTTGTATAATGTTTATTACAATATTAACTGTTGCTCATTGTATTTTATTTTGTGACAAATATGAATTCAACCTACATCATCTTTATTTATTTCACAGAAAAAAATTTGTTTTGAGGAATTTGTCATACAACAATTAATTCTCAAGTGGTGGTAACTAATACCTCTTGAGTTTCCAGCAGTTACTAATCCTGATGCACTTCATCTGTGTTCACTGGAAGCATTGTGGAAGTCATTATTGCCAATTTTCATTGTGTCATGGGTTCATTAACGTCTACATTGGCTCCTTTTCTTGTCCATGTGTCAGAAGTATGTTTCCATCTTTTTGCACTTAACCACAGGATAACAGTTTTGTTCTCTCTATATCCAGGGTTTCCACTAAGCTCCTCTTCACCTGTAGAGGTCAGTGTTTCTCCTCCAAATCCCTTATTTTAATTTACCTTTTCAGGTTTGTTCTATACTTTCTCATTCACCTGTGAATTTTGGTTCTTTCTGTTCTCAACCACATGTCTCTTGTTGTGAGAATTATCTGCTTTTACCTCCATGCCTAAATATACGTGTAAATACTGATATGTTTCTGGATCAGCTTTGTTTACTCTCCTAAATACCTTATCCTTCTCATCTTCAGGATTCTTTGGCCATAGCTTATGATCACTTCCCTTTACCATTCTTGGAATTTCAATGTCAGGAGTCTCTTTTACCAGATTGTAGAGAAGGGTGTAAACTGGTCTCTTGTCTTTTTGTGCTTAATTTTATGTTTTCACCTTTATTTTTTACTCATCTCCTTTGTCATTTATCTTCTCGTTGTCTCCTTTCTGAAACTCTGCACTGTGGTCTTGATAGTTTTTCTGCAGATCTATAATTGATACTTTTCAGTACCTTGGCCAGGGTTTCTTCTTTTTTTATCTTGCTTATTTGGTTGTTGGGGCTTTTTGGACCTTTCTTTCTTCACCAATGCATTTTATGAGCTAGGGTGTGTCTCTGGATGACTCCAGCCTCAAGGACTTGTTCTCACATGAAACAGGCTTTTTACAGCAATGTTCTGGAACTCTTGACTGCATGTTGGGCTTGCTCCTATTTCCTACCTTGACTTGTAGATCACTTAATTATGATTCATTCAGACAATTCTGTGGCCATTTCCCATTTCAACTGTCAGGTGGGACTCACACCAGGGACCTTTCTTTCTGTATGTTGGACTCTTTGTTTTATACTTGCTCACATCAGGTTTGTCTAACTGCCTGTCCCAGGGACTTTGACCTTAATGACAGATTGTATTTTTGATGGAAATAGGTTCTTCTTATGGAGTGGTAACTCCATCTTTGGGTCTTTTGTTGGATCTTCTCCCAGCTGCGCATGCCAGTGATCAATGTCTTTGCCATTCTTCTCATTAGTTATATCACATCATAAGTAATAATTCTCAGAAAAGTATTTATTTGAACACAAGATTAGAAACTTTAGGAAATAAATCAGGAATTAAAGAGAGAGAGAAAAGATAAAAGTTTAATCTGTGAGACAAAACCAACCTGTTTTAAAGTAAGTAAGTATATGTTTGAACAACATGTTACCTCAGGTTTCAATTTAAGAAGGCAAAATGCTATCTTTTTTTTTTCAGAACCACGCACCTGCACACCTAGGCAGTTTCAATGTGCCAGTACACTTTTGTGTATTCCACTGGGCTGGGTCTGTGATGGGGAGCCAGATTGTGGCTTAGATGCTGAAATGAAACGAGATACTTCTGATGAAGATGTTCGAAAGTGTATGTACTGTTCTTGTGGTATTTATATATATTTATGTATATATATATATGAAGTGAAAATTGATTTTGCATTTCCTACACAAGGAAAAATGAAAAATAAATATGGCAGGTCATGATATACTTAAATTTGTAATTCTTATCATACCTATAGTACATTTAATGATAGTTTTAAATTGTGTAATCTAAACTGATCAAGTTTCTTTAGGTTCTGAATAAACTGTATTCATACTTAACTGGTTAATTTCATAACCAACTAATTACTTGGAACTGAAATAATATTAATTTTTAACATGTGGCAAGTTTTGTTTGTTTGCAACATGTTAATTTGGTGTATTTTTGTGTTACAGTAATTGATGGAATCACAGAAATATTATTAACTTGGTTATTGAATGTTTTGAAAATGTCTGCATCTGAGAGGAAAAATTCTCAAACAAATATAAAGTACAATTATATTTTGTAGAAATTGTTCAGTAAGAGAAAACACATACTGAAAAATAACTTACAACAACAAAGTTACAGGATTAGAAAAATTCTTAAATATGAGTAAAAGTAGTAGAGTAGACTTGAGTGATTAGTGATATTTCCAAATCAGTTAATCCCTTTAGTTGGCAGTATGACAGCAACAAAAAAAAGAAATGTTTGTGGCAAGTTTTGCCAGCCAGTTGCCTTCCCTGTAGTTATCAATTTAAAATTCATAATGAACAGATAGGTTAAGTAGTGTGATCATAACATTGACAAGACAAACTAGTTTGGTGGCAATACTTTGAATAACTGTAAAGTTGGAATAATTGGAAACACTAATTTTAATTATTTGATTAATATTGCAAGAAATAACATTTATTTTCAACTGAAACATGAATAGACCACAATTTTAATGAGAAATAAATAACTTCATTTTTTTTTTACCAGTATTTCAGTGTGAAATGTGATTTTTTTTTTAAATGAACATTAATGTTTAAATATATAATTCAGTGCTGGAAAAAGTTGCACAAAGCTCCTGGTCCATACTATTTAAACATTATCGGTTCTGAATGTCAGGAAACTAAGTTTACAAAAGTAAGATGATGAAAATGGCAGCAGAACAATTATTGCTTAATATGAGATCATTTGAGATTCATTTCTCACCTGCAGCCAAAGTTGATTCAATGTTATCTCTCTGAATTTGAGATCAAGGGCGTGTTCATTTTTGGTATTCAAGAATTTTTCTTTTTTCCTCAAAAAGAAATGCATAGATTCTTCTGAAGATACTATAGATGGATTTTGAATCTAATCAAACTGCTCTGTCCCAAATGATCTGAAATAGTGCCTGAGCTTAAAGCAAGCTTAATCATTGTTCCACAAGTCAAAGTAGCCTCGATTTAGGTTTGAACTGGAAGCTTGCTTGAACATTGGGAGTGAAATACATTGCATTTTTTCTTCAAAGTTGAAGTTTTAATTTGAACCCATTTGGCTTCTCTGTGCATGTCAGTATGTTCTAATTGCATTCTTGCAGCTTTCAATACAATTCCTTCAGGTGCTCAAATACATATCTGTCAAGTAAGCCAGTTTTATCTTGCAACAGATTAGCATGCTGGGGTTCATTTTGTATGAATTGTTTCAGTTCCTCCTTCAGTTTATAAACTATGGACATAACTTTGCCTATTGAGAGCCAGCAAAAAGAGAAGGTATTGATGCCCAAGAACCATATTTTCACATTGAATGGGAAAAACAGGTATGACTGAAGTCATAATTTGATGAAGTTTACAGTATTTGCACCTTCACTTTGTGTGGATTTCAGCTCAGCTGGCAAGCTATTTCACATGAGAACTTCCCTCTGAAGAAAGCAGTGAGTGACTTGGACTTCTGGGTTTTCATATTTCCATTTTAGACAGAAACATCAGTGCGTATACTTATGCAGTTCTGTCATGGAATTCCATTTGTTTAGAAATATTCACTGGTCACTCTGAATATTTCTTCCCCTGTTGTTTGGTGTGGAAGTTCCTTGCAAAAAAAATAATGCTCTTTTAAGCTGCCATTTTAAGCAAGCTAAACAGCTGCAGTCAGTTTTGCACAACTGTCAATGTCTGTAGAATAATTAGTCTACCAAGAAAACATTCCCAGTTCTTGAATTTTCTGGATCAGTGTATCTTTTATGTCATGTGATGTATTCAATAAGTTTAATGATGGTATTATTTGGAAGTGGAAATATAGCCATCTTTTTTTGCTGTTTCTGTGTCT
This sequence comes from Carcinoscorpius rotundicauda, assembly GCA_011833715.1. Taxonomy (NCBI): domain Eukaryota; kingdom Metazoa; phylum Arthropoda; class Merostomata; order Xiphosura; family Limulidae; genus Carcinoscorpius; species Carcinoscorpius rotundicauda. The sequence continues at coordinate 34,539,710 of CM022401.1, forward strand.
ATCATTGTGCAGACTATTTTCTGTCAGGGTGATAACAGAGTTTCAGCAATTGTATGAGGCTTTTTGGTTTTACTAATTAATCTGGCAACATTGTAGCCAGCTTCTTGTGGATGTTCTCATAGGAGAACTTTGCTTTGAATTATGTTCTTGGAAATGTTTCTAAGTAACTAATGTCCTTTTGGAGGTAGGTGGGGTGCTTTGTGTTTACTTGAAATCATGGCTTCATTTGACAACTTGTTCCACCAAACCAGACATTCAGGTTAAGTTGCAGCAAGATCTACAAACTAGGTGAATCCAATTTTCAGGTAATAATCATGGTGCTTTCTCTTTTGTACCTTGATCTTTTTGCTGACTCATTGCTGTTTTTCAAATCCAACACTCTTGATCAGACTCCTCTTTTCAAAAACATGGCCATGATATTCGGTGAATTTGTACAAGAAGTCCACATTCTAAATAAGAGGACAGATAACTGATAAAAAGTTTTTTTCATTGAGGTGAAAAGCATTTGAATCCAAAAATAATTCATTTTGCAATTTTATAAGTATATCTGGACTTCATTTTGCACATGCTTAATTTACAATATTTGAAGTAAAGATAGTTACAGATTTGTATTGTGTTGTATATGATTGGTCAGCAGTAGAGTGACTATACAGTGTATCTTGTTTCATCTTGTGGCTGACACTTGAAGTAGAAATATTTACAGATTTGTATTGCGTTGTGTATGATTGGTCAACAGTAGAGTGACTATACAGTAGATTTTGTTTCATATTATACACAAATATCTAAAAATGGGTGAAGGCATGCCATACACAGATAAATTTGTTTTTGAGAGTATACCCAAATGTTAAAGGTAACACTTGCATATCACATTTATTTGTAGATAAACCAGTCTTTAATACAAAGGTGTTTGTTTTACTTGTTTTTATATACTGGTTATACTGTAAAACGTGACACAGTATTTTGTTAAACCATGGTAACAGTTGACTTTTATATTTTTCTGTTATTAAAGTCTTAACATTACATGAGGTTTATGGTACTCTTTACTTTATTTACATGTACATCACATTTTTGTTACTTATGTGTAAGATGTGGAAAATTATGTTAATTAAACACAATCTTGTATGGATTGTATTTGTACTTCTGTAGCCTCTGTGTAAGTTTTAATTTGCATTAACATTGCTAGCCTTAAAATGTTTAGTCTAGTTTACTATATCAAACCTTCAAATTGCTGATATTTTCTGTTTCTTATATTATAACTTTACAGGAGATATATTTTTGTTTAAATATATACAACCTTAATTAGGTGGATTTGGTTCTTTGACTGAAAATTATGTACAAATGATGCCTTGACCAAAATTTACACCATTTTATCATTTACCAGAAAAGTGTTGTGTGAAATACTGAATAAATGATATCTTGTATGTAAGAACAGTTTATTATTGGCCACCATACAGCATTTCACATAATAGTCATTGTAAACCTTTTGCTAGATAAACAATTTTATTGTTAAATTACTTCTGAAGATCAATGTCTCAAAAGTAATTAAAAGTAATGTTTAACTTTTCAAAAACATTTGCTTACTCCTGTTCTCTAACAGGTGTGTATTTTGAAAATATTAATATATAATCTTTGAAACTTGTGGTGTATTCTGTTATACTCAGGTAACAAAGGATTTGCCTGTCCAAAAAACTACTTTCGTTGTAATGATGGTATCACGTGCAGGAGGATTGTGCAACTTTGTGATGGAGTGAAAGATTGTCCAGATTTTTCTGATGAGGGCTCTTTTTGTGGTGAGTAGCAAATTGAATATAGTTTCTTGAACACATTTTAGTTATCAGTTGTGATTATTTGAGTATTGAAATTATGATGAAATTTCCTTTCTTTTGTGATATATTTGTGCTTATTGTTTATATTTGTATGGATTTTTTTCTTGAAGTATATTTTTTATCTTTCTGTTTTTTTCTGTTTTGTTCAATTTTATTGACTTTGCTTGCTTGTACGGTAGATTCGTTTCTGTTATATATAAGAATGAAATAAAGTTTTTGTACATTGAAAAACATGTGATGCTACTTGCTGAAATTTTTTTCTTCCATATCAATGCTTGCCTGTTTTACCCATACATTCTAAATGCATATTGTATTTGTCTTTTTTTACTATGGGAAAGTAGTGGCTCATATTATTGCTTTTAAGACAAATAGTACATGTTGATAATTAATCTATCAACTGATTTTAGCTCGCTTTAATTTTTGCATATCATAATTTCATTTTTTTCTTTTTTTCTTGGCCCAGCGTGGCCAAGTGGTTAGAATGCTTGACTCACAGTCTGAAGATTTTGAGTTTGAATTCTTGTCCCATCAAACAAGCTAGGCCTGTCAGCCATGGGGGAAATTATAAGTGATGGTCAATCCCACTATTCATTGGTTAAAAAAAAAGTAGCCCAAAAGTTGGTGATGATTTGTGGTAGCTAGCTGCCTTCCTTCTAGGAAAGCAAATTATAAATTAGGAATTGCTAGTGCAGATAGCCCTCATGTAGTTTTGCACAAAATTTATAATAAAAAATTTTCGTTCTTCAGAAAATAAAACCATGTGTGAAGGGAACTCCTGCAAGTATGGATGTCGACCAGGCCCAGTGGGTCCCTTGTGTTTTTGTGCTATCGGAGAAGAACCAAGTGATGGTGAATGTGTTGGTGAGTTTAATTTAATTTTTCTTTAAACTGTAGTTCTTAAATGATTGCATGCATCTGTTGACATACTTTTAAATATGTAATTGACACTCAGGAAGCTCTATATTAAAGAGATATATAAAATGTAAATATAAAGCAATTTTTGTATTAGTTGTGTTTGTGCTAACATGCTCACACATACAGTATAATTTGTAATTGATTGTTGTTGGTATCAAAGGTTCTTTTAAAAGTAATTGTTTTTTGTTGATTTTATTTTCTGTTTTTTTCCTTCCTCACAATAGAAATTGTTTTACCATCTTTTACATGTCACCTTCCATCACAACAAGAATGACACGCACTTTTTCAGCATCTTCTGTAACAAGTATTCGTGTATGTGTAGCCATCAATTAGGAACTGTCATTTTTTTAGATCTGTAAACAGCAGTAACACGGTCTGGGATAACGGGCTTCACACACAGTTGAAACTTTTAGCAAAGGTGTTAAATTTTGTAAACAATATCAATAATTGCAGTAAGTTTATTAATTAAGGTCATGTTGATTTACGTCTTAAATATTGAAAACCTTTTTGCTGTATTTGAACTTATACTGTCAAGAAAACATATGACCAAAAATGTTTTGAATCTCTTTCACTCATTGTGATTGTAGGAAATCCATCACTTACCCTGGATTTCTTGAATGTGATTTATTGTGTAAATATTAGATAAATTTTGTTTTTCTGTGATAATGCAGATTATTTTCTTGTTGATATTCATGCTTTAACTTTGTTATGACAAACTATCTTTAGCTCACTAAGTAAGTTTTTAGTTATATTTTCAGCCGTACTTATTCAGTATATTCATGCCATTATATACTAGTACTCCTGACAGTATCATGATCATGTGGACACTTAACTTGTATAACACACAACATTTTCTTTTGTTTTTCATGAAGGTTGATATTCTGTTCAGGTCTAACAACTTAACTTTGTACACTACAGTGTTATCCATTATCCTGATGATACCTCTGTTGGTTTATTTTTCTCTCAAGTATGTTTTATGTTTGGTATTGAACCTAATTCCTTTACATTTGAGTCTGTGTGTATCATGTGAGATGACTAGATGATTCAGTGCATGGTTTATTTTATTCCTCATATCTTCACCTCATATTAGAATTTTCATTATTTTCTAAACTAGATCTATTCTAGTTTATTATCACTTCATATTTCTCTTCTGCTATTTCTTTGAACAGGTGATTAGGTGGGAAAAGTCTTCTAAATGCTTTTTAATTTTTTTTACTTTGACCCATGTAAAATTTGGGGTCGTGGGTTTTGTAAACAGCATTAGTTCAAACTCTTCAAAGAAATGCTTTCAGTATTTTAGAGGCAATTTCTCATTTGAAATTCATTACCATTTTCCTGGAGGAGGGGAGGGTGAGGGTATTGCATTTGGGTCCATGTGAACATCTTTTAAAAGCAATAAATTGTTTGACATTAAATTTTTGAAGGAGGTAGGGTGTCGCCATAGGATGTTACTTCTTAAATCTGGTCTGGATCACTTTGAAACATTTTTATAAAGGAGGTGTAGGGCATTTTCTCAGTTTGTTAAAAATAACTGTGTAAAAAGTCATTGTATTAGGACAAAATTTCAAGCACACATTGAAATCAAAAATATCTAAAGATTTGCTGGGTGGTGAGGGTGTGAAATCTCTCTGATTGTTCTTATTTTAATTCTGAAAATGTCAAAGTTTAAACTCACATTTAGAATATAAATGTCTTATGTGCATAATGAATCTTTATTTTACTTAGAGATAAATTTCAATATTTAAAGCTTGATTTGTTTTAAGATTCTGCATACGAGATAAATGTCTTGATAAGCTGATTTCTTCAAAAGTAACTTCTTATTTACAAAACAAAGATTTTAAATACCACTTACTATATATAAAATCTACCATTGAGAGTAAAACAAATCTGAATATTAAGTGTTTTTTAATGAAAAAGGTATAGCAATTACAAAACAAATTTCTCATACAGCTGTTGTTGTTAGTTTAAACAAGCATGGCAAGTGGCTTATGCACTTATTAATTCAGTGTACTAATTATCACATTAATTTTGATAAAGAATGGGAATATTAACACACCATAGTTTGAATATACAAACCTCAAGTTTAATTATTTGGATATGGGCTGGTAAAAGGACAAATGTCTTAACCTTTCTCTAAGGTTACACTCAAAATCTAATGAAGTTACATTATTTGATACGTATGTCAATAAGCTTGTTATCAAAACTTAGTTTTGCAAATGTTAACATTAATTAGGTGTAACTTGTAAACTTTGAATAGGAAATATTTAGATAGCTTCCAGTTTTCACATATATCATGTGACACTTGTTAATTCTGAGTTGCTCACTTAAACATTCTTCTTTCTCTGTATCAGCTTTTGAACTTGGATTATAATTACAATGATATAGTATGGATATTGCTGAGACATAATCTAATTTTACATTTTTCAGTTTTCTTGATTTACAGGAATATAAACCAGAATCTCAGACTCGCATACTGCCTTTCAAAAACAAAAAGTTGATAATTTCTCTGACATTTGCTATTTTGTTATTTATAACCAACAGAAAGCAAGGAATTTCATTTTCTAATTTCCTAATTTGAGTTGTTCAGCATACAGCTTCAAAATTGCTATCACTGAGCTCAGCTTAGCCAACTAAGGGAATTATTTTAATGCACACTTAGCTTAATTAGAAGGCCAGTTAAATTATAATAGTTATATGACATGTATGATTTGTACTTGTTATATTTTGTGTTCAAATTGAACATATCAAATGGATGAAAATTCAGTGAAGTACTAACAAATTTCAAAAGGTGAACTGGTTGAGGTATTTTGCAATTTACAGGAAGTAAAAGTTTAATTTACTTTTATATTGTATTTTTGGTGGTGGTTACAAGTCAAATGGACTAAGTTCATGTAACATTAGGCAAGAGAAAAATAACATAAAATGTAAAGTTTTACTGAAAGAAACTTTCTTTTTATATATCAGACTTTTAAGGTTATGTGAATTTTTTGAAATTTTAAAAATGTAAAGTGAAAAGAAATATTCTTATTCTTCACATGAACGTTGCCTAGCATTTTGACATGTCATAGTTTGATTGAGACTGTATTTGGCATTTCACAAACATTTTAGCAACACATTTGATTTTTTTGTGGACAATGGACTTCTACAGTTGACTATAAATTTGCCACATTTCATGAAGACGTACTTTGTAAGTTTGGAATTATTGTCAATCTTACATCTTCAGTTAGCTCATTGGACTGACTCATGTACATTTAGTTATTTCATTCAAGTTAGCTGAAACTTTTGTTCTTTACAGTCTCAAACAAAAAAACCAACATTGTTTAGGTGTGTAGCTCTTAAAATACATTTTCAAGTAGTTTGTATCTCATTTATACACACGGTAAGCTTTGCTGTAGTGTTTGCAATAACACAATTCTTAATTGGATATAATAGTTTTGTAAGTTTAAAAGAAATTGCGTGTGTGTGATTTATATGCAAAACTTAAATATGGTGTATTTTTATTTGAGAAAAGAATCTATGGTTGTGAAGTATCTGTTGTATGATTTATGCAAACACTGTTTTATGGAACCATGAAGTGTAAAATGTATGCACATATATTGTTGTATCTTCTAAATATAATGCATTTTTTTACTTCTTTATCTCCTCTCTGTCCCTCTAATTCTACGGTGCTGGTGTCTGCAGATTCTGAGCTCTCCTCAGGTATTCTTTACTTCTGTCTGTGTAATGCTTGCTTAAAGTAGGGTGCCATCTAATGGTGATTAGTTGCTTTTTCTAATGCTCTTATGTTTGTTTGTATTGCAGTCTTTTTGCCTCATTTGTTTGCATTGTGATGTATTTTTTGTTGTTTATACTTTAATTTAACTTAGTTTGGTTTCTAATTCTGCCTTTTATTTGGTTGCATGTATTAAAAAAAAGTGTTTCCATTACCATAGGAGGGAAAAGTTAACAAGTCTGTTCAATCTACATACATTTAAAGGTAATTTTTCAGGATTATTCATTCATTTTCTTGGAACTATCATCAGAACACCTATAATAAATATTTATATACTCTAAACATCAAATGTATTTTGCAGCTGACATTTGATGCATGGCTCCAGTAGAAAGATATTACTTGTGTTTAATCATTGCAATCAATTTTTTCATTCGTCATTGTTTAATATGCTACAGGAAGTTTGCATTTTGCTAAGACTGTTTTTCACAATCAAGTTAATCATGATTTACCTTAATAATTTGGGTGGATGAAATTTGAAGTTTTTTTTTTATTAAAAACAAAAATATTATGGACTGTAAAACTTCTTAAGAATATTCTTTTTACATTTAGTATTTTATAATAATTTTAGTAGTGCTCTTCAGTCTTAATCTAATGTAAATTATATGAGGAATGGTTAATACAACTGTGCTTTTACTTGAATGTCTAAAAATTAATGGATAATTAACAAATATTTTCTGTGATGCCATATTAGAATGAAAATAGATATAAAGCCCATGAGTCCTAGAATTTTATTGTTATGTTCTGTGATAAAGCCTCCTGCTAGTACAGCGTTATGTCTACAGATTTATAGTACTAAAATCAGAGGTTCAATTCCCCTCAATGGGCTCACAAGATAGCTCGATGTGGCTTTGCTATAAGAAAACACACACACACACACACACACACAAACACACACTTTGTGCTAAAGTAATAATATAGTTTAACAGAAGCTTCAAAATTTTGGTGAGTTGTTGATGCAATAGATTCTTGTAAGCAGCTCTGATAAAGAGTTGTTTAACAAATGGCAATTCACTTTGGTCAAATTATCTTTGACTTAGCACTTTTTACTACTAGTTGTATACACTGATGTAGAATTTGGTTATATGTATACAAAAATTTATATTTGTCCCATAGTATTACCATTCTCACCATTAAACAGTAAAAAAATATGATGCACAAACACTATTAATTCCCTTGACTATCTTAAACACCACAATTAGATCTCTGCTAATTCTTATTTTATCAAGAGAAAACAAGTTCAGAGGTCTTAACCTATCCTCATGTGATAACCTTTTCATCCGAGATTTCATTTTCTGAACCCTTTTCAACAATATATTGTCATCTTTTGAGGTAGGTGACCAAAGACTTGAACACTTAATTCCAAATGTGAACTAACCATTGAACTAATCAATGACCTGTACAATGTCATACAGTGAGTGACTTTTTTAGACTTGTATTCAGTATTTCTGTAGATACAACCTGAAATACTGTTTGCCCTGCCACTAGCAACAGCTTATTACTTGGGTAGCTAAGAGACTGATAAACTGGAACATCAAGATGTATTTCTTTCATAATGCTGTTACCATCAAAATTTTACTCTTAATTCAAATTATGACAACCCACCTGCATTTTCTTTCTTTTGTATAATTAAAAACCATTTACCATTTATTTGTCCAGCTCTCCAAATAACCTAAGTCCCTTTGTAAGGCAATAGCATCCTCCTCACAGCTAGCAACACCCAGCTTTAATGTCATCAATAAGTTTAGATAATTTGTTCATCATTCCTTCAAAAACAAAGGTCCTAATACTGAGCAACAGTTTAACAGAACTCCATCTATAACAACCTTCTGCTTTTTTTTTACATCCATTCAGTTTTCTATCCAGTGAACTAATCTATCTCAAATACCTAGAGAGACAACTTTTGAACAAGTCTTTTATGTGGCACGTTGCCCAATACTTTCTGAAAATCCAGATACACTGAATCCACACTTGTATCCTCACTCACATATGTACTCATATTTGTTTTTACTGAGTTGCAAGAAGTTCAGTGCTTATGGTTTTAAGTCATAACACTTTTATGAAGCACGTTTGTACACAAAAAGAAATATTTATAGTTCGTATACAGATTATTTGTAACAAATAATCCTGCCGATTATAAACTTAGTAATATAATTATATACTGTTGCCAGTAAGAATTGTATTATATACAGTTGTTAGAGGTTATTAGGAAAAGTATTTGGTAAATTCGAATTTAATAAACAATATAAAGTATGGATTTGAAATGATAAGGGCAGTCACTGAATATTTCATTTCAGAATTTGGTATAGTGCAGAAAATACCAAAGCTGGACCAACAGGTGTTTTGTTGTCCTTAAATTATATGTGTATGCTAATCCTAACCATGTAGTCTGGGAATATATAATCAACACTAAATACAAATAGCTGATTGATAATACTTGAAGGAAAGTAGAATGTGATGCATAGATTGTGACTTTGTGGAGTGAAAATACAGTGGATTACACAGAATTTAATTATATTATAATTAAACCATAAAAGTAGAATGTGTAATAAACAAGCTCAAGTTGTAAAGCACATTGGTGAATTTGCACAGTAAAATTTGGAGATGGCTTGAATGAACAGTGACAGAAACTTTATTGCAAATGTCCAATGTTAAGTAAGCTTATGTACCTCATGACATAAGTTTGTACATTTGTAATAATTTATATCACTACATAGTAGTAAATACTACTACAAAATATAGTAGTGTATTGCACAGTAATTCATTGTTTGTACTGTAGTTAAAGCATGAAGTAGAATTTGTAAAAAATAACTTTCTATAATGAAAAAAGTTGTGTGTTGCCTATTATTAAATTGTTTATATGGCAGTTAAAGCAGAGAAGTAGAGTATGTAATGTGTGTGTGTATGTATGTATGTATGTATGTGTGTATGTATGTGTATATATATATAACTTAATGTAGTGTGAATAATAGTGTGCTACACAGTATTTAACTGCTTATACTATTTGTATAAGCATATTATATTATAATAATATAATATGCTGAACACTGGCTAAAGATAGCCAGTAATGTGGCTCTGTTAAAGCAGAGAAGTAGAATGTGTAGTATATAACCGTGTATAAAAATAATATAAAAAATAGTATGTTACACATTAATTATACTGTAGTTAAAGCAAATTTGAATGTGTAAAACACAACCTTCTGAAATGAAAATTGTAATGAATTACACAGTACATGATTGCATACACTGTAGTTAAAGTAAAGAAGTAAGGTATGTGATAAACAACTTCATGTGCTTTTAAGTAATTACAGGATTTACAGTATTTAATTACACATGCCTTTACACATCACAAAGTATAAGCATTATGTATTTGATAGATGGATTGGCTGCATAGTTTGAAACTGTAATAATGGTTTTAATATTTGTTTATTATTTCTTTCTCTTCATGTTGCAGTTTTTAGCGATGGTATAGTGACTATAGTGTTTTTCAAGTACAAATGTTTAGGTTTGTCATCTCTTGACTTATTTGTGATCTAATTACAGTTTTGACTTGGGAAGTCAAACCCTTTTGACTGGTGTATTTGACCACACTAAAAGTCTTATAGATTAATTTTTTTCTAATCTTATTTAAAAGAATTTCAGTTTGAGGGTAGGTTGGTTGAGATCTGATGAGTAATAAAATTGAATTGGATACACACCTCATGCTTGATATTGCTGGTGAACAAAACATAGCTAATAAAAAGGGAAACAGTTCTAACTAATTTATTTTAATCCTGCCTAAAAGAATGTCAAGTGCTTCTGCTACTGAGGATTCCCCTTTATTTTTATTCAAAATGAGTTTTATTAACTTGAAATATTAAAAATGAATAACTAATGTTAATAAATTCTGATAAAAAATGTTATTTATATACAAAAAGTAACACATCAGGGAAGTAGTTAATTTCATGATTCAGTACATAAGAAACCTACAATAATTAAAATGCACTGCATCATTAGTTGGGGATCCATGCTTTTATTAATATATCAAACCTTAATCCATTTAATATCTCACAATGATTGGCCAGCTTAAAAGATTTAGTTTTACATTATTTAACCAAACCAACAATTCAAAATAATATTAACTCATAAAATTAGTAATAACGGATTGCATTCAGCAGAATAGTAGCTTCTTATGTATTTGTTATGTTACTTTTATAATATTTTCATTAAGTGTTTAATACTGCTAGGGCTCGGTTGTACTAATTGTGCTGTTATGGTGTTAAGTAATGTCCACAGAATCATAAGCAGACTTTTTTCTGAACTTTAATAAATAATATTTTCTTATTAAGGTTATGTTACGTGCAATTTTTCAGATACCAATGAATGCCACATTGAAGGAACTTGTGACCAGATATGCCATAATACTCCAGGGTCTCATGAGTGTAGCTGTGTCGGTGTCTATCGTCAGGAAGGAAAACACTGCTATGGAATTAATGGTAAGTTCATACAGTATAGTTGGGACTTTGTATTTTTGGGTAAAAAAAGCAGTAGAGTTATGGACTATAATGATATCATTCAGTGATGGGCTCAGATATTTCATTATGACATAATATTCTTTATATGTATTGCACAAAATGTAATGTAGTAAACTCTCATGTTCTCTATATGCAACTAGAAATGCTATTCTTGAAAACTGGGTTTTACATTTTCTTGTAAACTGAACATTTGTTTTGAAGATTCACATTTCTTTTAAAGTAAATTATACTTTCAAATTGATAGTTCAGATATATGCTTGCATTTATGAAAATTAACTAGTTTTAATTGTCATCACATTTCCCTTTTGTAAAACTGTCTGACTGAAATGTATCAACATGCTTACTTTGTTTTTACCCTAATTTTGTAAAATTATTGTACTGAAATTATACCTACATTAACATTATATTGTAATATAAGCTACAACCTGCCAAACATCTGTGGTTCTTTTTGTGCCCTTGGTTTGAATTTTCCTTATTTTCATCATGATATTTAAGATACATTTTCTTGCACACATTATATGTTAGATCAGTACATTGTGATCTATTTGAAAAAAATATTACATAAATGGACAAACAAACTTGTGTTGATTCAACTTTATTTAATAAAATTTTAAGAACAGTAAACAACAAAGTAATGTTATTTATAATTGTGTACAGAGTATGAAACAAATTATGAACATTCAATGTATGAAATGATTTTATTAGTGCAAACAAAGAAACAAAAATGAAGAATAAAACCTGCACTGAAGAAAAAGTAGGCAAAAGATGTTCAGAGCAGTCTAGGAAACAAAGTGAAGCTAATTTATTGTGAAGTTGTAGTGAAGGCAAACTTGTTTCAGTGTGCAGAAATGTCTGAATGCATGCTCACAAAGTGATAAGCATATGGTTTTGAATGAATTGCATGTGAACATTTTATACCTAAATAAGCAGAGAAAGCCCATAGAAATTGTATTTAATGTGGTGTTAGTATTCCTTAGGAAATTACACATGGGTTTGAGTGTTTGTGTGACATAACTTACCAGTGAACGAAAAACGAACTAAAATTAAAAACGAAGCCTGATATCATGTAATGGTAACAATATTGTTCCATTGTGTATTATGCTTGTTGCAGTGAAAAGTTTGGCTGAGCATAAAACAAGTAAAGTAATTTTGAAATGAAAGCCAAGATATATAATTCTGACTCCTTGGACAATATAAGATTTGTAGCATGTTTGACCAAGAAATTTGTGAGGAGTTCTGGACAGAAAAATTCAAATGTATTATTTGAATAGATTCATATTTTGTAAAATTACTGAATTAAAATAGCTCTTATTTAATTTATACGTCTGTGTATTTCACTGTTTGGTGTCTTACAGTACCAAAAACTTTATGTTAATTGTAGAAGCAAACATTTTGCTAGATTTAAATGTTTTCTTCCCTTAAGAAATCCTAGTTCAGTTCTAAACTAGTGACTTGAACTGCTTGAAGGTTATAAAGCTTGGCATACTGTCACAAGCTTTTAATATTCAGCTAATATAATTATTGTTAATAGATTTTAATTTATCCATTTGAATGTTATTTTTACCATTAAAAATCTATCTTTTATGTTTGTTTTTACATTATCTAATACTTAGATCTTTTTATTTATATTACTTTACAATAGAAAGGTTATTCTTCTGATTTCCTTAATGATGCCTGCAAAATTGTGTTCTTTTCATTCATGACTTTGAACTTACCTTATTTTTCAACATGTAATTATGTTTATTTATAGTTCCTGAAGATCAGCCTGCAACCCTTCTGTATGCTGACTCAGATCATCTCTATCATATTTACCTAAATGGAACTCTTGTAGAAGGTGCCAGCAAGACCAATGTGCCTGAAAAAACATCATTGGATTTTAATCACAGAAATAATTCAGTATGCTGGGTAAGTCAGAGTACATCTTTCTTTTCTTTTTTTCTTCTTCTCCAAGATGCTATTAATTTTTACACAGGGTGGTTGACTTTTGGAATGAGCTGCATTCCAGATTGAAGGAGGTACAAAATTTAATAGAGTGCAAGGAAAGATTGGATAAATACATCAGTAGTAAGAGGGTGGACACTTTAAAATTTTATAAATTTACGAAATCTTAGCTCACACACACGAGAAGATTCAGATTTTTTATAACAGCATGTAAATAAAGAAATATAATTAATTACTAATTCTTAGAGCATATTTTAAGCATCATTTATGTACTTGAACTAGCTGAAATTTAATAAACTTATTGCATTCTATTCTTTAAATATAATGGTAAAACATTAGTTAAAATATAAGTAATAAAATAATCTATTACTTTCAGTATTTATAACGTGTATGTCATCTTGTGATAAAAATTGGCCATACGAATATGATAATGCATAATAACATTTTTAGGAGCTAGGTGATCAAAATGTAAATAAAATGTGGTATTCTAAAAATCAGAAATGATATCCATGCAGACAGATTGTAAGTGTGATCTTAAAAACAAAAGAAGAAACTTTAGACATGATACCACAACTTGAATTTTAAATTTGTGGTTGATTTGCTGACTTAACCCTAATGCCACAGAATTTTAGTATCTTATATTCAGAATTGTATTTTGCTACTTTTTGTTTATGTTATACCAATTATAATAGATAAAGTCTTAGCTAATAATCTATAATTTATTAGTATACAAGTTTTAAGCTCTTAATTATACAAGACAGTATTTGAAGAAAATTATGAATTGCCCATAGTGTGATATATTTACTCTGAACATGCCAAAAGTCCTATTTTATCCCCCATTCCTGAAAAAAAAGTATGAAATTAAATGTTAATTACTCTCTATAAAATCATCATTGCTCAGATAAACCACATTTATTATAGTGTTCAACTTTGATTACAAAGTTATCAAATAGAAAATCAGACTTTTCTTGCCACATCCACCTGTCATCTCCTCTCTTTTATAATTTGTTAATAGTTTTATCCTGAATTGAATTATGCATTAACCTATAACCAATAGAAACTCAAGGTTTCCATTTATCAAATGGCATATTATATAACATTATGTTCTAAACAGTTAAATGTCAGTTGCACTCAGAGTACCAACATCTTTCCCATGAGAAAATTAATGGTTGGCGTGGATAAGTTTGTAGTGACTCTTGTCACAGAGTTGGAAAGCTAACAAATTTTGAGAGGTAAGGGAATTTGTATACTTTTTACATGTTATTAGTTTATATTATTTGGAGCATTATTAACTAAAATAATATACTGTGATACTGCAATACTATGAGTAATTTAAAAATTAAGGTTAACTCTCTTTGCAAACTCAGAGTAAGAAAAAAGAATATTGATTAAGTATTTTATTTCTTGTTTTTCATGTTTATTCTTTATGTTTAATTATAAAAGTAACTATAATGTGAAAATAGGGATATTTTAGGTTAGTTAAGAATAGGTAAAGTACAATAAATAATAATATGATAAAGAAGTTTAACAAGGCACACCAGCTACTTGTACTAGTTGTAGTAGCTCATGTATAGTGTAATTTGATAGCGTAATATGAGCTGTATGTGTTCTGAATGATTTAAAACTTATTTTGGCACAGACAGTTGTTCATGGTTCGTAGGCAATCAAACAATAAAATTTAAGAATAAACAAATGTATACTGTTACAAACTTAGAGCTACTTGGGATAAACAAATGTAGTTTCAATGCATAATATGAAGTTATTCTGGAAAGAAAAAATGGTAATTTTGATTTTTTTGGGTGGTCACGAAGTCAGTCGTATTGACCAATCTCATTTTGGATTATGTTAGAGAAAATGAGAGCTGAACTATCAAGTTTTGCTAAGAAAAACATGTTAAATGTAATTCCTGAGAAAGTTGGAGATTTTTCAGACAAAGAAAAGTATTTTTAGTTTTAACATGAAAATTACTTTTCACACAGTCTATTTAAAACAAATTCTCAACATATCAGTGAACAAACCTTCACACAGACTATTTAAAACAAATTCTCAACATATCAGTGAACAAACCTTCACACAGACTATTTAAAACAAATTCTCAACATATCAGTGAACAAACCTTCACACAGACTATTTAAAACAAATTCTCAACATATCAGTGAACAAACCTTCACACAGACTATTTAAAACAAATTCTCAACATATCAGTGAACAAACCTTCACACAGACTATTCAAAACAAATTCTCAACATATCAGTGAACAAACCTTCACACAGACTATTCAAAACAAATTCTCAATATATTAGTGAACAAACCTTTATTTTATTTTATTAAAAATATTTTACTAAAAATATGACTTTTTTTATATGTTAAAGAATTATAATATTAGCTGAAATAGTGCCAAATTTTTTGAAGATATACACTATATTAAAAGAAGTATTAAATTTGAAAATACTTTAAATGAGTACAAAGAGAACATTGGTCGGTCACATAGACTGACCACATGTTGAGGCAGTTAAAGAGAAATTCTATTTGTCTGTTTGGTATGTAAAGTATTATATCTTTTTCATTATATGTGTTGGTTAAAGAACATAATGATTAAATAACAAACATGGGACTGTTTACTGTTGCATGTTCTGTGGATAACAGTACATGTTAGGTTTTGCTGTGGCTTGAGATGTACACATGTTGATAGTTTACTCATTATTCCACTTGTTACGTATTTTTTGATGTTTTAAGTTCTTTGTAGACTAAACGCAACAGAAAAACGCAGATAACAGCTTGTATAATTTATTACACTAAACTATTAACAAATATAACAAATATGACATAAATTGTATAATAACAGTGACAGATATTAAGTTACGACATTCGAAATTAATTACAAAACAAAATAATATTAGTTTCAAACATCAAAATTAAATCACAATACAAAACGGTACTGGCCTGTATCTAATGTAATGATCTAAAATTACAGTCTCAAATTCCAGTCTAGGGTGTGAATTTGGTCCCACGAAGAGATTCCGAAACAGTTCACAGTTCAATGAAATCGCCGTCTCTCAGCACAAGCGGTAATTCAAAAGTATCGTAGAGATTGATGAAATAAAATCACAGCTTCCGTAGATCTAACTTCAATCACAAATCCAAGTTGAATATTCACAGCAAACACTTAATCTTTCTCAAATAACTGACTCTCTTCTTTTGAAATGAAACTGGTGTCTGAATCTCACTCTTTGTCTTCGAATAAAACTAATGACTGAATCTCTCTCCCTCGAATAAAACTGATGATTGATGACTGAATATCTCTCACGTCACCGTCTTTTTTATACCGATAGGCCTATTTCTCGAACAATCTCGCAATTTCCATACAACTCCAGAGCTATCCACGCATATACGTTCTTGCACGAGACTACACATCTAGACAGGAAGTCACCAGCACTCATTTACAAACATGTGATTGGTCTACTTAATTCAAGAAAGTTCTAAAATGTTACCCTAAATAAATAACATATTTTAGTTTAAACTTCGAAACAATAATATCAATATGAAAAAAAATGAATAATACAAATGAAAATTCAAACACAATTCGACATGTTGTCGTTTACAAAATATTTACACATATACATAACACTCTCCCCCTTAAAAGTAAAAAAAAAAAGTTTGAACTTGTGAAAACTTTTTTTTTTTTGCTTATTTGTCTTTTTAAACCAACTTAAAAGGGTTAAATCCAGTAGATTCTGAAATAACCTCGCGAACTTCAAGCAGTAACAAGGGAACACCCTCAACCCAGTTCTTTGAGTGTTTGTGGCAGTAATTTGGTGGAAACGATCAAGAACACCTTGTGACTCAGGATGGTAGGCACTGGATGAAATTTGATGGACCCTTAATTCATGTATGGCTTGTTCAAGTAGCTTGGACATAAAATTTGTGTCTTGATCTGATTGCACAACTTTTGGAATTCCGAACATGGTAAAGGATTTGACAAGAGCAGTGATTTTTCTCAAAGGGATTGCCTCAGGGAAACGTGTAGAAGCACACATGATCGTCGAGAGGTATTCATTTCCTGCTTTGCTTTTTGGCATTGGGCCAACACAGTCGATAATGACCCTTGAGAATGGTTCTTCAAAGGCAGGAATAGGCTGCAGTGGTGCTTTGGGAATCCCTTGATTTGGTTTTCCAGTGATTTGGCAAGAATGGCATGTCTTACAAAAGTCAACAACATCTTGGCGCATCTTTGGCCAATAGAAATGTCGTCGGATACGATATAGGGTCTTTCTTACACCTAAGTGTCCCGACAATACATGGTCATGAGCAAGACTAAGAATATCATTCCGATAGTATTTTGGAATGACGATTTTATGAATAACATTACACTTTTCATCAGCAGCAACGTCAGGAGGTCTGTATTTTCTCATTAGCACACCTGACTTCTGGTAGTAACAAATAGGAACAGTTCCTATTTCATTTTCATCAACAGCCAGTTGTAGAAGAGATCGAGTTTCAGGATCATTGTCCTGTTCCTCAATAAGTTTGTTTCGATGAAGAGAGTCGAAAAATGTCTTAGAGTCATCAGTAGAACTTAAAGTTGAGTCAGAAATCTCATCGATGTGAGAAATGAATGTATCAGATAAAGAGAAATCCTCTTTGGATTCCTGAGAACGAGTAACAGCACAGCCGGGAAAAACATCAGAAAACTCTTCTTTGGGAATCCCTTGATTTGGTTTTCCAGTGATTTGGCAAGAATGGCATGTCTTACAAAAGTCAACAACATCTTGGCGCATCTTTGGCCAATAGAAATGTCGTCGGATACGATATAGGGTCTTTCTTACACCTAAGTGTCCCGACAATACATGGTCATGAGCAAGACTAAGAATATCATTCCGATAGTATTTTGGAATGACGATTTGATGAATAACATTACACTTTTCATCAGCAGCAACGTCAGGAGGTCTGTATTTTCTCATTAGCACACCTGACTTCTGGTAGTAACAAATAGGAACAGTTCCTATTTCATTTTCATCAACAGCCAGTTGTAGAAGAGATCGAGTTTCAGGATCATTGTCCTGTTCCTCAATAAGTTTGTTTCGATGAAGAGAGTCGAAAAATGTCTTAGAGTCATCAGTAGAACTTAAAGTTGAGTCAGAAATCTCATCGATGTGAGAAATGAATGTATCAGATAAAGAGAAATCCTCTTTGGATTCCTGAGAACGAGTAACAGCACAGGCGGGAAAAACATCAGAAAACTCTTCAACGAGTTGCTCTGTACTGGGAGTAATAACAGGTGCTTCAACAACACGAACCTCTGGTACCACCATACTACCAGCCAAATCATTCCCCAAAAGCATAGAAACACCTTCAACAGGCAATGAGGCTTTAATACCCACAGTCACTGGGCCTGAGACTAAGTCCGAATGTAAATCTAATCTATGAAGAGGAATAGAAACGACGCCACCTTCTACACCAGAAATGAGCACATTGGCCCCAACGAATGACTTTTCAGAAAACGGAAGTACACTTTCCAAAATCAAACTCTGAAAAGCTCCAGTATCCCGCAGGATTTTAATTGGTTGTAGACGTGAATCGCCATCAAAAGAAACAAAACCTTCAGTCATGAAAGGCTTAAATTTGTCCTCAACAATATCTTCAGGTACATCAATAATATTGGGCTTAGAATCCACAGTGGACTGGACAGGGTCAAAATCATTGGGAACCAATGATGTGTCAAACAAGGGCGAAATGAAACTATTGGGTGATGGCTTGTTTTTGAGCTTATAGCACTCAGAAATCAGATGGCCAGGTTTCTTACAATAAGCACATGCTCTGGATGAGAATGACACGTTTTTAGTAGATGATGAGCTTATAGAATAAGATGGAGTCTTCGTTTGAGAATTAGAAGTTTGCTCTTTGTTGTCTCTGTCGACATTTGCATAATATTTGAATGAGTCATTGGGTTTCTTTGTTGTGTGAGATGTTTTGCTTTTGTATGAGAAATCTTTGTGAGTTAAAGCATACTCGTCTGCCAAGACAGCAGCATCATGAATTTTGGAAGCTTTTTGTTCATCAATATAAGTTTTTAGCTCTACGGGAATACATCTTTTAAACTCTTCGACTAACATGAGTTCTCTGAGTTTCGCATAATCATCTTTAATTTTTCTGGAATCACACCACCTGTCGAACAGAGTTTCTTTTTCACGAGCAAATTCGACATGTGATTTTAAAAGCAAGAGGAAGTGGTGGTGTTTACAAACTTAATAAAAAAAACTTCACAGTGTGGTTAACTCTTAAAATGATTAATCATAAAATTAACAGCTGATCAGTGCTTTTCATGATAGCATTCTAATTTTTTTCACTTCAAGGTTTAAAGCATTTTGTAACAAACTTATTCTGAACCACTTTAATGGCATCTTCAGAAAGAAGATATGACAATACTTTCTTTTCCACAGTGACACAGTGATATGTTTATGGACTTACAGTGCTAAAAATAAGGTTTTCATACTTCACCATTTTTTTCTACAGAATATCATAACACTACTTACTGTTATTTAGTTTACTTTGTTTGTACATAGGAGATGTTTATGATCTGACAACAACTGATTAAGAATTTTTATTTAATTCTTTAATGTCACTATTCTCAGCTATTTTATAGTAGTAATAAACGTAATGGTAAGCTTATCAACTTATAAGAAAAAAAATGGGGGTGGTTCTTGACTTCAGTGTAATACATGGCTTGTCAGAAATTGTCAAAAGAATACTACCATATCTTGTATTCATACTTCTGATTGAAACTCCATTAGTGCAAGTCATTATCTTGATATTTCCATTTATTAGATTGATATCAGTTACACTCTAACAGGTTGCTCAGAATAATTAAGAGATAATCAGAGTTTCTAGTGTGATATCTTACCTCTTCTCATAAAAAGTTTTTCTCAACTTATATTGTCTTCTACTGGTGCAAGTGATGTAAATCTTGACCCCCCAGGAACTAGGGAAAAGATCATGCTTTTTAGGAAAATGTCAACTTTCTACATTTTATCTGCAAAAAGTTCAACTATTATTATTAGGTAATATCAGTATGGCACCTCCAAAGTTAAAGTTTGTGTAAAACCAAGTATCTAGTTGGTCTATCATGTAATATGGCTTGCACATTTCAGATTTATAAATGTATTGGTTCAAAAGTGAAAGTAGTATAGTGTATTATAAGTTCATAACAGTTAAAACAATGGCAAAATGTGCAAGGAGACCAAGATTGATCATTAAACTTGTCAGGATCCTTACAAAGACATGTATGTTTTGATGACTTTGAAAGCAGTAGTTTCCTAGAAGCTTATCAAATATAAGTCATTGCAGAATGGCTACAAATCTTGAAAGTTTGATTGTAAGGATGTGGACTTGCTTTCAAACAATCTGTACAGTTGGCATACATTTGCACATGGTAGTCCAGAGATGCACAACATATGGCTAGCAGGCCAAATTTGGTCTGCCAACTCATTCTGTATGATCCATGACATGTAATTATAAGGTACAAAATTAGAATGTTTCTTTTTAAATTGATGGAAGTATTTTGAACTCCCAAAGAGAATTACTTGTTTCATTCATTAGTTTTAAATGCTATGTCACTGTGCAGCTGTAGACTCACTATTGCATCACACAGGGTCCAACAGAGATAGACTAAAACAGTCATAAGATTGTTAGTTAGTTTCAGTGAATGCAGTTTATTCATACTGTGCATCTAACTTATATTATAACCATTACAAGCTCAGTACGTTTGCTGGGTTGTATACATTTGGCAACATAAACCATTGTTATATTATGTATGATTGTATTACAGAATGGTGCAAACAGCTCAACAAGTTTGTGGAGTAAGAAATATTATGCTACAAACACATTCAAATTGGCCCTAACAAAAACTTGAGTTGTGCACCCCCTATTGTAGACCATTGTCAACAATCCTACAACATAACCACTATTTGACAAACATAAGCTCAGAGTAACTAGATGGCATCAGCTTCATACTTGAATGAACAGTTCAGAGCAGGGGACAAGCTTGCAAGGATCAGATTTTATAAGGGTTGGCCTTTGTCAGATGACAAATTGCATGGTCTTCTAATTCTAGAACAAACCATTTTCAGTGGTGTCAAGAATATAGGTTGGTTAAATAATATGTGAGCAAATGTTGTACTCACAGATGAATTATATTTCACATAGTAACAAGATATGAGACAAGTATATGTTTGAACAATGCCCAGACAAAATGCAATCCAAATTTTATGGCTGTGGTAGCATACTGACTTAGGCAACAGTCACTGTTGGTGGCTGTATTGATGTATATATGTTACTGTAAAGTAATATATATTTCATATGGCATAAAAGTCACAGCTTCACAACAATTTAGTGTTACCACATTTAGGTACTTCTGGGCAGAAATTACTTCTGATCATTGATTTCTTACATCTTGATATGTTCAGCTGCTTATCAACCTCCAGAAGGATGAGAGTATCCAGGAAGTTGACTCGTTTGTTTATTTACTTGATGTGAACTTAACTGAACTTGTGTGAGTTGGTATAGGAAGATGCTTGACAACACATGTTTTAATGGTGTTGATAAACTAGAAACATCTGTGATTGAAGAATATCCCAGATCTCTGATTTATTTTAAGAATGTCAATGTTGATATGTAACTTCTACTATTATCTAAGACAGTCTTATGCTGATCTCTACCAGCTACTAACTTTTTGTATAGTCAATGCAAGGCTTGCTATATTTCATTCCAACAATAAAACTTGTGGGTGAATTGTTTGAAACTTCATAAAAACTTTTAAAAATACATGTGGTCTAAGAAATATGAAGCCTGCTACTTTTGATAAATTTAGTTTGTTTACATTGTTACCTTTAATATATTGAAAAATTAAATTAGAAAATGGTATTTATAAGACATGGTTATAATATTTATTTGTTTCAGGTTTGAACTATTTATGTTGTAGTACATTATTTTATAATCTTAAAAATTTTTTAATGACCATGTACTTTCCTTTTGGTTTCAAATTTTTAACAAGGATTTCATGTACAAATATATATATATATATATGTGTGTGTGTGTGTGTATTCATAAAAAAGTCTAATTTTGTTTAATAAATTATTTTTATTTCAAGTTTGTTTTGTAACAGCTGTACCTTTCTTCATTGTGCTGAAAAGAAACGTAAGGGTTACTTCTTACATTTGCCATAAACTCTCTCATTCCTGTTTGAGGTCACTCTCATTTTGTCCAATCCATGTGCATTTCAGTGTTACTGTAGATATGATTGAAAGAAAGCTTTTTGGTATTTGAAGATATGTTTTTGTATGTTGGTTCCCTGTACAGACAAAACCTTAATTTTTGCTAGTGATAATTATGTAATAGTTTGCAGTACAGGTAGTTTGGATAACTCTGCCTGACTCCAGTAACAGGATACATCATATTACAAGAGAATAAGTAAAGGATACACACACCATAAAGTCTAAAAGATATTTATCCTGAAGCACTTAAAAGATTATTCTAGGTCACATTCCTCACATTACAAGCAAGATTTATATTTAAATTTAAACTCTTAAATATATTAACACCCCATTTGTTGGAATGCCACAACTTCCTATATATTAACAGCCCAACTTTGAGAATACCACATCTTCCTCTTTATTGTTGAGACAATGTGTTTAGTCTGTTTCACAACCAACATATGGTTTTTATTGTTGTCACTTGTACACTGAGTTTTAACACACATAAAAAGCTCTTACAGGAATAAAACTTTGTTTACCAAGAGAATTCAGACACAGCAAGCTGCGAGTCATTTGCTAAAATCTTCACTGAAATCATGAAATTGAAGCACCTCAGATTTCATCTAAGGTAAGATTCACCTTTATACATAATAGTTAAACATATTCAAAAATGTTATATTTCTAAAGATGAATAATTAAACAAGATTCAGTTATTGAAATTTGTTTTCATCGTATTTTGTTTTTTTTGGTTTATGCCTTCAGTAATATAATGTCAAAAGCATTTAAGATTTATATATAAGCTGTCTGTATGTATTAGTTCCACCTGCTCCTTACGTAGCATAATAATTTCTTGCATTTATTTTTAGTTTCCTAGATATCAAGAATACAGAGAGAGATTGAAATATCTCTCAACACCAGTTTCGATATCATGCAAAGTAAGATATATGTTTTTTTTGTATAACATGTATTTAGTGTTTAGCTTACCTTTGGTGAAAAATTTGTAAATCAGATTCATCAATTGTACCTAACACAAATTAGTGTTTGTTTTATTTTGCAATTTTGCTTATATCCATACATGTACAAACAAAATGTATGTCTGTTAATTGTATTCTTAATGTTTAGTCTCAGTAATTCAAATACATATGTATTATGTTTTCATTGTTAGCTGAATATTAATAGTATATTCATTTTCTTAGATGGAAGATATTTCAGTGCTCAGGAGAAAGAAAATTCTTTCCTCAGAAGAAAGACTAAAACTGTTTTTGCTTCTTCTTCTGAAGAAGAGAGTCCATCTGGATTGGAAAAGAGCCAAGACAGATAAAACTGGAGAGGAGCAAGAACCAGCATTGCTGGAATCACTTTTGTCTGAGAAGCCCAACTTACCTTAAAAGAAAGAAGTCTCTCCTCATGACCACCAACAATCTGAGGTTACTGATCTTCCCACAACCAGCACTGTGTTGACTTCCAAAACAGCCAGCAGCAACAAGATAAAAAAAAAGTTCTGTAGTGTAGAATGAAAGTGGGAAGTTCTCAAAGCTAAGTAGCCCATATTATTCGGGGACTTCATCTGAAGAGAGCCTGTTTCCCATCAAACAAGTAGCTATTAGACTCCTCCTGGTTGTTTTTTTTAAGGATTGTTACCAAGATTGCTCAAGAAACAAACAGTTTTACACACCTGGAAGGAGGAACATTTAAACAATGATGTCAGGATGAAGAAGAAACTGCTGAAATATAGTGATGCTACTCTTGGAGAAGTTTTGGCTTTCTTTGATATAACTATTTCTATAGACATAACTTACTTACCACCTGTTATAAATTAGTAGTCTACCACTCCTTCTGTTCATGTTCCCTGGTTTTCTGCAATATTTTCCAGAGAAAACTTCCTAGCTGTTGCTTACTTCTATCTGTTGTTAATTCTTTTGTTTTTTCCAAACAGATAACTAAAAATATCAAATACAAACAGAAGGTCTTCCATTTACAATTATTGGAATCTCTCATGAAACCATTAATTCGAAATAAAGAATGGCCTTCCTTTTTATCAAGTATCCATTCACCTGTTCTGATAGATGCACAATAATGGCTCTCACTCACCTGAGAAGCATTTTCAATTTGTTGAAGAAAGAAAAAAGTTGCAGGTTGTACCTCCACACAGGTTTAATCAAGTAGATTTGTAAGCAGTGAAAAATTTATCTCTCTGTAAGTACTTTGAAGAGAACCATACTTTGAAGACTCTTCAAAAAGATTAACTTTTCCTTCTATCAAACGTAGTCAATATGTTATGATTAGAAAGAAAAGTAAAACTTAGTCTGATTCTTTTTGTTGGCCATTCTTACACTTTCTTAAAAACTAAAATTTCTTTTGGAGAGGTTTGGTGTTTATAACACCTTTTTCTTTACACTTTTACTCAGCACTTGTGCTTCAATATTTATATTTGTTTTAAATACAATTATATTTGTTAATTAATGTTTTAAAACTTGTTGCACTTATCAGCCATGAAGTAATGAAAATATTTCAACAAATATTTTTGCAAGAGCACAAATTAAATTTTTATCTCCATTGAATTGTATTTATTATATATTGCTGTGCTCAGTTTTATTATTTTTTATCATATTTCATGTTTTTGTTTCTGCTCAATAATTATGTTTGAAATTATCAATATTTTACTGAATAATGTACCACTTGACTTATTTATTTTCAGATAATTGTTTGGTAACGGTTATTAGCTTATTTTTGCATTTGTTTAAATATGTATAAAGTCTTCATTAACACATTCATGAGCAGTGAACAAATGTATATTTTATTTATTAATATATAAACTGATGTGATTATAATATCTCACTGTAGCTTTTACTTCACATTTATTTTTGCATTTAAGCAGAATTTGTATACAACCGTATATGTTTCTCTCAGTGCATAACTTACAACAGTTTGATATTGTTTATCCATACATTGATGTTCCTTGTATATATATGTTATCGTGACTTGTAACTTTTTATATACCTTTGTGTAACTTTATTTTTTGCAGCCTTTGCAGAATATCAGAATAAACTTTTTACATATCAGTAAGCATGTGAGGTACAACAATTGGAATAACATGGTACTAAAATTGATACCTTTAACTAGGATTGGCTAAAAATTTATAATCCCTAACATATTTTGGAATTGTTTTTATTAAATTTGTCATAAAACATTTTTAAATAATGCAGTTTTGTACCACTAATTGGATGTTACAATAGTATTAAAAAACTAAAGTCTGAAAACCAATAAAAGGTAAATTATCTATTTTTTCATTTCTCAGATGTGATTTTGCTCTCTCAGTAATAAAAAATGGTCCTCATAAGTAAAGGGTTAATAAACCTTTTCTGACCACTTATTGGGCTTCAAGATCTTTGTTATCAAATGACCTTCTTTTGGAGAAGAACTAGAATAGAATGGATTTGTATGTCAAATCACTTGACTGGTCAGTCACTTGACATTTATTTTGTTTTAAATGCCAGTCAGTTTGTTTAAAATTATTTATGACCATTTCATAACAGCAGTATAGAATATTTTGATTTCTTCATAATGTGGTTAGTGAATTACAACAAACAAGTAACCATCAAGGTTTCCACACTATATATTTTAATATGACATATATATCTTTACAAAATCTGGCAAGTTTTCAGTGAACATTACAAGTCTTTGTACATACACAAAAAAAAATCAGTTTTTTACAATACTTTTATTTAAGGTTCAAATATGAGTATATGAAATCATAGCACTGACTGCTCCAGTGCAAACCAGTTTTCATGTTAAAATTAAAAGTACCTCACATTATCTGAAAATTTTCTGATTTCATTTATACAACTTAAATTTTTCTAAATAAGTATCAAATGTATTTCTTTTCATGTAAATTTCATATTTTATCTGTTATTTTTTCTATACAAACTATATGGTTTTGGTTGACTTGATCAACTTTGGAACTACATAAAAAATATGAAATAATTGTAAATTAACCTTTTTTCTCTCTCTCTCTTTCTAGAATAACTAAAAACTGCAACAGGAAACTACATTGTTTGTTCTAGATAGCTTAAGGCTTGTATCTATATATATTTGTTTGTACTTAAGTTTATTGTGTTATTGCCCTTTGTAACATTTTACCCTACAATACTGATTTACTTACAGTTTGTGGTAGAAGATAATAAATATCAGACATTTTATACAGAGGAAATGAAACAATCTGTGGATATGCATTTTGGAGGTTTTAGATATATAAGAGCAATATTCATACTGCATGATAAACAAACATTTTCTTCTCTGCATAAACTTCATCTTACATCTTAAATTATTACAGTGCAACTTAGATTGATCTTGTAAATTCATAGCTATATATCAATTAGAAATACTTTTGTAACTCATCTGATGTTTTTTGTGTATCACAGTTGTACAGTTTGGTAACTGCTTACCAATTTTTGTGCAGATGAACACAGTGAATTTGTAATTGATATAAATATTCTTTCCACATTGAAGGACAAGTCCAGTGCATTGAGTTCATGCACAACAGGTTAAATAGTCCATAACTTGAAATTTATTTTTTCTTTTATATGCTTCAAGATATTATATAGAATTAGGAAGTCATAGGTGAGAGGCAGGAATTTATGGAAATTGGATGCTAATTATTTCTAAGAGTAAGCATTTAAGTTAGAACTAAAATAAGCCAACCAGTTTTTATCAGTTGCATTTTTTGTTTAAAAATTGAAAGTACTAAATGTCAATAAAAACTAAAATAAGATAAGGTTTTTATAGATTTTAAGGAAAATATGTCGTGATATTTAGAATGCAGAACTAGTTCAAATTAAATGTTTGTGATTTCCAAATACAAAGTCTATAGTTTTGAGTGAATTAGAAACTCAAATTACTAATATTGGCAAGCTAGAATATAAAATATAACCTCATATCTTTTCTGTTTATTGAGATATAACTTATCTACTGAATCAAACACAGTGACCCCACTCACCTCTTTCCATTTTTAGTTTGGTTTGGTGTTTTATGGTGCTAAGTAAATAGGCTTTGTGCTCCATTTTTGGAAGTGGTATATTATATTCATTTCTTCAATTTATGACATGAATAACTAACTTAAAGCTCAGACTGTCCCCCTACTTGCTTTTTCAGCCATTTTAAAGAGCTTGGAAGCCATGTTATTCTTTTGAACCAAGCAGATTTTGTTTTTAGTCTACTAAAAAGTACATATTTTTCAGACAAAGTACAACTTAGTTGCAAAGCTTGACAAATTATAGCAAAATTTTATGCTATCAACATAGTTATTGATGATTTTTTTAGTTATTTCAAATAGATATATAAAATCTAAAAAAAAAATTTATTTCAATTCACACCTTCCATGTGCAAAATTTGAAAAGGCTTAGCCATCTATGGAAAAAGGCCATCATAATTAAAAGATACAATTGTGTATGATATTTATTTAATATTTTGTGTTCTAAGAAAAATAAATTTAAGAACATATTTATAAATAGTCATAATATATTTAATGTATAATAATGAAAATGTGGCTGTATTTTAGGAAATATTAGTTTACTAAAGCACAATCAAGACAGGTCACTTTGTAAAGAATAAAGGTTAGTTTTATATTATTGGATATAGTTATGTGAGTGTATGTAGCACTGTGTCATATGCAAATTCCAGGTATGACTAGAAGGTAATTTTAATAAATATATATAAATGTATAATATTATGAGATTTAAACTATTTATACTCTACATTTGTGTTATAATTTGTAGTCATTCTAGAATGAAAAGGTATAAATTATATTTATTTCTCAGTGTTTTAATGGTGGTAATGAGGCCAGTCAAATTGACAGACCCATATAGTTATGGTAGAGAATATAACAGACCAAACATATAATTGTATTGAAAACAAATATTTGAAATATGTTTTGAAAGTTTCAAAGATTACACAAATAATATTCAAGCATTTTTGGATAAATAATAGTTTTTTTAATCATAACATGAATGTCACTACATAACGAAACAGAGTCAGTATTTTCACAACCAAATCATTAGTAAAAGTATTTTGTTAAAACTGATTTTTTGTGAACAGAACTTGCAGTCTTTACTGAAAAATATTCCAAATTTTGTGAAAGTACATGTAGTGCATCAAAAGTTATAGTATAATACTTGTATATATTATACCAAGTCTGTTGCAAAGGGGTTAATGAGTACCCTCAACTAATTATTATGAAAGCATGTTCTCAGTTAAAAACTATGTACTCTTTGCTGATTTGTAATTAAAAACTGATGTTTTATTTTATTATGTATTTGTTGCGAGATTTCAGTCTTTGTCATAAGTTAACAAACTGATTTCAATAATTATTACTCATAATTTTAGCATGGTAATTATGTGTATTTTCTAATTTTTAATTGTGTTTTTTATTTAGATTGATGATCGAAATGATAAAAAAACCTTATTAAAATGTGGAAAAGTGTTTGACCTCAACACACAGTGGGAATTTCAGTCACCTAAAGATTTTTCCTTAAGCAGTAAGTTAGTTCATTATATAACTTTTATATTAATGGATTATAACACTTTTGGTATCTCACTAACTTGATTCCAGAACTTCGTTGTGCTCACCTCAGGCTTTAAATTTGAATTCAAATCTTGAGACAAAATTTTGCAGTTGTGTATTTAATTGGCAGTATTGTCATTCTTGTAGTAAATATGCAAACATATTAGAATGATTGTACGTACATGATTTGGGGCTGAAAATGTATATTGGAATAAAGACTTGTGATGATAAATTCTGTAAAAGTTATTGTTTTGTTTGAAACATTCGTTTTTAATGCAGCTGTGTTCACTTTTTTGCATAGGTGAAACATGCACCTTTAACACAACATTCCCCATGGTTTTCTGTAGATTTTACAAAAAGATGTTTCTTTAAATCTTGTCACAATTTTTTAAATCATATTTTAACATGATTGCTAAAAATATATTTTAAGTTTTGAAACATGTTTGGTACGAATATATGTATACTCTTTCATGTGTGAAACTAGTTCTAATCACAGGCTACACTGTCCTTACTGTGGTTACACTTATGTTGCTTAAATTATTGAGCTTTTAATATGGCTGACTTTGTTTAACTTCAGATGTGAGTGATGCAGCACTGGATTGGGTATCAGGAAACTGGTATTTTCTGGATGGTAGAAACCAGCTGATGTTTCTTTGTAATAACAGTCTCATTGTTTGCATCACTGTTATTGATGTAGCCTTAAATAATCCTCGAGGGATTGCTCTTGATCCAACCTCAGGGTAAGTTTTTTATATTTTGTTGTTGGCCAAATAATGTGTTCCTTTATTATCTGATTTTGCAAATAATTCTTGCATTATGGCATTCAAAACTGTAACTTTTGTAATGCAGTTACCATGTGTTTTAAAGCTTGTACTTTGGGAATATTAAGAAGATACAGTTTAAGGAACAATAAAACAATAAACTAACAATGGATGCAGACTGTTTCAAACCTAAAGGGACAGATAATTGTTATTTTCTGTTTTGATTTACAAAGGAGTAAAAGGTGATGTGGATTTATTTGGTATTTTTTGTGGTGGTGATAAGGTTGGTCAAATCAACTAAGTATATGATGCTAGGGAAGAGAAGATAAAAGATGAAATTATGCTTTTGATATTTATATTGGAGGTTTTAAAGGTTATGCTAATGCAGTTTGAAAAGTGTAAAGTGAAAAAGTATTTTTAATCTTAACATAAAACTTATGTTACACTCAAATTAGTCAAGAGTCACATTCAGGCTCCATATATTTGTGGACAAATCTTTCCTAAAAAATCTGATTTTTGTGTACAAAACATTTTCATGTTTACTAAAAGTTTGCCAAATTTTATGAAGATACATTAAAAGTTACAGCATGTGTGCATTCACTATGACCTGTTGGTTTCTTATTGGTTTCAAAGTATTTCAGTATGACTGAGTCAATATAGACTGAGTTGAGGAAGTTTCATATAATATCCAGAGTGAAAGGGTTTAAAGTTGTTATGTATAGATTCCTTAGTGGAAAGGTTTAAGCAAATACTGTGTAGGCTCCATGGTGAAATGATTTAATTTAAATAAATTATGTTTGGACTCCATGTTTAGAAAGTTCTGTTATTATCTTAAGCCTTATAAAAATATCTGTTAAAGTTATTTTTTTCAATAACACGACAAATGGTTTTTGTTTTTATTCTGATAGAAACATATAAAATCTATGTAAATGTACATAAGCACTAACCTATATATATATAGTAAAAGGTTAGAAAATCTGAAATAAAGAACTAAGAAAGAAAAACTAACAGTTTTTTTTTATCAATTATAAATTTTATATAAACAATGAATTTCAAGTTGTTTTGTATTAATGAACATATTTGTCTTTTTTATTTTGTTTTATTTACATAATCTAATAAAAAAGTGCATTAGCACTTGCTGTAAAGTTCTGGTAATTAGATATTTATCATTTTTATGAATTATTCTGGATGCAGAAAGCTTCTTTAGCTTTCTCTTTCTCATGTGTGGTTTATATGCAATTATTTTAGTTTTATTACTGCATGGTCCTCTTCTCTGGTATAATTGGTTGTTACAGGTATATTGGTATTACTGAGATTTGTTTCTTATTATGCTCCTAAATTTTACCGTTGGTCTTTCTGTTTCTCCAGTGTATACTGAAGTCCTTGTTAACAAAAGATGTAAATGTTGTTTGTTTTTCACTGGATCATTAGGTAGTTGGACATGTGCTGACATATTGCGTTGATTTCCGAATACTGTTCTGATTGTTTGGCATTTACATATCCTCTGTATGTCTTTCAGAGAAACCTTTGACATAAGGGATTATAGGTGTATGTTTGTAACTTAATTTTCATCTTAATTGTTTTTTGTACAGTCTTCTTCTGGGACATAATAGGTTGTTATAGGTAGATTGGTACCACAGAGTCTTGTATATTTACTGTACACATGAACTTTAATTGAAGGGTTTACTCATTTTCAAACCTGAGATACACTGTAATTTATAAAAATTCTCTGTAGTCAGTCTACAGCCTTATGAGCCCATTAATCCATTCACTGTGGCTGGGATATATATTTCCCAATGATTCCACCCCCTCAAACTGCCACTGGGACAATTATTAACACTTTTGATATCTTTCCCTGTGGGTCCAGGCTCTTCCTCTTGACTGTTGTCACTAGATAGGGAGTTAGCATCTTCTTATAGCATTACCTCTTCATCATCATGTATTTGAACACCACTTACTTTCACTATCTTGTAAGCTATCTGAGTCAAACATATCAAGCATATTTACACAATATACAGGGTTACTACTCACCAATGTGGTGATGTGCATATGCAGTTATCATACGTTCTTTTTAGGCAACTTATTGGTTACTGAAGGGCTGAATGAAAAATGTCGAGGGAAGCTATATATATCAATATTAGGAGAGATAGCAATAAATACTTTTACGTTAGTTTCACTTCTAAATGTTACAGGCAGTTGTTTCGAACAACAATGTGAAATGCTTATTCCAGTTGCAATGAAAGAGTTAAAACTATAGCTCAACATATATTCCTACAGAAACTTAAGGAATGTCACTTACTTTGTAATTTTTTGTAGTTAATTGATAAATGACAATATAAGTCATAACAGTCATATCAGCAACAAAATCTTAGAAAGTAACTCATATACCCACTTACACTTAAAATGGAAGTTTAGACATGTTTGGTATTTTTAGTTCTAAAACTTAACCATATAACTATTCTCCAATATATTAATACAATTTCTAAACAGTTTTCTGGTATAAAATTAGTGAAATAAATAGGAATTATATTTTTCAAATGAATTTCTAATATGGTTATGCAGTTTTGCTCTTGAAATGAAAGTAATAACAGTAAAGGTAAAAAAAAATTCAAATTATTTTTGGAACACATCAACAATTGGAAAATTCTATTCTTTTTATTCCATTTTCATTGAAACTTCTTTCTTAATGCTAGTTTGTCATCATTAGTTATATATGTATCACATATCATCATAATCAGTCTGTTATTTCATTCTCTACACAGCTTGTAAAGTCTGTATGAAAATAACATTGAATAACTGTTGTAACGACTTCTAATAATTTTGGTTATTGTTATTACTGCTGTTTTTTTGATAGGCTGATGTTCTTCACAGAATGGGGCAGCACAGCTCCACTTGTGGAGAGAGCCAATATGGATGGGTCTGAGAGAATTAAGCTGGTAGAGAAAAAGATAGTTTACCCACGTGGTATTACTATAGATTACCCTAATGCTCATGTGTATTGGGTTGATGCTTACTTAGATTATATTGAAAGAGTCAATTATGATGGTTCCAACAGACACACACTTATTCAAGGATCAAAGGTAAGTATTCAATATATAGTTTATTGCTGATTTTAATTATCTTTGTTTGCTTAATCAGTGATTCAGGTTTAATATCAAAACTATTATAAGCTCTTTTAACACAAGTAAAACAAATTTAGCTATATAAAAAAATGCCTTACTTATAAAGAAATATGTATTTTTTAAAGTTAATGCCTTTTGAAACACTGCAAGCTATAACAGGAAAAATTAATAATTCAAATTTCCTTTTATTTCTTGTATTCATTTTTTGTAGATGAAGAATTTGTTTCACATTACAATGTTTGAACAGTATATTTATACTACAAGTGGGCATGAGAATAGTATCCTTTCTATTCATCGTTTTAATCGTTCAGATGTGCATTTAGTGAAGGGAAATGTATCTCATTCTCTGTCTATTCGTGTGTATCACAGACAGAGGCAACCAGAAGGTAAGATAAAACTTAATGATTGATCTTTTGTTTAGTAATAGCAGACTTTCTGTCTACATCTGTTCACTATTTCATAGTTCACAACATATGCAATTTCTGTCCATAGGAGTTGAAAACATCTAGATATGAGTAAGTGTAACTATAATTTTTTTTAAATGAAAATATATAAGGCCTGTTGTTTGAAACAACAAGAAACCCAATTGAAATAAAAATATATTATCTCAGAATGGCTGGTATTGGTATTAACACATTTATTCAAAAGGAGAGAACAATGTTTTAACCTTTTTAGGCCTTCTTCAGGTCAAGAAGGAGAGAGATTGCAAGTGACCATTGCTGGACACGTCTTAGGGACGAGATTATAAATGGGTATGGGATTGTAGGGGGCATTGCAGTTGGATGTTAGGTTATTAATTAGTATAGGTATAAAGGTGTTCCTTTATATTGGTTTTAGTTGCTGTATAGGTAGAGCTTCTTTGATTTTCCATTTGTTTATATTAATTTCCCTTCTTAGTATTTGGGTGTTTTCCATGGTTATGTTGTGTTTATTTGATTTTCAATGTTAAAAAACATGTGAAGGTGTTTCTTGTGTTCTTTGAGTCACGTTTCCATTTTTTTGCATATTTCCCCAATATAGAAGTTGTGGCAGTTGTTGCATTGTATTTTATAAATTATGTTGGTGTTGTGTTTGTCAGTGTAGTTTTAACATAGCATGGAGTTTGGTGTTGTACCTCATTTTTGAATAAAGTTGGCATTTACTGGAATGTTATATTTTGTTATAATTTTGTTTTAAATGTTGGTTATTTTTTTCACTGATGTCTGGAATGTATGGAATGCAGCAGCTTAAGGTTTTGTATTTTGTTGTGTCTTGTGATTTGTTGTTTGCCTAGGTATGTGCATATAATTTTTTCCACATTTTTTTGAGAAGTTTGTTGATGAATTGTTGTTTTATATTGTTGACTGCATTATTAATTTTAAAAAGTGAGAATAGTTTTGTGATTGTGTTTATTTGGTTTCTTAATATGTTGAGTTGTTGTGTTTTTCATGTGCTGAGTCCCAGGGAATGTATAATCCAGTGTGGGTGATTTTTCTGTAGATTTCTGTTTTGAATTGTGTATCAGTTCTAGCGATTTTGAGATTAAGAAATGCTGTTTGGTTAGTATTTCCCGTTCACAGATGAACTTAATTTTGGGGTGTATCAAGTTAACATGATTGAAAAAAAAACTAAGTGTGTGTTCTGTAGATGTGGATCCAGCAATTGTATCGTCAACATACCTATACTAGTATAGTGGAGGGTGTAAGGCTGAATTGATCGCTTGTGATTCAATCTGTGTCATGAAAATGTTAACTAGAACTGGTGGCACGGGATTCCCCATACTTGTACCATTTATTTGTAGATAGTTTGGGTTATTGAACATAAAGTTAGTTTTGGTTGTAGTGAATTGCATAAGGGTTGCCAATTGGTTGCTTGGGATGTGTATCAATATGTTAAGATCTTGAATATGAAGTTTTAAAGCTATCCTGCAGGATTCAGTTGTCGGGACTTCTGTGAAGAGAGAGATTACATCAGAACTGGCCATTAAGACTTTATGATTTAGTTAATTAAGAATATATTTAAAGTTGAAAGAGTCTTCAAAACAGGAGCCAGCTGATGTTACATGTTTAGAAAATGCCCACACTATATATATTTACTGAGGTTGTAGTTAAATGATTCATAGGTCAGCATTGTGGGTCGTAGTGGATGATCTGGTTTGTGAGGCTTGGGAGTGCTGAATAGTTGTGGTGTGCATAAGTCGGTCTTTTGTAGGTAAGAATATTTTTTGAGATTTTTTTTTCATTCGTGGTAGTATTTTGTTTAATTGGTTTTTCTGTGTTTTTGTTGGATTTGTGTTTAGTAGTTTAAATTTATTTGTACCTGATAAGATGTTGTTCATTTTTTGAATGTATTCATTATGTTCAACATAATTATAGCATTGCATCCATCTGAATTTAGAATTTTGATGTTGTTGTCTTGTTTTAAGTTGTTTATAGAATCTATCTTTTTGTGTGAGGCTGTTTTTTAGTTTTCATTTCTGTGAAATTATGATGGGAGTTTTGTGTGAAAATTCTTTGTAAAGGTTAAGATACTGCTTTGTGGTGTTTTGGTACAATCCCATACCTGTTTATACTCTCACTCCTAAGACGTATCCAGCAACGGTCACTTGCAAACTCTCTCTTTCTTGACCTGAAGATGACCTAGGAAGGTCAAAACATTGTTTTATCCTTATTAATAAAAGTGTTAATACCCATACCAGCTGTTCTGAAATACAATGAAACCCCACTATTTAATATTAGGGACAGCTAACCCAGGTTGTCCTTTTGTAGCTTTATATAAGTAATATAATAGGTGTGTACTACATATAAAATATACTACTAACTGTCTGATAAGATAGCTCAATAATATAAATCCACCCACAAGTTAAAATTAAATATATAATATTCTAATTAATAGTGTGATAACATAAATACTAATTATTACACAGTATGTATTAACACTCACTGCAGCCTACAAGTGTGACACTGTATGTATCACATTATTACTAATGCATTATTTGTACTACTTGTGTGTTTTAACTTGTATTGCATTGTACAGCACATATTACTTACTACTGAAACCCTACTATCCAATATTAGAGATGGCTAACACAGATTGTCCTTTTGTAGCTTTGTGTAAATACTCGAAACAAAATATACTTGGTTTATTTTGTTGTTGTTGTTAAAGTTGGAAAACAACAACATAATTTCATGCTGTACCTATGTGTGAAAGAGGTAACTGAGATATTTTGATCAGTTATTTCTTTTCCACTTCATATTTTTCTTTTATTATTGTGCATTATTAAAGTAATACTTTTTTTTTGAAACATTAAATTATAGTTTTAAGAATTAATGTAACCTATCAACTGTGGTTTGACTAGTCTTATTGTAGTGTATTCTACATTCAGAATATAAAATTATGTTGCTCACTTGTTTGAAAAATGTAGTTCACCACATAATCATTATAACAATAAACATCAGGTTGAAAATATACAAGCATACATTTTATAAATCAAATGACTTGGTTTAGAATGAAAGATACAATAGATATAAGTTATCAGATACTTACGTATTTGGCTTTGCAGAAGCTATATTGACACTTGTCAAACTAATACACTGCTGGCCAAAATCTTAAGGCCAATGAACATAAAGAAAAAAATATGCATTTTGCGTTGTTAGGCTCAACCACTTATTTGAGTAGAACTTCGAAAGATGAAAATAAGAAAAGGGAAAATAAAAATAAAAAACTTTTTCAGCATTTAATAAGGAAAATGTGAACGCTATGAAATTTGACTAAATACTAATTGGTCAAAAGTTTAAGACCATACCAAAAAAAAGTTCTAAACAGGATAGGAAATGCCCAGCAAGTGGTCTCAGTAGTGAGTTGCATGGCCATTTATGTGAATAACTGCAAACATTTGCTTTGGCATGGTTGATATAAGCATTTGCAGAAGGCTGGCTGGAATGTCATTCCAAGTGGTAAAGATGGCTTCATGAAGATCATACAGTGTTTGGAATTGACGTCCATTTCTATAGACTTTCCTTGCCATCCACCCAAAACATTTTCAGTGGGGTTCAGTTTGGGCTAACTTGCAGGATTGTCCAAAAAATCGCATTATTTTCCATGAAAATGTCCTTTGTACTTCGGGCATTGTGGATCGTAGCATTGTCCCGCTAAAAGATCCAATCATTTCCACACAAACGAGGGCCTTCAGTGAATAAGGATGCTCTCTCCAACATGCCAAGGTAGCCAGCTGCTATTTGACACCCCTGTATAACCTGAAGCTCCATTGTTCCATGGAAGGAGAAAGCACTGCAGAAAATGATGGATCCTCCTCCACTGTATCATGTAGAAAATGTTTCCAGTGGGATATCTTTATCGTGCCAGTAACATTGGAAGCCATCTGGACCATCCAGGTTTAAATTTTTTCTCGTCAGAGAACAAAATGTATGTCCACTTTTCTACGTTCCATGTTTGGTGCTTCTCAGCAAAGTTTAACTGAGCTGTTTCGTAGTGTGGAAGGAGGCTTGGCCTTT
The DNA here is from genome assembly GCA_011833715.1 of Carcinoscorpius rotundicauda. Lineage (NCBI taxonomy): Eukaryota > Metazoa > Arthropoda > Merostomata > Xiphosura > Limulidae > Carcinoscorpius > Carcinoscorpius rotundicauda. Next base: position 34,576,857 of record CM022401.1, read on the forward strand.
GAAGACATTTACGGTTTTTAAAGCATTTTTCTTGTAGATGCTATGTTATTATTCTTGAGCTGCATTGTGTCCATAAGAGCCTTAATCTGGTTCGACAATTGGCTGATATCTTGCCAGACAACCCATCGAATCCTTCTGCTCAACACCGGCCAAATTTTCTTTGGCCAACAATTTGAAATTTTCATTCCGTATCCCTCAGGGTCTTTTAAGAAATTTGCAACAGCAATTTTACCAAGCTTAATCTCATCAGTGATGTCACATTGAGAGAGACCTTACTTTTGCAGCTTGGCAATTCTGCGACGTTCAAACTCTGTCAACCTAACTAATGCACTTACTTTCTGATGACCTTAACTGCAATTTTAGAATTTCAAGAAAATTAGTCTGCAAAATTTGTAATTCTTGGAGTTCAGTTTTAGCTGAGCAATTGGAATCACTTGTAATTGGATTTCCAGGAGAAATAATAAAAAAACATTGTCCTGAATCTTTTAAGGAAACTGTTCTATTGCAACATGCAGAGTTAACTGTACAGAAAAATTGATTCAAATGCCAACTAATCTCAATATTAGAAGTGATACTTATATCAACTTTAAATCCCACAATACTCCTAAGTATTTGATAAGCATTATGTTTACATGAACAGATTTTCTGTTTTTCAAAATCATTTGGTGGATTGGCAAGTGACAAATTTATTGGAGAAAAAAAACATTACTTGCTTTTTGGAGAGGAAATTATGGCAAAGCATGGTTTTGCTATTGATGATTTGCTGTTCCCAGGAGTAGTAAAATTGAAGATTTGGGTTTTTACAAAGTGCAAGCCAAAACTAAGTGCTGAGGATATGGAAGTCACAAGATGTATCGCTTATGTGCACATCCATGTAGAAAGAGCCATTAGGGGATTGAAAGTTATGAAAACATTAGGCAGCACAGTGTTAGTATCTTCACTTAAAACTAATGATAACATTCTTATCGTTTATGCCGTACAAGTAAACTTAGAACTGACCTAGTACAAGAAACTGATGAAAGTGATTTATTCATTGTTTTATCTTCTTTACTTCAACAACAAAAAATTTCGTATTAAAATCCATCATTTTGATGTCTGCATTTTTATTATCTTTCTTTATGTTTTGTGTAGAGTTCATACTCAGCAATTGCTCTGCTACTTATAACAGCCTTTAAAGTACATGTAACTGATAGCAAGAAACTGGTAAACTTTCATTTGTTTTTATTTCTCAGATTTTGTGATACATGTTGTTGAGATACTATAAAGCTGAAAATTTGCAAAGTTAATGTTTTTCTGTTATCTCAGAAATTCCTGCATACCTTCACAGTATATCATGAATCCTGATAAACTTTTGGTGAAAAAAACTGTACACTTTTTCACTGCATATTTGTAATATAGCTCAACAACAGGTGAATTTTTTTTAAGAAAATTTAATTGATATAAATGAACAAACACTTTTTTTAATATAAAGTGAATTTTTTATGAGCAGGTGTATTTAAAATGAATTGTCAAATATTAATTAAATACCTATAGAACTCAGACTAATGACATAATTGCATCACACATGTTCTTTACTTATTGTGAACTCTACATGTTGTCTCCACATTAATTACAATTGGGTGCTTGTTAACTGACATGCAGTTGTTATGTAAATATTACATGCTCATAGATAAATCCACATTTCATATGCCATGTTCTCAGAAAAGAAAATTTATCATTGTAAATATTGCTTTGAACTTTTGTTTGTATTTGCAATTAAACATAAAGCTGTACAATGGGCAGTCTATGCTTTGCCCCCCATAGATATCAAAACCAAGTTTTAAGTATTGTAAGTACAGGCATAGTGCTGTGTTACTGGGGGCTTTGCTTATGTACATCAAAAGATAAACTGAAATTGGTTTCACGTAAATGTGAACTATATCATTACCATTAACAAATTAAGATTCAAATCTTGGTTTCCGTAGAATTATGGAAATCTGTCTCAAATACTGTATATATGTGAACTAAAAATAATAAATAATATTTTTGGAATATCACAGCTCTTACGTTCACCATTTTGTCTGGCTGCTAAAAATACAGTGTTAGAGTAATGGTTAATTAATTGATATTGGTGATGAAATAATTACAAATAAAAAGTAGTTTGAATCATAGTATTGTTCTGAATTTATATAAACCACTCAATTAAAATAAATAAAAACAAAACCATGCATTTCAATTTACAGACCTATAGATTTTTATTAAAGATCTGTTGAACTCTGAGCAGTTTTGTTCAGTTTTATCAATAATACATAACAACATTTTCTTGGCATAAAGTAGACAGAATCTGGAAATGGTAATTTACGTAGTTTTAATTGTATTCGATATTAAAATATTCATGACATCCTTAATTTTTTAAGATCAGTGCAAAACTGTATCCATACCTAAAATCCCATCAAAACTGGCAGATAAACAGTTTTCCTAACAGTGACACATATTTCTTTTTGTTACCAGTGAATATTACATGCAGATATTTCCTTATAGAATTTATGGAAGTTGTGGTTTCCTTTACAGAAATCTTATATGCACGCACTACTTGCTGTTATGTTTGTTTTCCTCCTGTGTCTCCCCAGAGCACTTTTACTATGATTCACTGTTTTACTTTCATATGACGAGAAACCCACTTCAAGTAAAAATGCATTTTCAAGACAGCTGGTATGAGCATTAAAACTTCAATTAAAAGGTCAAAACATTGTTTTATACTTTATTTTAATTAAAGTTTTAATACTTGTACCAACTGTCTTGAAAATACACTGTTTTACTTTGTTTTATGTTTAAGGTAATATACATATAAAAAGAAACACGTTTTCCACATGATGATACAAACCATGTTCACTGTGATGAAGCACTTGGGTAATCTTTGCAGTAAGGTGATATGAAAAAAACATTTGTTGTTTCTTTAATTTGAAATAGTGGAAACAATAAAGAATTCAGAACAGCAGATTTAAACTCTGTGTTAGACAGATAAATTATTGTATTTTGTTATGAATTACAATTTAATTTGGACAAATCTTTGATTTATGTACATTATGTATTACTATTTCAAATAACTGAAAATTTTAATTTTAATTTAGACTTTAGTTAAATGTTAATATGCATTAAATTTATGATATTTGCCAACAAGATTAATATACACAGTTTTCTTTCTTAATGCAAATATATTTTAATAAACAAATAACAATAGAATTTATTATAACTGTTATTACAAATAGTGCTTATATATAACAGTTCTACAAACTTACAAACAATACTGAGTTTTATATCTGGTCTAGAACTGAGTATTTTACCAATGTTTCAGGTCCATGATGAGCAAATTAATTCCGAGTTAATGCTGTCACACCTTGCTTAAACTAGCTAGCTTCTTTGGATTTATGCCACTTATAAGCTTGCTTCTTACCAGTGATGATGTTTAATGGGTTTGTAGAAATACAAATGTCTGAAGTAAATTCATTAAAGTTGAACAGTTTGTTATGTTTGAAATCTATAAATGTTCCTGGTCCAACTTGTTAATTTTCTGATTATTAAGCATTAATCACAATTATAGCTTTTGAGGCTTATAGCACACTGACTGTAGCTGAGAAATAATATTTTATTACTATCTCTCAGTTAGCTGATGTCATATGCATAAAATCCTATATTGAAACAAACATATATTAAAAAACGTATAATGGTAAATCCGTTACATTCCCTAACACCTAAAACATTATGATCTTTGTCTGATATCATATTGGCAACAAATTTAGGGTTTTATACTTTATATTTGCTAGTCACTTGGGTTCAGTGTTTCTTTTTGTCTCTTTATTCTACTTTACTGTCTCATTAGTTTAACTAACTCCTGTAAAATTTTTCCTGTCCTAATCATATTGCAAGTCATGTATACCTCATTTACATAATGTAATGTCTGAGAAGAATATACATTAACTATAATAATAATGTTCTCATTTGTAATGCCACTGTTTAATATGCAATCTATATTTGCACTTAAAAAATAATTATAACTTTGAAGACTTTTTATAATTTTTCATGTTTTCGCCATCAATAGCTTTTGATGCAATTAAATAATTATAACCACCACAGTACATGATACTCAGCTTTTTTCTCTTCTATCTGTCCATTATCTTATCTTATGATATTCAGTGAGCATTGAACCTTTCACTTCAGATGACATCTTAGGTGATTTCATTTAAGTTTTTATGCATTGCTTATCCTTGTTTTGTTTACCATCCATTTGGCTGTTATAACAACAGATTATGCTGCAACACTGCCAGCAACCACTGTTATTGTTTTGGAAGATAATTAAAAAGTATGTATTAAGACTGAGAAGAACTTGTATAAATAATAGATCTTAGACTATTTTGTGTGGATATTAGACTGAGAAAAATTAATACACCACATACCTCAGATTACACAGGCCTGCAAATTTAAATTCCATAAAATTTGTTTGGTGTTAATAACAGATTTTCCATAATTCATATTGCATATTTTGAAAATAATATGATTTTGTTTGCCATGTAAGAATATTTTACAAGCCAGGAAGAAGAAAAAAACTTATTTAGTTAAAATGATGATTTCATTTACCACAAAGTACATTTTTCATTATTATGCTTGTTCTGTAAGACTCTCTCATCTCAGTTGGTGTAGAGAAATCTGTAACCAGTGGTTGTCAGCATTTAAAGCACAAAATGTGATTCAGTTTGAATGAAAATGATTCACTTATGTAAAAGTACATATGATGTTTTGTGAAAAATGTGTATGTGATGGAGAAAAATGGAATTCAGGTTCAGTGTATATGAATTACTTTAGAACATGTAAAAGAAATTTAAAAACAATAAAACCTTTGCTAATTTGTGTTATCTTACATTGATTAATTAATTAGTTATTGTTTAAGTCTGTGCTTATGCCTAGAAAAAAGTAACGTGGTCCAGTTAAAACAACAAACATAAAATATTCTATTTTAAAAAGAGCATCTGTTTATTATTAACACATAATTTTATTATTAGGCATAATGCTCACTGTTTAGAGATTTATTTTAAAAATATGATATATAGCAAGATTAAATTGTCTATATACATGTGGTGTTAGTAATATATGCATATATTTGCTTTGAATGTCTTATCTAGTTGTACAGTATGCAATCTGAGTAAAACTGTTATACAGTTTAAAGCTTTTTTTTATGATTGGTGCATTTATATTGTTAACTGATGTTACAAAGAGCGTTTATTTTTAAGGTCATTGCCTTTTATTTTTCATAGAGGCTTTTCCATTAATTTTCACATATGTGATAACTAACTCATGGTAAATCAGATGGTAAAATTAATTTTTTTGAATTATTGATGTTTTACGATAGTGGAAAATAGACTATTCAGAGGTCTTGTAAAGTTCCAGAATTATGTTCTTGTGTGAGTTCTAAGTGTATATAGCTATCTTAAACATGCATAAATGAAGTAAAACTCCAAAACTGATTAAAAGTAGATAACATTCCAAGATATACATATATATATCGCAAAATTCAGTACAACTGTGAAGATAAATAAGACCATAAAAAGTATAATTGGAAGTTAGTGTGTTTTCAGAGTAAATCATTTATTAATTAATTTATCGATTGTTTCTATGTTCTTTTGATAAAAGTATTGTGTGAAGTTAGCATTTTAGTTCTTCTTACATACACTTAGATCATTATGTAGAGTAAGAACAAGAACAGTGGGATATCTGACATGTATGTGTTCATGTGAACAAAATTGATTTTGTTTTTATGAAATGACCATTTTAAAAAAGCAATATTTTTTGTCTGTCACATTTGAATTACTTTGTGAACTGAGTAATCTTTTTGTGTCTTTCTAGTTGATCATCCATGTACTAAGAACAATGGAAATTGTGAACACATTTGTATTCCAATGTACAAGAATGACACAGCGTTTGCAATGTGCAGGTGTAAGGCTGGTTACAGAGTTCTGCTTAGAAGTGGACGGTGTGTCAGTAAGTAATATAACCCATTTTATTTTGTAATTTCTATGATTAGAAATTTAGTGTTTGTTGAATGAAATGTTTATGATATACATTTTCCAGATTAGAAGTGCTTTTGATGCTGTAGGGTGATACATTTATGAAAACTAAAGCAACTAAAAATTTTCAAAAGAATTATCATCATTGTGAAAAAAAGAAAACACAATGGTAACAGGTAAGTAATGGAATAAATAACCTTCTATAGCACTTTGTACATTACATTGTGCAACTACTAGACGAATGGCTAATACACTATGTACTAAGTCACAACTTTGTAGCACTATTTTGTACAGTACATTGTGCAGTTGCTAGATTTGTGAGAGTTCTCTTGTATTTTGCTTCATGAACTAATAGTCTATTCGCTGTTAAACTGTGTAATGAATTGTAGCTTTTTAGCATATTTCTTATGCAAAAATGTATGTATATGCTGGATTAATAGGTGAACATTGCAGTGGAACACCACTTCATAACACTTATAATGTATTCCAGAAAGAATGTTTAGGAAAAGCTTTCAGTACTAAACTTTTGTGTTGTGCTAAGAGAGAGATGTTAATTTGAATTCTTTGCTGTGCCAAGAATTAAAGAGAGGTCTTTTAGAATGTATAGCTGTGCTGGAGTTACTTAAACATGTAGCTAGTTTTGAACCCGATATCTAACTTCTTCCATTCTGTAATATAAATTTGAGTGTGGGTGTGCTTAATTTTGAAATATTGCTAACCATTAACATAAAATTTTCAGAAGCAAAGCAGTCACAACTATTGATATATGCTGTTGGTCGTCCGGGGGTTATCAAGGGAATCTCTCTCAATCCTGGAAGGAAGCAAGAGCAGGTTATGGTACCAATTAGGGGATTGAAGAGACCTACTGCAATAGATTTTGATGCTAAAACACAGTTCATCTATTATTCTGATGTACAGAGATTTGTTATTGAGAGACAAAAGGTTGACGGAAGTCAGCGTGAAATTTACCTTGATAAAGGTATGAGACATTTAGATATTACTTCAGATACATTTATATCTTCATCAAGTTTTTTGTGTGAATGTAACTTATAAATTGATTTGTAAAACAGGTATGGGTAAAAAGGGGAATGCTTATGAAGTAAAATAAATTTATATAATTTTAATCGTATTAGATTTTTGAATGATATGTAATAGGAAACTGAGAATGAAAGAATACATTTTTTTGGATTGCAGTTTGATCACACGTGCAGATTACAAAGCAAAATTGTTTACGAAGTTGATAAAAAAACTGCAGTATATGCTCATTTAATTTTTGTTGTAGTTTGTTAAACAATAGCTTTCCATTTAAGTGCAGTTTTTGTGAGAACTTTGAATAATCTTTTATTTCAAGGTTTATTACATTCATTGCGTGCTAGCTCTGTAATGCTGGAAAATGAAAATTTCAAATGTATATATTATTGAAAGCAAGGTAGAAACCTTTCAGAGGTAGATCAAATGTAATCTTAATAACATTTGGAGCAATTAAAATAAATTGTGTACTTTACATTCATCTTTAACCCTTTAGAGATTTGCCCAAGTTACCTTGGGTATCCTTCATGCTTCATAAAATACTTACTTAATTTAATTTAGACAATTAATTTCTCACCATAATTTTAGGTACTTGCTCAAATTGATTCACATGTTATCATGTATTACAAACCTATCCATTAGATGATATTGAAAGTGTGCTGTTTTTGATTGCCTAAATTGGATTTTTGTGTAATAACTACATGAGAAAATCATTCATATTGTTTGTTATAGTTTCACTGAAATAATAAAAAGAATATATAAGTCCAGATATTTATTATTTATTGAGTATATTATGCACAAAAATATAACAACAGCTCACAAAAGAACTATATATTTATTAATATGTAAGTGGAGGCTATTAAGAAGCAAAATAAAAAGCCTCATTTAAAAAAACATGGAAGAGTTTAAATATATATCTTAGATCAATTTTCAGGTAAAATTTAAATTTTTATACATGATCCATATTGTTTGTTTATGTACATATGTTAAAACTAAAGCAATTTTCCTTTCCATAGTATTTCAATTTGCCTGCTCAGTAATATTTATACCATTTAATTAATAATGAATAATATACCACCTATAAATGCATTTTTAGCTGAGAACTTTTTGATACTTTGTAAGTTAAAAAAAATCATATTTGTCAGGTTTCAAAAGCTTATTTGAAAATAATGAAGTTGCAATATGAAACTATGAATTTTTTTCATAGAATCTCAGTCAAATTTACTATTTTTCTTAGGAATATGGCTCTTAAGAAATACGTTTATGATTTATTTAATGTACAACTGAATTTGATATTAGTATCTTTGTCACTGAGATAGTTGAGAAAGTCTTTACATGATCAAGTAATAGGAGCTTCATTCATGTAGAATATTGGTTTAAATTGGTTTCACAACCACTGTTTAGCAGACTAGTAGCAGTCTGTGGGTTTTTTATAAAATTAACAAATAATATTAATATATAAATCACAGTGTTTTTTTTATTGTATTTGCATTTTAATAGACTATAACTCTTTAGAGAAGAAGTGAGATGGATCTTGTCAAAAAGGTTGGGAAATGCTGAAATAGATGACTTGTTGAGTCACTAAAGGAACAAGTTAGTGAGCAATGGGGCTAATCTTAATTGCACAGTTATATGGCCTGTTTCATTGTAAATTTATTGTGAAACTGGAAATGGGATTCTTGATGGAAAAATTCATGAGTTTTTCAAATGTAGGGCTTGAGTAATATTTCATTGTTTTCAAACTTGATATTGTATGTATCAATATGAGATACAGTTGATCAAAGTGTACAACCATTCTTGTGAACGTTAGAAAATCATTAAGTAATACCCAAATAAAAATTTGATGTCTTTGCCTTATGATATTCTTTTTCTTCCATCAGGTTTTTGTTTTTAATTTCAACAATGTAGATTCATTATGTATTTTTTTTTCTTTACTGATATAGTTTCATTTAAAATAACAGAAATATTTCTGTTATGGACTTTTTATAGCTATATTTTCATATGTTTTCTATTTGATCATTAGAATTTAACAAAATAAGTATTAAATTTCAATGTTTGAAATAATATGAATTATGAACTTAAAACAAGAAGTATTAACCAAAGACCTTCTACTTGAATGATAACAATAATTATGTAACTTAGAAGCATATTTATGTGATCATTGCTTTTGCTAATAGCTGTTGACAACTGTGAAGGAATTAGTGTAGACTGGATGGGAAGGAATCTTTACTGGACAGATGAAGGCCTAAAAGCCATATTTGTTGCACGACTTGATGATTCTTCAATACGAAAACGATTGATTACTGGCAACATGACTCGCCCTCGGGCTATAGTAGTGGATCCAAAGAGAGGGTAAAGAGCTGTAGTAATGAGAAATATAGAAATGCATAATCAGATGCTAAGCTGAAGCTAGTATAGAAACTAAATTTTAATAATTAAAGAGAATGATTGAGAAGCTCAGTTCAATCATCATGATGACAAGGTGAACACACTAAAGTTTCTTTTAAATAAATTTGAGTAAGAACTAATACCACTTTTATGTAATTTTTTTACAATAAGTTTCCTTTTAATGTTACCATTTTCAAGATGTTTGAGCTTGGTATAGAAAGAGAGAAACATAATGCTGACCACTTGCCTTTAAATGCCCATATAACTTGAAAAATGATACACTAGCTCATTCAGTGAAAAAATTAGTTTAAAGAAATACTTAACCATTTGTGTATGTAGAGTCTGAGATTGTAGGCTTGAAATATAATCTTCCCATTTTGATTCATCTTGTTTCTGTAGTTTTTGACAATTCCTATTTCCATTTTTAAACTAACGAAATTCAATTATAACATGATTATTATAAGAGTTTATTATTTATATATTTCCAGATACTTATACTGGTCAGAGTGGTCTGCAGACACTGGACCTTTAGTTGACTCGTATTCTTTTAGAGGAAAAATTGAACGTGCTTATATGGATGGATCTCACCGAGAGGTCTTTGTGAAGGAAGACATTCAGTGGCCAAATGGTCTGACTGTGGATTATGTTGGCAAGAAGTTGTACTGGTGTGATGCATTTTTTCATACAATTGAAAGAATCAGTTTAGATGGGTTAAAAAGAGAGGTATGACGTTTTGAACAAAAACATTTTTACACAATTCATGGTATGTTTAATATTTGAATGTATAATACTAAAGAAAATACACATAATATTTGTTATTATTTGTGAAGGTATGTAATGGTTATGATGATATATTATAAACCATAGTTTTTAGCTCTTTCTTCTTCTTACATCACTTGATGATTGTTTTATTAAATACTGTATAACACCAAGAATGGAGACACTCAAGGATTCCATTTGTTTCTTTTCATGTGCAATTATATTATTATTATAGTTTTAATTTAGTCCAATTACCCTGTATAATACAAATTTTGTCCCTGGATAGTATGTGTTATTTCTTTATTACTTATGTTTCAAAAGTACAAAAAACGGCTATTATTCCCTTCAAACTTTGCTTTTGTGACTTGGATAATGAAATTTAGAAATTAACCTATTTTCTATGTAAAAATGGGCAAATTTGCACTTTTTCATTTACATAAGGTCTGAATAAAACAACATATGAATTGAGATTTACATGTATTTGCACTAAAGTTTTTTCAAAAATGTTTAGAAGTGAGTAGTTTTTGAGATTTGTGACTATAATGTAAATCACTTTCATGTATCAGCTCCCAAATATAGTCTCCCATCATGTTTTTGTTATACGCTCCCAGGTCACAAGAGCAAAGTTTGAAGAGAAAAATTGGTCTTTTCCATTTTCTTTAGGGATAAGCAATTGGGAAATAACACTTTCTGCCCAGAAACAAGAAAAAGTAAAACTTTAGTTATGTAGTGTTATATCCTGGTGCAGAGATTCATGAATAATTTTTTTCACATCTTTGTTACAGTCTGATATCTTAAATAACAAATCAGAAGTACTTCTACTAATGCATGATACAGATCCTTTGATGTGTATACTATTTAAATTTTAAGGATGGTTTCTGTGTTTTTTGCAGAATTTTGTAATGTTTATAAATAATGCATTGCAACATATTGCTGTGAGAGAGGTTTTTGGCATTTTCTGTAGTTGTATGTTGTTGGCTTTGTTGTAAAAAAATAAAATTATGTCATTACTGTACTATAACAGTGTAATTTAATGAATAATGCTAAAGAAAATGTGTTAAACTAATATGTAGCATCTTTTTTATGTGGTTTTTGATCTTCCATTAGTTTTATGAAGGCTTGGCCAGCTTCATCTTACTTCTATAAGTAATTTTAATGTATTAAATATATGTAGTTTTACTCTTTCATTTTTTTTCACTCTTTTTTATATAATTTAAGATAGTTGAGAGAAAATAGTGTATGATTTACTTGTATCAGTGATATTCCGCTATTCCATTCATTACTAATGATGAAAGAAATGTGAAGAAGTAACTATTAAGAATCAATCAGTTTTGCTATTTAAGAATGTCATTTTGTTTTATCTTATTACTGCTAATTTGTTTTTTATTAGTTTCAAGCTAACTCGCTGCTGCAAGAATACTTAGTTATAGTTAAGCATTGAATATTACAATTGGTATTAAAGGTAAAAACATGTACACTATTTTTTGTTTTTGTTGTAATTTGTTGGTTGAGTTATCAGCCATACATAACTGTATAAATGTTGAAACTAATGTATAAATATTAAATTATTACGACTGTTTGTTTTTTTGAATAACTTTTATGAAGAAGCTTTTTCTTCACATTAAGTGAATCTTTTTATATCTGCTTCTAGAAACTTTATGAAGGGGATGGTGTAGACCGACCTTATGGAATTGCTCGTCAGGGGGACTTTATTTATTGGACTGAATTTCACAGAGGACTCATACTAAGGTTAGACATGAAAAACAAGACAATTATTACCTTAGCCACGGAGAATATCCCATTGTTTGAAGTGGTTCTATATAATAACGACACCCAGATTGGTAAGTTGGAAATCTGTCTTTCCTAAATAATCAACACAACTAAGATATAATAAAATAACATTGATATAACCCTTTATATCTTGTATCTTGAATAGTAGTTGAAAAAAATATAAGAGCTAGGGTAGTTGGAGATTTGCTTTTAGTTATAGAACATGGATTAATAAATAGCTCATGAACTCTTCAGTTAGAATGGCTGCTTAATGCAAAACAATGGAAAATCATATTCATATAAATTATATTTTCTACCATTAGTGGCTTATACAGTATAATAAGTATCATTGAAATATATTTTTATTTTTAAGTGTTTTGAGCCTTAATAATTACTTTATGAATTATATTTATTTTTGGTTTATCTGAGTGTATCTGGTGTGTTAATGAGTAGTAATCAAAGTTAGTAAAACATGTCAGATGTCGCATATATTAATTAATTACCGTTAAGATGTTTGTAAAGTAATTATTTTCCATTAATATCACCTAATGCCCCTCGGAGTGGATTCCTGTACGTGGTGAGGGGACCTCCCAGGGAAGGTTCTGTTCTGTCTGGTTACCTTCTCTGGGATCTAAACATCCACCCACGTGTTTGCTGTGCGTGGCGACCCGTGAAGGGGAGGAGAGGATCCTGGTGGTTGAGGGGTCCAACCCTAACACACCACTTTGGCCTCGAATTCCTGTAGGCGGGCGGCCCTTGGGTGGCCCCCCTTGGGTCAATCGTCTGGTCCACCTGGGCTAGAGCCAACCAAGTACCAGTGTTGGAAGTTCTCAACGGGTGTTGTGGACATTGTACCTGATGCTGGTGTTTGGATATAGTGCTCACGAAACCCTGGCATTGCTGCATTGTCCTTGCATGACTTTGTAGTGCGTCCCCTTGTAGGGCTCCATGGTGGGTGGGGTCAGTGAGTACCGAAACTTTTCTCTTTCCTATGGATCCTTCAAAAAATCTAAATAAAATTGTAAAAAAACAGTCAATGGGTAAACGACCATGTCTTGAATACTCAGAACAGCAATCTCCAACATCAGTAACACACGTACCTCATTTTCTGATATTGCATTCTCTTTCAGAAAAACCGTTAGGGCAAATGTCCCCTTTTTTTATTCAAAAGGGGCTAGACGGACTTGCTGGCTCTCCAAAGTCAGTAAAGAAGCTTCGATCTGGTGACATATTAGTTGAAACATCCACATCCCAACACAGTGAACTCCTCTTGAAATCAAAGGTAATTGGTGATATACCTATTGAGGTTACACCCCATGCTACTTTGAATACTTCACGAGGAGTTATTGTTGAAAGGGATTTGAAGAATGTTCCCGAATCGGAGATTCTCACTGGTCTCTCCACTCAAGGAGTTTCTGCAGTGAGGCGCATCTCCACTCGCAAAGATGGAGTTACACTGCCAACAAATACCCTCGTTTTAACATTCACTTCACCACGAGCACCCGCCACCATCAAAGCAGGTTATCTCATTTGCAGGGTTCGGCCATACATTCCAAACCCTCTTCGATGTTTTTAATGTCAGAGATTCGGCCACTCAAAGACATCTTGTCGTGGCTCCCTGACATGTGCTCGTTGTGGAGGCAAGGACCACGATGCCTATGATTGTGACATAAACCCACATTGCGTCAACTGCAATGGTTCTCACCCCTCTTACTTTCATTCTTGTCCAAAATGGTTGGAGGAAAAAGAGGTGCAGCGTTTGAAAACGACACATAACATTAGTTATCCTGAGGCTCGGAAATTGATGTCCACAATCCCATCTCGGACATATGCTGCTGCACTCCATTCCACAACTACAGTGGAAATGCAGACAGATCTCTCTGTGCCTCCAAGAGAATCGTTTTCAAAACAAATGAAAAGCCTTTTGACCTCCGTGGTTAAAACAGTAGATGAATCGACTTCCACACCCATCTCTGTTCCTCCCATAACTTCCAATAAACCTCAAGATCCACGTCCTTCAGTTTCAAATACAGGCATTTCTTCTGATACATCATTTTCTCCCACCACAATAAACAAAACAATTATTTGTCCGCGTCCTCAGTCACTTGATTCCTCTTCCAATAACAAAAACCTGCCCACTCGACCCAGAGCAGGATCCATGGAGGTTAATAGACCTCCTCCGAAGAAAGACAGTAAAGACAAAAGACGAGGTCGTAAACCGAAGGGTTCTCCATCCACTTCACCTGCCCGTCCTTAAAAATGGCCACCTTGATACAATGGAACTGTCGAGGTTTACGTTCTAATCTGGATGATATCAAAACGCTGATTGCTTCCTACCAGCCTGTTTGTCTTTCTCTACAAGAAATATTTCTCAAATCTGCTGATACAGTCTCCATTCGGCAGTTTTCTCTGTACAGAAATGACAAGCTGTGTGATGGTCGAGTACATGGAGGGGTGGCACTTTTGGTTGATCAACATGTGCCCACCCTGTCTTTGTCACTCAATACACCCTTGGAGGCCGTAGCCATCCGTATTTCCTTGGGTCGTACCATCACTGTTTGTTCTCTGGAGAGACATATGATCAATCAGACCTGGATGCTCTCGTTGAACAGTTGCCATCTTCATTTCTAATCCTGGGGGATTTTAATGGACACCATCCCCTCTGGGGAAGTGCTGTTATTGATGGGAGGGGTCGATCTGTAGAGCAGATGCTCTCTGATCACGATCTTTCTCTTTTCAATACTGGTTCTTCCACTTACATTCATGCACCAAGTCAGTCATTCACTGCCATTGATCTCTCAGTATGTTCCCCTTCATTATTCTCCCATTTTTCATGGAGGGTTGACAGTAATCCACTAGGCAGTGATCATTTTCCGATCGTTTTGACAGAGACTGGCCGTGGTCGATGCCACCCTACCCGCGTGCCCCGGTGGAAGCTGGATCAGGCAGATTGGTCCACTTTCACTGCTTTCGCAGAACTTGATCCTGTCATCGTAAATCAGCCATCAATAGACAACTGTGTTGCAGCGGTAACTGATTGTATTATACATGCAGCTGCTCAGTGTATTCCTAAAACCTCGACACGTTTCCCACGATATCCTCGTCCATGGTGGAATTCTGCTTGCAACTTAGCACGGAAGGCTCAAAAACGGGCCTGGGATACTTTTCGCAGATATCCCACACTTTCAAATCGGGTTGCTTTCCAGCGGGCCCGAGCACATGCTAGGTGGGTAAGACGTCAAAGCCAGAAGGAATCTTAGATTAAGTTCACAACCAGCATATCTTCTACCACCAGTTCCAAGATCATATGGGACAAGATTCGAAAGGTTAATGGGCACTACACTTCTGTTCCCCTCTCGATCTTACTCTCTGATGGTCAGGAGGTGACTGATGTCCGAAACATCGCTAACACTCTAGGTGAAAGCTTTTGCCGGGTATCTAGCACTTCTGCTTGTTCCTCCACCTTCCTGGCCATCAAGACTCTGGCAGAGCGATCACCTCTTTCCTTTCAAACTGACTGTTTCTTTGACTATAATAGTCCCTTTACCCTGGTGGAACTAAAAATGGCCCTTCATCGGTCTGCCAGTACATCTGTTGGACCTGATGATATTGATTATGACATGCTGCACCATCTATCTCCTGATTCTCTTGATGTCCTTCTGACTATGTTCAACCGGATTTGGCAGGAGAATGTTTTTCCTGATGCCTGGCGCTAGGCTATTATTTTACCTTTCTCTAAGGCAGGGAAAGATCCGAAGATTCCTTCAAACTAGCGTCCAATTGCTCTGACGAGCTGTCTCTGTAAGACCTTAGAAAGGATGGTTAATGCTCGTCTTGTTTGGTTCCTTGAATCAAACAATCTCCTCTCACCCACCCAATGTGGGTTCCGTCAACAGCACTCCACCATAGACCACCTAATTCGTCTTGAAACATCTATCAGAGAGGCCTTTCTCAACCGCCAACACCTTGTATCGATATTCTTTGACATAGAGAAGGCTTACGACACGACATGGAGGTATGGCGTTTTGCGAGACCTCCATACATATGGGTTACGTGGCCATCTACCCATGTTTATTAAAAATTTTTTAATGGACAGGAGATTCCAAGTTCGTGTAGGTTCGGCACTTTCACGTTCTTTTGTACAGGAACTTGGAGTCCCTCAAGGCTGTATATTGAGTGTCACACTTTTCAGTATAAAGATAAATGCCATCACTGAACAACTCCCTCTCACCGTTATGGACGGGCTATATGTTGACGACTTTCACATCTCATGTCAGTCATCAAACATGAGATATATTGAGTGGCAACTACAAACTGCCCTCAATCGTGTACAGAAGTGGACTCTTGCGAATGGCTTTAATTTCTCTCTTTCCAAAACTGTATGCATGCACTTTTGCCGTCAACGAGGTATTCACCCTGATCCTGAACTTCATATCGGTGAAGTTTTGCTGCCAGTGGTCCCAGAGACAAAGTTCTTGGGGCTTATCTTTGATCGTAAATTGACCTTTATACTACACTTAAAGCAACTTCGGGTCAAATGCACAAGAACACTGAACATCCTTCGTGTCCTCTCTTCTACCAGTTGGGGGGCAGATCGCCGTTTAATGTTAAAGATATATCGTGCTCTTATTAGATCGAAACTTGACTATGGATCAATGGTCTATGGCTCTGCCAGACCCTCGGCCTTAAAGATACTGGACCCCATTTATCACCAAGGTCTTCGACTCTGCACCGGAGCTTTCTGTACCTCTCCAGTTCAAAGCATATACATTGAATCTCATGAACCTCCTCTACACCTTCGCAGTTTGCAACTGTCTTTACAATATACTTCGAAACTTCGTTCCTTACCAAAGCATCCCACCTGGGAATGTGTTTTCCTTCCTCGGTGGGCAGTACTTTTTCAGAACAGACGATCTGTCATTGCTCCGTTTTGGCCTTCGCATCCGGGCGCAATTGGATGAATTGGGTCTGTCCTTGGATAACATTGCAGATTCCACATGTCGACGCATCCCACCATGGCTTATTACAGCCCCCAAGTGTGACCTTTCTTTCAATCCGCCTAAAAAAGGCGGATACTCCAGGCTGGAAGTACCGTCTTTTATTCAATGAATATCTTTCAAACAATCATTCAGTTCCCATTTTTACAGATGGTTCCAAATCAAGTGATTCAGTGGGCTTTGCTATGGTTTGCTGTGGGTCAGTAGTTGCACACAGAATCCCCTCTACAGCTTCTGTGTTCACTGCTGAACTGTATGCCATATCTCTTGCCCTTGATCATATTGCAGCTGAGCAGTACTCCAACTGCATTATTTATACTGACTCACTTAGTTCTATTCTTGCCTTGGAATCACTTCATATTAGCTCACATCCTATTCTTGCAGATATTCGAAACCGACTGGCCCATTTCTCATTAGCAGCTACTTCAGTTCAGTTTTTCTGGATACCAGGCCATGTTGGTATTCATGGGAACGAGCTTGCAGACATGGCAGCTAAATATGTATGCCTCAGCTCCATCACCCCTATGCCTATTCCGTACATGGACTATGGTGTTGTCTTCAAAGCTCGGCTCCGTGCCAGTTGGCAGTCCACTTGGAGTGAACAACGCGACAATAAACTTTTTCAAATTAAACCCAAAATTGGAGTTTGGCCATCTAGCTTCCGTAAAGTTCGGAGGGAAGAAGTTGTTCTCACTAGGCTACGCATTGGTCACAGTTTTTTAACTCATCATTTTCTTTTATCTGGAACTGATGCACCAATGTGTAGTTTGTGTAACACTCAAATCACTATCAGCCATGTTTTACTTTCTTGCCATCGTTACAATCCTCAACGACGGCAATACTTTAAACATATTTTTTCCCAGCGTCAGTCTGTAACATTGGACAGAGTTACTGGTGATGGTGACTATGTCCACCTTAATAACGTTTTTAATTTTTTAATGGCCATTAATCTTTTTAATCTCATTTAAGTGTGGTATATTTATTTATTACACCTTTTTAATTGTGGCTCCTTTTTAAAGTTTTATTCTCTCTCATTCAATGCGACATTAAACAATGGCCAGAACATTAAATAACTCGACACCAGGACTGGAAAGGCCAACTTCAGGTGTCTAACGCTTCTGTTTGAACTGTCCGTTTAAACTACTCGTTAGTCTTTCTGGCGAGTTACTGTTATACTTTCGCTGCATATCATTTCATACTTTTACAACCTTTTTGTACTGGCCATATTGACTCATAACCCGGAACCAGGACGGAAAGACCAACTTCAGGTGGCTGACGGTGGTTTATATACTACCTGTTAGTCTTCCTGGCAGGTTATGATCATTCCCATTCTGCTACAGGTTGTCCTTTACAATTTTGTTGACTGGATGTCGTCATTGGTTTTTGCACCATTTCCTGTTTTAATTGCCATTTTGTTTTTATCTTCAATTACCTTTACACATTTTACTCCATTTACTTGACTTTTATCTTTTTTCGGGACATTTGGCTACTTTTTATTACAATTTTGCTGAGTGTCTTTTAAAACTTTTATTCCATTACATTTTGATAATAGCTACTATGACACATAACCCAGAACCAGGACTGGAAAGGCCAACTTCAGGTGACTGACGGTGGTTCTTGCACTTGTTCGTTAGTCTTCCTGGCGGGTTATGATCATTATTATTATGCTATAAGTAAGTAGTTTACAACTTTGAAGACTGAATGTCACCATTGGTTTTTACACCGTTTTCTGTTTTAATTGCTGTTTTGTTATTACCTTCATTTTCTTTTACAAATTTTACTCCATTTACGTGACTTTTCTCTTTTTACAGAACATTTGGCTACTCATTGTTTGTGATTTTACTGTGTGTCTTATAATACTTCTATTATTTTACATTTTGATACTGGTTGCTGTGACACATAACCGAGAACCAGGACTGGAAAGACCAACTTCAGGTGACTGACGGTGGGTCTTGTACCTGCCTGTTAGTCTTCCTGGCGGGTTATGATTATACCTTTTTGATAGAATACCTACCTTACAACTTTTTACACTTTGCCTTCTATCTTAACCTTGTAGACTAGGTGTCAACACTGGTTTTATACTTTTTTTTTCTTTTTTTTTAACCTTCATTTCAATTTATGTCTTTTACTACATTTTTACCGGTTGTTTGGCGCAGATAGCCTCGTTGCTTTGTGCCATAAAACACTAAATCAATCAATCAATCACCTAATGCAAAAAAAAACCCACATAAAATACAATATAAAACGTGTAATTCACAGTATATTATGGTTTTAAATAACTTCCACTCCATCACTAAATGCTGCACAGGTGTTTCTCATTTGCAGTTAAAGGGATAGATGAAAGAACAGTTGCATCTGATATTTGTTTTCAGTTAATTCAATACAGTAAGGACACATCACACTGCAGTAAATAATTTCAACTATTTTGTAACAAGTACAGTTTATTGTAGTCATATTGTCGAGTAAATGAAAAACTTTTAAAGATGAATGAAAAGATCTGTGGTAGCAGTATAATGAAAATTATAGATACAAAGACATTTACATGGTAGCACATACACCACAACAACCTGCTTGATTAATGAATAAGATGCAGATACTTTGTATGATCAGAAAATTCTGATAAAAGTACAATAAATCCATGTAATTTCTCCATATCTCATTATGGTACTTAAAATATTTTTAGATACTAAATTGTTGGTAATTCTAGCAATTATGCACTGGTAGAAAGAACCAATTAAAATACAATTGATTAAAAGTATGATGTTCAAACTGTCATTAATATAATTTCAGTTCAAGAATTGTTTTTGAAACATCTTTTGGTCAAATAAATAGTTTAAAAAGTTATGGATCAATATCTCATACAATATTCAGTACTAAAAAGTTCAGGTAAAAATTTTTGTATGTTTGGTTTTATATTTTAATTCAGTTTTTTGTAAATTAATAGGAATAGAAGGATAGTTTAAAAAAAAAAGTTAAAGTAATAATATTTCATTTCTACAGGGAAAATAATTGTTGAAATAAGAAGAGTTAATATGTCAGTAAATGTACTACTCATCTTTCTAGGAAAGAATGAATGTTCAGATAACAAACGAGGTTGTGAAGACTTGTGCCTGGTAACCCCCAAATCTCCAGTTTGTGCTTGTAGAGATGGCTTTATCTTATCAAGTGATTTGAAATCCTGTAAAGGTAACCATTTTTTAAATTTTCCTGAAATTTTTATGAGTTTCAGATATTTTTTCTCTTAACAAACAAAAAAAGTAAAATAATTTTGTAATTTTATGTTAGGTCAACCTGACTTTTACATCTTTAAGGTTTTTTACTTCAGAATTAACTTTTATTGCTTTATACCCACTAAACAGCAGTAATGGCATATTGTCCACTGTAAAGATGCAACTTATGCATAGTTTTTTTTTCTCTTGTTGTAGGAATCTTCCATGTGATACACATTTAAATCATTCTTCCAGTTAGAATTTTATGTTATGAATCATTCTCAGCAATTTGTCATTCTGATATTTAGTAATGTATACAAACTAGTAGTAACATTCACAAAAACATAACTGGCAACAGTAAATATTGATTTGCTAATAATAATTGGCACTAACATTCTGATATTTATTAGTGATTTCTAAGGCTTTGTACATTGATATTTAATGTTATAGATTTGAAAACAATGTGATTTGTATTATCTGAAGTGTTTTTATTGTTTTCTATTACAAATATATGGTACATTCAAATTATTTATCATTTAGAAAGACCTCAATTTATGGGATGGAAACTAAGTCTCTTTCCGACTTTTCTTAGCTGG
Source organism: Carcinoscorpius rotundicauda (assembly GCA_011833715.1). NCBI lineage: Eukaryota > Metazoa > Arthropoda > Merostomata > Xiphosura > Limulidae > Carcinoscorpius > Carcinoscorpius rotundicauda. The sequence continues at coordinate 34,597,643 of CM022401.1, forward strand.
GTTTAGTAAAGATAAATTAGGTACATATAAAAATTTAAAGGCTGTGGAGTAATTTTATTCTTAACATAATATTTTAGTACTTTAAGATTAACACTTCAGAACCTTTCAAGTGAGGGAAGTTCGTTTAAATTCCAATGTGCATATAAGGTATTACTTAGTAAATCATTTTGCAGAATATTCTGGGTTATCGTGAATGAAAATCTAAAGTTTATAGTTCATTCTCAGCTGTGATCATGTCATGTCACTTATAAAATTAGAATTCCTGTACAAAAAAACTCCTAATTTCTTTATATTGCAACTAATCACATGCATAAAATTGTTGGATTTAGCTGTGTGATAAGATCATTTCTGACATTTACTTTTTATTATTTTACTAATGAGAGAAAAACTTTTATCCCTAGCACTGAGTCCTAGTTTGAAATATCTCATTCTTCATGTTTATCAGGACAATTAACTAAAGACAAATTATAGCAACATTGATGGCCCAGCATGACCAGTGGATTAAGGCATTGAGCTTGCAATCTGAGAGGTAGTGGGTTTGAATTCCTGTCACACCAAACATGCTTGCCCTTTCAGCTGTGGGGGCATTATAATGTGACGGTTAATTCCACTATTCATTGGTAAAAGAGTAACCCAAGAGTTGGTAGTGGGTGGTGATGACTAGCTCCCTTCCCTCTAGTCTTACACTGCAAAATTAGAGAAGGCTAGCACATACAGCACTCGAGTAGCTTTGTGTGAAATTAAAAAAAAAAAAAATACTGCCACATTGTTCACTTACCAGTTTTTCACTGAACAAACAGTTATTTTAACAATTAAAAAATGATCAGTTGTCTGGAATGTGTATAAATTTTCACTTCTTCAAGATTAATAAAAATTGGGGAAATAATGAATAATTACAACTATAAAAATATTTAGTTAAAATAACATGATGAAAATCCCAAGACTTATTTAAATTATTGATTACTATGATTTTAAATGCTTGAATATTCATAGATTTATGTATTGAACTGTTTTATAAAACAATTTGCTGAGTTTCATACTAATACTTATAAAATAATTTCTATAACACAGTAAACATTGTGTGAATGGAGGAGTAAATCATCCCTTTGTTTTTTCATAAATGGTGTAAATTAAGTTTTAAAAAAATCTGAAACTTTGGTATAGTTGATTTTTTAATGTGCAGATTTTTGTAGTGACACTGTTTGGAAGGTATCACTATGTATGAAATTAGAAGATAAGTTTTAAACCATAAAAACATGTTTGTATTATCATATGAAAAAAAAATTATGTTTACAGCTCATTATCGACCATGACTTATAAGATTGTTTTGCATTTATTATTTGTTACTCAGAAAAACTTGTACTTCTATAATGAAGCATTTTTGCTTAATTTCAAATCTTTTACCTTGCTAAATAAAATATAAAATTCATCACATGACTTCCCTAATAACAGCTGTCTCACTCTTCTTACCTAACATCCATAGAAAAATTCCATGAGATGATGTATAAATGTTTAAAGAAATATTTATAAATTATAATTATAAATCGTTTATCATAGTACTTGAAAATGTTTGTTTTTTCATTAGCTTTATTTTTTCTGGTGTCCACCTTTCTTTTAATGTCATGACTATGGTGTAGTACTCATAAAATCATGCTTCTTGTTATTTTTGGAACTATTATTTCTGGTAATATTGCTCAGAAATAAATCATTCCAGTTTAGAGAGCATCTCTTCAATCCCAGAACTGTCATCTTGAATGATTTCAACACAACAATAGCACCATTGAATTTATTATTTCTGTCATTAGATGCATAGTTGGCTTTGCATTATAGCAAGAATTCCTTTTCACTTTTTGAAATTGTACTTTAAGTTTTATCGATAAAATTTTATCCATATTTCTAACAGTGTTTTTTTTTCTTGTATTTACATCCAAAATTAGATTATTAAAACCAGTCATGACTTTTACATTGTTATGAATTTTTGTTTGGCATTAATTTGTAGAGTCCGTTAACTACACCAAACCTTCTCGCTGTGATGAAGGAGAGTTTGAATGTCTTAAAAACCTCCGATGTATAGACAGACACTATCTTTGTGATGGAGATAATGACTGTGGTGATAATTCAGATGAAGATTCATCAGTGGGTGGTATCTGTGGTAAGAAATATTTTGTAACTTAAAAATGTTTTTTGTGTTCTAAATTTGTGAAGCTTGAGCATAAAATTGTCTTAGCTAGCCGTATATTTTGTGTTGTTGTTTTTCCATTAAAAGTAAAATTATTCATAAGTATCATTTATTTAAGAATTACCAGCATGTTTAAATAAGCTTAAGTTGAAATAACAAATAATAATTTTTTTTTTGTAAATATTACTGCCAATGTAAATAAATCCTGTTGCTGTTATACAGTGAGAACTGAAATTTTACTATAGTACAAACATCTGGTTTTCTCAGCTAATGTGGGATGAATAGTTTACTTCATTTCTATACACACACATACATTTAATAGTAAAACAGGGATGTTTTATATACATATATATGTTGAGTGAAGATGTATACCTGTATTCATACTCTTTGTTATTATCAACTCTTTGTAGGGTACATTGTAGTACAAATAAAACATACTTCAATTTGTCAAACCCATACTGTGACCACCTCAGTATAGAAGACTTGAGGAATGAGTGTGTATATATATCACTATTTTACCAAACTATTTTTCACTTTTACTCATTTAAAGCTTCATTGGGTAATAGTTTGCATCAATGAACTAATTGTACTGCTGTTTTCAATATTTACTTACCTATACATACTGAGAGTTTATATTTTTTATAAGATAAGAACTATTTCTTGTGAATCCTAGGCCTGATCTTAAGTGGGATCTTGGATACACTTTGTACCATATGGTAGTATTTTTTGTTCTGTTTTACTATGAATAAAAACTTATCTTCCCTTTTTATGATTTTTTAAACTTTATTTAGGAAATCTTATTTGTCATTTCTTTTTATTTGTTTGTTTTCAACAATTTATAAAATTTGTTCTGAACACTGGTGTTTTATTTCTCTGTTATATCTTTTAAAAGAAGATTTTGATAAAAACATTTTCTTATTAAGTTTTAGCTAGCTATGAATTGTCTGTTTTCTTATATTGAGAAAGGATGTTTTGATTATTAACATATACTCTTGATCAATAAGAAAGACAAGCTTGTGTGTGTGTGTGTGTGTGTGTGTGTGTGTTTTGAAAATATTTTGAACCAAAATATTGGAAAATATTTGTGGTCAATGAGTGAGGAAAGTTTGTATACTAAAAATATATTTCCTCTAAACAAGTAGGCCTGTTATGGTTAGATAGTTAGGGCACTTATTATCTGAGGATGATGGGATCAAATCCCCATCACTTCAAATATGCTATCCCTTTCATCCATGGAGGCATTACAGTGTGATGACCTATCGCACTATTTGTTAGTAAAAGAGAAGTCCAAGATTTTGTAGTTCTTGGTAATGCCTTTCCTTTCCTCTTGTCTTACACCACTAAATTAGAGATGGCAAGCACAGAGAGCCCTCTTGTATCTTTGCAAAAAATTCAAAAACAAGCTAACAGTCTAAAGAAATAGAAATATGAATGTTGGAAACTACTCTTGATAGAAACAAATATGCCAATGTAATGACAATATAATTTTGAATAATTTGGAAGATGTATATTATAATTGAGTGTCAAAAGATAAATCTTGCCCTGTGAGAGAAGACCTATATCTATGAAATACTTCTGATTGAGCAGGAAAGAAAAGACTTTATGTCTATGTGTATCAAAATCTTAGAAAAGTGAGTGTATAAAAGTGGATCATTTAATTTATTTTGCATACATGACTGTTCTCTTAGATATTGTTTGATATCTTTAATGGGTTTTTTTTTCATTTTTTTGCTTGTTTTGTTGGAAACACTTCTGCTTTCGAGTTTTACATTTTTTTCTGTTCTTTTAGAAAAGGTTACCTGTCAGCCAAACCAGTTTCAATGTGATATTCTTCGATGTATTTCTATTTATTGGGTCTGTGATGGTGAAATAGATTGTACTGATGGTACTGATGAGGAGCCCCTTTATAAGTGTAAAAGTAAGTTACAAAACCATATTTTTTTTAAATCAGTAAATCATTTTGAAACTACTGTGTATTTAATTTTAGAATAAAGCAGTATTTGCAGTTAATTTTATGTTTTTGATGGTACTATATAATTTTTGGCTGTATGTGTTGTTTGGAATTACCTGCTCTTCAATTCATTTTTTGAGTTGTAGAATTAAACTTATTTTTACTTAGAGATTTAATACAATTTAGCATATTTTTGGATAATAACACCAGCTAAGCTAACTTTCACTGCAACCTACCTGTATTTGTGTTTTGTTATTTAGACAGTACATGTGGCCCTCATCAGTTTTCATGTAAAGCCAGTGGGAAATGTATTCCAATAAACTGGGTTTGTGATATTGAATATGATTGTGAAGAAGGAGATACATCTGATGAGCATGAAAATTGTGGTAAGTAAAGATAATTTTGTGTTGTACCAAAGGAGGAAATTGGCATGTTAAGTAACAGTTGTAAGTATATAAATGTTAAAACGTGCAGTGTCTTTGCAGTATATGCACACTGTCAAGTTGAAAAAGATATGTGTTGTTATGCATCAGTACACACTTATAGGTTAAAGGTTTTATTTAACTCCCTTTTTCTGTGAGTTTGGTTGAATTGACCAACATTGAACTGGACCACATTGTTATAGTTTTCATAGCACTAACTTTTAATATAGTATGTATATCTTCAAAAAATTTCACAGGGCTTCAGTAAACATTACAGGTCTTTTGTATACAAAAAAGCAGTTTTTTGTGAAGTAATTTTACTGAACTAAAAAGAAGACTTGTCTGTGATTATGTTGAATATTTTTTCAATTAGTCCAAGAGCAAAGAAATTTTCATGTTGAGATTAAAAATACCCTTCATTTAAAATTCCTTTGTGTAATCTCTGAAACACATTTCAAATATTTGTTTTCAGTAAAAATTTATATTGTACCTGTTATTTTTTTCTGCCCTAGCTCTGCACATGGTTAGTAAATTTGATTGATCTCATAACAACTACAAAAATTATATAAATAATATGTTTTCTGTCCAGAATGACATCAGATCAGTGTGTAACATGAACCTGTATTTGTTTATCCTAAGTAGCTTTAAACTTTTAAGAGTATAAATCTCTTTATGCATTAATGTTCATGTTTTATTGCTCTTTGAACCATGTCTAATGACTATTAATACTAAGCTGTAAATCAGTTGGGGAATGTGTGGCTCATGTTATGCTATTGAATTTGGTTTGCCCTAAACAGCTTGCACATATGTGTGCTGTGTAAAAAAAAATAAAATTATATTAATATTATTACTTTTTAACCAAAAACTTACCTAAAGATCTTCCTATTTGTACATCTTAGATACATTTATAATCAAAATTAAAGAATAAACATGAAGTACAAGAAATAAAATACATATCTGGACCTTATTGTTTTCACTGTTGACTGTCAAGGACACTTAAACCTACTTTTTTATACTAATTATAGTAACACACTAAATTTTTATTTAATTAAACAATGTGCAACATGAAATTATAGCATGCAAAGAATAGATAACGTCCCATAATTTTGACAAAAAATCTGACATTCTAATTGTGCAACAGGGGTCATTACAAACTCATCTATGCTAGACAAGATGTTCTTGTAGAAACAAAGTTTGAACTAGAAGGAAAGCTGGCCATTCTCTGTATGGAAAATAGTGTAAAATAATACATCATTTGATAGATAAAACCTTGGCTTTGCTTTGGTTATAAATGCATAATAGTAAATACAAGAGAGAATTATTAACAAATCTTAAAAGAGAGGGTGTGGCAGGTGGGTGTGACAAGATAGTTCTGATTTTACATTTGATGGTTTTGTAACTGAACAAGTTTGAAATCAATGAAAGTTATGATGCTATAAAGAATGACACTATTAGAGAAAGTAATTTTATTAAATTTTGTACTTATTGGAGGGATGGTGAATAAATTACAGAAAGGGAAATCCTGTAGAAAATATGTCACATTTCTCACAGTAACGGAGATTCAGGACTTTTTAATATTGTCTTAAAAAGTTAAGAACTTAAAACAGATACACTAGTAAGATATAGATTATTAGCTGCAATTTTGTAATACTAATTGATATAATGCAAACAAAGATTACTTTAACTAAATTTTGAATGTAAGACACTAAAACTTTGTGACATGCAGTAAAAAAAGTGTAAGATATCACTAAATTATGTACTATAATTGCAGTTTCTTTAAAAAAAAAATCTTTATTATATTTCTAATGCAGACACATTGATTTCATGTTTAACTTGTTATATGATGTATTCAGTTTAATAAAAGATGCAATGTTTGGTTATGGTAAATTTCTAGATTATCCTGCATGCCAAGAGACTGAGTTCCATTGTGACAACAACCGTTGCATTCCTCGTTTCTATATATGTGATGGTGATGATGACTGTGGAGACACCTCTGATGAGCGTAACTGTGATGAAAGCTGTAACAGTACTTACAGTTTTCAGTGTGTTACAAGTGGCCAATGTCTCAACATAAACTTACGGTGTAATGGTATCTACGACTGCGTTGATGGATCTGATGAAGATGAATGCCGTAAGAAAATTGAATATGTTAATATACATATGCTAAAATGCTTACTTTTTAATTATATTTCAAGCAGTTACTCTGTCAGATTGAAGTGTAAAAGTAATTTAAAAACTAGTAAATACAAGAAGTAAATATTCTAATTAATATGCAACAATGTTGTTTATCAGATGAAGTAGCAATAACAGTTGTAGTCATTGCATACAGCAATGGGCCTTTCACATTCTCCAATTCAGTTTTTGCAAATAGCAGTGTAGTAAATAATGGCTACACTTTGTCACTGATCAGATCTATAAAAGGTAGAGAAAATGTTAAGAATTTTTATTTTTGATTAGTAAGTTTCCATAAGGTAGGGAAAGTATTAATTGTTTTAATTCTTCGTTATTAAATTTGCACATGTAAATACCAGAAAGAGTCATTAGAAAAAATATGTCAAAATAATATTATTCGTTAGACGTCATCATCTATGGCCTCAGAATTGGTACTTGTTTGGCATGCAATCATTGGAATGAGATGTCTTTTGCAAACAAGTAGAGCTAACTTGCTCAACATAAAAGGTCTTTTAAAAGTTTGATCCAGAAAACTAGTTAAGTACTACACACTTGTAATGCTATGTTGGGTTGTAATAATTGTGGTTGCTGTAAATTTTCAAAAAAGAAAGAAAAGCGTAAAACGTGGGTGATTGTTTTAACATTTTGTGAATGGGGATTGAAACCTGTGGTGGCCATCACCCAGCAATGTTGTGTGCAAGAATCATTTATGACCATCATATTACAGTATTAGAAACTTAACAAGTGTATAGCAAAAAATATAATGATAATAAACATTATTTTGTTTATTTATGTAGATATTTATTATTAGAAATAGATATTTTTTTATTATTATTATCATTGTCATAAATTTGTCATTAAATTTATTCATTAATATATTTAGAAATTAGATCTGTAGTTTGAAAAATACTAAATATTTGAAAATAATTTATAGTATCAATTCAGTGTTAGTGACGTTTCAACGTCAGGTAATGTGCGTGTTTAGTAGTTTGTTTTTAACACAGAATCATGGTTTAAATATACATATTAGCATTTACATCACAAACCTTGCAGGTCATAAACTTCCATTCTAACTTATAAAATAATTATGAAATATGAGTATTGTTGAATCATTTTTTTATGAAATCATAACAACTTTTCAATTTTACAAATATATAAATAAGTATTTATTTTCATGATAACATGATTTCCTGTTCCTAAATATTCTTATTCTGTAAATTATAATATTCTTTCATACACAATTATGTAACATTTGAGTTCAAAAATATCAATATTACATGATATCAAAAATACTTTCATAGCATGAAATTACAATATTTTAAGTAAAAGACTAGGAATTGTTCATCTGATGTTTTGATGAATTGTAAAGCACAATTACTGTACAATTTTTTTGAAGATAGGTGAATCTAATTGTTTTGCGTAAAGTTAGGTGGGCAAAAATATTTTTAAAAAATGCACTTTTTATTTTATTTTCTCAAAACTGCTAAAATATGGTCATTAGATTCATAAAAGAAGAAAACAGTCATTTTGCAAAGATCTTAAATTTATTGAAACTGTCCTGAGTGACAGTGTGTCCCAAACCCCAGTCATCATTCAACATCCAAGTGTTATGATGTTTACCTTTCAACAATTTCTCTTTTTCTTCTTGTAAACTTTGTATTCCATTCATGCTTCAGTTCATTGATGTTTATTTCTCCATAATTGTTTGCCATTTAATATATTTTGAAATAAATAATTTTCACACCTTGTTAGATTCAGTTGTTGATGAACTGTTGTGTTCTATGTTATCTCCATGCAAGCTAGCTCAGCATACTCAGGTGCTTACAGCATTTAACTCACAGTCTGAGGATTGCAATGTCAAATCCTTGTACCACCAAACATGCTAACCCTTTCAGCTGAGAGTGTTTTATAATCTGAGAGTCTTTCCTATTATTCATGAGTAAAAGATGGCCCAAATGTTGGTGATGGGTGGTGCTGACTAGCTGCATTTCATGTAATCCTACACTGCTAAATTAGGGAGAGCTGGCATAGATAGCTCTTATGTAGCTTTGTGCAAAATTGAAAACAAACCAATTCTTGCTGGTTGAATAGCACCTGGTACCTACTTTATGACTAGCAATAATTGCAACTTGTAAATTGTTTTGATTAAAACATTTTTAATTGAAAATTTCATTACAGTTGAGCTAATTAGACATTTACTCTCTTTTATATTTGTTTTTAATTGAATATCAGTAGCTGTAGTATGGGAAGTGAGGCTATAGTAGATAACTAAATAAAACAACATGTGGTTGTGTAGTTCAAATGAAGAGTATCAGAACATTTATTGTGCGAAAAATGAAATTATGCTCCACTTGATTTTTGATGTTACTTAAATTAACTGTGTTGGTTAGAATGTTTAATTCTTCCATTTTTTTACTTGTTACTATGAAGATTATTTTGCATTCTTAAGTTATTATATAGATTTAGGACTGAATCAGTGTTGTTATTGTTATTATGAAGATTATTTTGTGTTGTTGACTTAGTATAGATAAACGAAAAAAAACGTACTTTTATTTGAAATTAGTCAGTTGTACAAATTTGCATATATTACTTTTCTATATTTGATAGTATATACAGTATAAATGAGTAGTTGTATTGATAATTTATTCTAGTTAACCCTAGAATTACTCTACCTGTTTTTGAAACACTTTTTCTTAAACTGTTTATTCCTCAAATAGATTGTGAGTGTATGTCTTTGTTGTTTACAGGATACCTAATAACAAATGAGTCATATTAAAGTAAACAAAACAAAACATTAAACTGCAGTTAATACTACAATTTACTGTTGTGCTTTCTTATGTACTTTGCATGGAAAATGAGTGACTCCACTCAACATTTTTGTGTTTTTTATAATTTCTTTACATGTAATGTTGTAATGGGTTAAACCACAAGATTGCTAGATATGATATAATATGTAGTCAACATTAATAGTACATAGTTTAAAAAACAAAATCAGTGATTTGACATTTAAAACTTAATTTTCTTCATTATTAAAAAAATTTTCTTTCCAAATCATATTTAAAAGAGCTGTATTGTGATAGCTTAATATTTTCATCACTTGTGCCATTTTCCTTCAAGTAACTTCTGTATTAATGCTGCTTTGTAGCTTAAAGTTCAGTATCCTCTCTATTTGTTAATGAAATTGTGTGTGTGTGTATAGGCTTATTCAGTATTTTATTGTTTTTTTTTATAATAAAACAGATAGAAATGTTGCATGGAAAAATACTTGAGCAGCATTTGAAAGCAACATTAACTGTAAAAACTCATTAAGTTACATTTCCAAATGCAACTATTTGTAGATATGCTAGTATAAAATAAAGTTATCTTCAGTCCTACACTTGAGACTTGTGATTATGGGAAATATTTCATAAATGAACTGCTCTATTAATAAATGTTGAAATATTAGTCAGATGTGATTTAATTTTTGTTTCTCTCACCTTAAAAAGTTGTGGTTTATACAGAATGCCCTATTTGGCTCTGTTATTTAAACATAAGATTTTAATAGTCTGAAAACCTTCATTAAATATTCATTGTACTTGTATATCATATTTTATATCTGTGTAAAAATGGCTTGTTTTGGGTTGAGACAATTTTTTTATGTAGAGGAGCAAACAACATTTTGACCTTCTTTGGTCATTGTCAGGTTCACAAAGAAAGAAAGAGGTAACTGATCGATAGCTAACCACTGTCTGTTAGTTATTGTTATGATTATTATTATTATTACTATTACCATTCCATTTAAAACTTGTGGCAAGTGTAAGTACATTGTTATGCATTGTGTTTGTGACAGCAATACCAGCCATTCCTCATCAGTGTGAGGAGAATGAATTTCAATGTAACAATGGAGAGTGTGTCCAAGCAGTTTGGGAATGTGATGGTAAAAATGACTGTGTTGATGGAAGTGATGAGAAAGACTGTGGTAAGTTTTCATAATGAACAGTTAACTTAAAATCCTGTATCTCTAATTCATTTTAGTGACTGGTGAGGATATGACGTTAGTGTCTGTATTTAGTTTTAAATGTTAATATACTAGCAGAATAACAGTTTATTGTTGCTTTTGTAGGATTCAATTATCGTTTTATGAGATTAACTAAATGCTTGGATTTGGGCTTTAATGTTTGTGCTTAATTTCAGCTTAAAATATCAAAAGACTAGCTGACTTCCTGATCAGGCATGTTCTGTTTGTACATATGTCCAGTTTAAATTGTCAAAATACAGTGAATGCTGGAGTCAGGTTTGTTATACCAGTGTCAGAATTCAGTTGTGTTTTACTTTTATGCTGTTACAGACCTGTGTGATTCAATTCAATTTTTTATTGTTTATTAGCTTTACTAGCTTACTGTACTGGCTTACTTGACACTGTTATCAGACTTAGTGATTTTTTTTTATTGGGCCTGTTATGGGTTTCACATGGATTACATTGTCAATAATTGATGGTTGATATTATTTTTTTGTTTTAAAAACTAGTTTAAGTTAATATAAGTCTGATTGTTGACCTGTATCATTTCTTTTCTGACTGTTTGAATCCAACTTGGGTGTTTTTTATTCACTGTTTCATTTGCTATTTGTAGTATCAGATTAAGCATACAATCCATGGTTCAAATTAAAAATACATGTGTGTTAAGCTTTTTTAAATTCACTATAGCTTTGTCTAAACTTTGTCACCTGAATATTTGATTAAAGAAATGCTAATGGCTAATGGTTGTTGTAAGGTATTTTTACACCAAAACTTACTTACTAATAACCTTATATCACATACGGTTTACTTGTGTCTTCAAAATTTTTATATTTATCATAAGGCTAAAAGATGGGTGATAACAAGTATGTTACATTTGTGACTGAGCTTTTTTATTTTTAATTAACAGACTAGTTAGGTTAACTGATTACTCATATTATACTTCTGTTTTAACTCATAGGTAATTAATTATCATAGTGATCAGGGGTTGCTACGACTATATAGATTTTATGTTAATCAGCAGACTAACTAGTTTAGTTGATGAGCTACTTGTGATGTGTTAAATGTGTCTAGATTTTGTTATACTGATCACCAGACTGATCAGTATAAGTGATGTGTTGATATGTCCAGATTTTGTTTAGTTAACCACAAGATATATCAGATTATTTCACAGTTTTAGCTATGCCTAAAGAACTATCTTAATCACTTGAATGGTCAAGGAAGTTTTAGTTGCTGAATTTTTACTTGTGTGCTTTATTAAAAATAAATCTATACCCCAATTTTGATTTCAGAAATAATTTTCATATCTGTTTCACTTTTAAAACATAATTTATTAATAATTAATTGTTGTTATAAATTTGTTGTTATTACTAAGCTATACTTGTTTGTACGTGATTTCAGTATTCGTGTCTTTTTGTTTGTCAATTTCTTGATTTTATTCATTTATCAAACCTAACTCATTTGTTGTTAGTAGTAAAGTATAGTTGTTTATATCTTTTTCTTTTGTCAGTATACATTTTACTTATGTAATCTAATTAGTTAGTCTGTTTATTCAGTAAACACAAGCTGTAGTTCTACAGATGAAATGTGTGACAATGGAAAGGAATGCATTCCTCTGTCATTCTTTTGTGATGGTAATAAAGACTGCAGTGATGGTTCTGATGAATCGGTAGATAAATGTGGTAAGTGAAATAATTCGTAACTCTTGATATGCAAGAGAATTTTATGAATCATCACATAACTTCTGTAGTTACTGATACAGTGGAGGTGTTGTTGATTAATATCCTTGGTAAGCCTGAGAATGCAATAAATATTGTTATATTGGTGGTTCTGATAAATAATTAGATAACTTGGCAAATTTGAGAATACACAATACTACATAGTGTTGTGATTCTAATTAATAATAAAATATTAAATTATGTTAATTCTGAGAGTATTGATCAGTTTGATATAATGATGATTTTGATGAAAAATCAGGTCACTGTGATAAATTTAAAAATACAGTGTTGAATCTAATGAGTTATTAGATGACTTGATAAATTTAAGCATAAAATGAACGTACTGAACATTATGGGCACAGATGTTTGAAATCGAGTTATTGTTAAAAATGTGTTTGCTGATATATTTTGAAGTCTATCTTATCATATTTAGGTACTGTTTTATTCCATGATTGAAAATTTGAACATTGTTCATTGAAAAGTTTACATTTTTGTAGAGTTTTATATAGAATTACATGAAAATACTCAAGGAAATAATAAAAATGTGGATCCTTACTTTTTACTACGTAAATTATAGAACCAAGTTGCTTGCTACCAAACCGAACTTGTGACAATAGTACTTTATGCCTTGAACCTTCACAATTTTGCAACAAATTAGCTGATTGTTCTGATGGGTCAGATGAAGGAGGACTTTGTGGTAAGTTAAATAGATTTGTTTATGTTATTATAAACATAATCATATTCAAAATTTTATGTTTATCTTGATGTGAGATAAAAAAAATAAGGGTTAGAGCAATGATGGTGTCACCTGGTCTGCAAGACAGTTGAAAATAAAGTGTGTTTTAAAGTATAGCTACAGAGCATATTGTTTTACAGTGCTATTCAAAAGTACTTTTAAAAAGGTAATGTTGTAAGAAGTGGTCCATGAAATTTTGGGATTGGAGCCAGCACAATCCTCAGTTGTAAAAATATTGGGAACTACTGGGTTAAAGAACTAATTCATCTCTCTGTACGTGTATACCTATAATACGTTACAGTGCTTATTGTGTGTTTTGCTTACCAAAGAAATTTATTTATTAATAATTGCATCACCAATTTATTTTGAGACAAAAATGTGTTAAATTAAGTCTTGATTTTTTTTGTTTTGTTTCCTAAATTTAAATATTTTTGAGAAATAAAATAAGATCAAGCTCCTTCTAAAGTGGTGCATTGATTTATTTCATTTACGTAAATTAAAAACAACAAAATTGCATGTAGCATAACCCTAAAATTAAGTAGTTTTTCTTCATTTTGTTTAATAGCATAATGAGTATTTAGCATTCTTATCAAGGTATGAAATAGTTGTTTGTCATACTTATATTTTATCATTACATTAAATTTTTTCTCCTGTGTTTTTATTTCAGTATTGCACTATAGGTCAGAGTGTGCATGCCCTGACATTTTAGAAAGTTACATTTGAAATTAATTGAACTTAATGTCAATCAATTAAATAAAAGTGACATAAAAACACAGTTAATAAATCATATCTTAATACTGTATAAGTTTTAATTTTATAAGGAATTGTTTTTAAAAATCCTCTATTTCACCCTAATATGAGAATTATTACATTTTCTATTTATGTATTCTCTTTTATCTAATTTATTTAACATCCCTCTTAGAAGTACAGAATTTAATATAAATTACTCACTGTGATAATGTTATTACTTAGGCAAAGCATAATTTTCGTAGCCTTTAATCTTATTCGATTAAATAATGCAAACAAAATAATAGAGATGGCATTTGGTTCATCCCTACATAATAGCACAGGCAAGAATTATAATATATTTAATCACAGTTGAGTTTAAATTTATTTTATTTTTGTAGATTAATATTTTGCTATATTGTATGCCTGTGTTATTTTAAGTAGGGATAATGCAAATGCCATCTCTGCAATCTCATTTGCATTGTTTTTGAAGGATTGATATTAGCCATTCCCCAAATTTACTTTGCTTTTCAAAAAGTTTTTTTCTGTTCTTGTATTATTTATTGCTTTTTTTGTTTTACAAATACAGTAAGTTATCCAGTGATATGTAATTCTAATCTTATTTAATTTTTTTTGTATGTTATAGTATTTTCAACCCAAATGATCCATTTTTACATATATATAGTATTTTATATTTACAACAGGTAGTTTATTAGTTAGTTTTCAGACTAACTTAGCTGATGGTAAAAAATTTACCTAATTATTCATATATTGATTATTTTTTTTTAATTTAAAGTAAAATTGTAAAAACTTGTCGTTTCATAGGTCTTTATATTGCAGTATGAGTTTCAAACCATTGTATTTTTGGCTCAGCCCTCTCATTATAGTACTGAATACAAATTGCTTTGTTAAAAGTTTATTCTACCCACCATTACAGTATAAGTTTCAAACATTCAAGTTAAAATAATAATTGTGACTCTTATTTCAACAGTTGTTCACCTATAAATAGTTTATAATTGATGTTATTTTATTTTTGTAAAATTGTTTTGAATGTAATTTACAAAGACAATATGAGAAAAATATTTAAACTTATATTTGTACACATCCCTAAGGAGTCTCACATGTACACAATGCACTTATTAATTTTTTATTTGAGTTTTACAGCCCGTTTCAAAGTACTTTTTACAAGTAGTCTCTTTTCTTTGAGAATGTAATTATCAGTATTTGGTTTTTCACATTATTTTCCTTCTTTTTCTCTGTATTTCATTAGTATAGTCTCCTGATTCCCATACATTTATGTTCTCACAGCAGGTCATTGAACAACATTTTGGTGGCAATTAACTTTCAAAACTATCAACAGACAAATTAGATTTACAGGATATTTCTGTCAATGTATAGTGACTTAAGTGATGTGAGAAGTAATTTATGGTTTCTTGGGAAAGTGATATAGGCCTAACTCAAGCTACTGACCAACCTTGTATAGAGCTATGGTAGAGAAAATAACAGATAAAATGTAAAGTTTTTTAACACAAAACATTTGAAATATATTTAAGAGATTTTAGAGATAATTTAAATGAAATTTGAAACTTTTGAGATGACGAAAATAATTTTTAATCTCATTGTGAAAATAAATTGGCATTTGGACTCCGTCTAATCTCAGACAATTCTTTAGTAGAAATTCTTCACTGAAAAAATCTGATTTTTTAATATAAAATTCTTACAACATTTACTAAAAATCTGTCAAATGTTATGAAGATACACATGTTATGGTTTCAATTCTACTAACTATTAATATAGCGAGTACAAAGTGGTCATATGGTTGGTCAAATTGACTGACCCCATATTGAGAGAGTTAATAGGTATTAATCAAGTTGAAACTGATAGATATATGTAGTGGAAAAGTTTTTCAGTATTTAAAAAATAATAAATTCGTAAATGAAAAAGAAAGTAGTTTTTATTATTTGTTCGAGTAATTCCACTTAAAAAATTAAAAATTAAAGGATATCAGTGAAATCAAGATATCATATCATCTATCATGTTATATATATAGCTCAGTTTACCATCCATACTGAAGTAATTTCATATGGACAAAAAAATATAATTTATGACTTAGAAGGAACAGGATTATTTATCAAGTATGATCAAAGTTATTTCTATTGATGTTTCTGTTAAGATAATTAAAAACATTTTTTTTTTCAAGACTTGGATCGCTGTTTCTTCAGTGACTGTGAAGATATGTGTCAGAATACTCCAGACGGACATTTTTGTTATTGTACTCAAGGACTTCGGTTAAGTAATGATGGCATTAGCTGTACTGGTAAATATCAGAATCTTGATAATGATCAATTCTGTTATTGTTCTGTACAATATCCATAATTATAACACAGGAAGTTTTAGTCTTTGCAATTACTTAAAATATGGTAATGCTTTTGTGTGATATCACATCACATGTGAAAGGTCCTGGGACTTTCTTAGCTAGTCAGTGGCCAGGAGACATGAAAAGGTTTGTAATCACATTGTTATATTTGTGCTCACACAAGATGTATTTGTAGAATTTTGAATATTGCTAAAAGTTTATAGAAACTTAATATTAAATGTTGATTTGTAATGTATGTGTAGTTTAGGTAATTTTCAAAAACTCTGTTCTTAAAGTTGAATAAGATAATTCACACAAGATTAGCGTTTTTTTGGACGAACAGCTAAATGTTTATTTTAATCAGTGATGTTGAGAAAACCCACTTGAACAGAAATATATATGCAAAAATGGCTTGTTTTGGTTGAGAAAATATTTTGCATAGAAGTTTGAAACGTTGTTCGCTCTTCTATGCAAAATATTTTCTTAACCCAAATGAGCCGTTTTTGCATATATAATGTTGATTTTAGTTTTATGTAACGTTAGATCTGTGATAAAGTATTTTAATAAAGAAAGATTAAAGTACAGGATTTGAGACATTTAGTTCACATTAAGTTGATTTAAAGTTTATTTAAATGTAATATCGCCATAGATGAAATAAATAGCTCTAAAACATATCAGAATACAGTAGTACAGATGTTGAAGTTTACTGAAGAGTGTCATATTTCATGCTGGCACTTTAAAAGTGCTTTCACCTCAAAACGTTTGTCATAAAAAAGAAATGTATCTATATTTGAAGACATATTGGTAAATGCTTCATGTTATTGGTCTTGAATTGAATTTGCAATAAACAAAACTTCAGTATTGCTGTTGGTAAGTGTTAAACTTATTAAGTTCAATAGATGTTTTTACCACTCAAGTCCCACCAGGATATATTTAATTATGCACAAGAACTGTTTGTTTTTTTCAATAGTAAAAGGGATTATAATCATACTATGGTTTGATTTGTGCATCTATAGAAAAGAACTCTTGTGAAGAGTGGGGAACTTGTAGTCAAAAGTGCATACAGTTGAAACATTACCACAAATGTGAGTGTGAAACTGGTTACAGCTTGGAACCAGATGGATTTACATGTAAAAGTACAGGTAAATAACAGTAAAGTTTTTATCTCTTTCATTCTTCATAAATAAACCCATAAAATTACAGCTCAGTTTAGGCTCATTAGAGAACTGTTATAAAAACATATTTTAGAAAGAAAAGTTAATTTTAAATTACCTGTAGTAATTTTATGAAAAGTTCTTTTATTTTTTTATTAAATTACAAATTTATGTATATTTTCTTTTAAGAAATCATTCTTGTATAATTATATAAGTAAACATGTGTATTAAGTGAAGTTGTTTATTTTCAGAAGTAACTTTGTCTTGTATTTATCATAAACTTCTAAAACACATTTTCCATATAATTAATATACTAAGCTGCTTATGAATCCATAACTGTTTTTTATTGAACTATAATAACATATAAAACAAAAATTACTATCAGTATTACTTTTAATCCTATGAATGGCTAATGCAGATCTGTACATATTTTACATAGATAGCAGATAATTGTTTTCCTCACTGTTTTGTCATTTCTTCACAGTGAGTTTTGTAGGGGCCAAGAACTTAAGAAAATTACTCATGATTCAATGAGTAGACCCCAATGAGTGGTATAAAAACAGGTTGAAAATTTGATGCTTAAATAACTTAATCTCATTTGTGTTTCTTAAGTCAAAATGGTTTTTCATCTTTTTATTTTGAAGTGAATTTATGTGAAATGCATTTGTTAGGTGAAAATGGCAGTTAATTTATTTAGATTAAATAACGTGTTGTTATTAATGCTTATGAAGTGATACTGTTCTTTATTTAGAAATAATTTACAATTTTATTTGCTAAGTAAAATAATTTACTTATTTATGAGATTATTTCATTAATCTAGGAGTATCATGATCTTTAATTTGTAATTATAACTTATGTTTTGCTTTTAGTTTGAAACATGATTTTCCTTGGTAGTAACATAGTTTTTCATCACAAGAATGATTATTGAAATTACTGAACTCATTCATCAGTAATGTCAAGAAACCCACTTGTTGAGAATTTTATATGCAAAAACGGCTCGTTTGGGTTTAGAAAATGAACTCATTCATTTTTCTTTATCTATTTTTATTTCAATGGGTATAGCATTTGCTTTATGTCAGGATTTTTATTTGATATATTTATTTTTTCCATATCTTTTAGACCCAGCTGTTCCTCATGTTGTGTTCTCTAATCGACATGAACTTCGTAGTGTTAATCTACACACACTTTCCTTCAAGACTTTAATTCCTGGCTTGAAAAACACTATTGCTGTTGATTTTTACCATGATACTGATGAAGATGTGATCTTTTGGACAGATGTAGCAGATGATAAGATCTATAGAGGGAGCATAGTGTCAGGCTGTAAGTAGATCAGAGAACCTTATAAAATATGGAAATAGATGTTGTTAATAAGGAGGGTTTGTTATTTTTTTCTACTAAAACAAAAAGTGTATTATAATTAATTTTGCCTGTTTTCCCCCTCGGAATGGATTCCTGTACGTGGTGAGGGGACCTCCCAGGGAAGGTTCTGTCTGGTTACCTTCTCTGGGATCTAAACATCCACCCACGTGTTTGCCGTGCGTGGCGACCCGTGAAGGAGAGGAGAGGATCCTGGTGGTTGAAGGGTCCAACGCTAACACAGCACTTTGGCCTCGAATTCCTGTAGACGGGCGGCCCTTTGGTCAATCGGCTGGTCCACCTGGGCTAGAGCCAACCAAGTACCAGTGTTGGAAGTTCTCAACGGGTGTTGTGGACATTGTACCTGATGCTGGTGTTTGGGTATAGTGCTCACAAAACCCTGGCGTTGCTGCATTGTCCTTGCATGACTTTGTAGCGCGTCCCCTTGTAGGACTCCATGGTGGGTGGGGTCAGTGAATACCGAAACTTTTCTCTTTTCTATGGATCCTACAAAAAATTTAAATAAAATTGTAAAAAAGCAGTCAATGGGTAAGCGACCACGTCTTGAATACTCAGAACAGCAATCTCCAACATCAGTAACACACGTACCTCATTTTCTGATATTGCATTCTCTTTCAGAAAAACCTTTAGGGCAAATGTCTCCTTTTTTATTCAAAAGGGGCTAGAGGGACTTGCTGGCTCTCCAAAGTCAGTAAAGAAGCTTCGATCTGGTGACATATTAGTTGAAACATCCACATCCCAACACAGTGAACTCCTCTTGAAATCAAAGGCAATTGGCGATATACCTATTGAGGTTACACCCCTTGCTACTTTGAATACTTCACGAGGAGTTATTGTTGAAAGGGATTTGAAGAATGTTCTTGAATCGGAGATTCTCGCTGGTCTCTCCACTCAAGGAGTTTTTGCAGTGAGACGCATCTCCACTCGCAAAGATGGAGTTACACTGCCAACAAATACCCTCGTTTTAACATTCACTTCACCACGTGCACCCGCCACCATCAAAGCAGGTTATCTCATTTGCAGGGTTCGGCCATACATTCCAAACCCTCTTCGATGTTTTCAATGTCAGAGATTCGGCCACTCAAAGACATCTTGTCGTGGCTCCCTGACATGTGCTCGTTGTGGAGGCAAGGACCACGATGCCTATGATTGTGACATAAACCCACATTGCGTCAACTGCAATGGTTCTCACCCCTCTTACTTTCATTCTTGTCCAAAATGGTTGGAGGAAAAAGAGGTGCAGCGTTTGAAAACGACACATAACATTAGTTATCCTGAGGCTCGGAAATTGCTGTCCACAATCCCATCTCGGACATACGCTGCTGCACTCCATTCCACAACTACAGTGGAAGTGCAGACAGATCTCTCTGTACCTCCAAGAGAATCATTTTCAAAACAAATGAAAAGCCTTTTGCCCTCCGTGGTTAAAAAGGTAGATGAATCGACTTCCACACCCATCTCTGTTCCTCCCATATCTTCCAACAAACCTCAAGATTCATGTCCTTCTGTTTCAAATACAGGCATTTCTTCCGATACATCATTTTCTCCCACCACAATAAACAAAACAATTATTCGTCTGCATCCTCAGTCACTGGATTCCTATTCCAATAACAAAAACCTGCCCACTCGACCCAGAGCAGGATCCATGGAGGTTGATAGACCTCCTCCGAAGAAAGACAGTAAAGACAAAAGACGAGGTCGTAAACCGTAGGGTTCTCCAACCACTTCACCTGCCCATCCGTAAAAATGGCCACCTTGATACAATGGAACTGTCGAGGTTTACGTTCTAATCTGGATGATATCAAAACGCTGATTGATTCCTACCATCCAGTTTGTCTTTCTCTACAAGAAACATTTCTCAAATCTGCTGATACAGTCTCCATTCGGCAGTTTTCTCTGTACAGAAATGACAAGTTGTGTGATGGTCGAGTACATGGAGGGGTGGCACTTTTGGTTGATCAACAAGTGCCCACCCTGTCTTTGTCACTCAACACACCCTTGGAGGCCGTAGCCATCCGTATTTCCTTGGGTCGCACCGTCACTGTTTGTTCTCTGTACCTGTCCCCTGGAGTGACATATGATCAATCAGACCTGGATGCTCTCGTTGAACAGTTGCCATTTCCATTTCTAATCCTGGGGGATTTTAATGGACACCATCCCCTCTGGGGAAGTGCTGTTATTGATGGGAGGGGTCGATCTGTAGAGCAGATGCTCTCTGATCACAATCTTTCTCTTTTCAATACTGGTTCTTCCACTTACTTTCATGCACCAAGTCAGTCATTCACTGCCATTGATCTCTCAGTTTGCTTCCCTTCATTATTCTTCCATTTTTCATGGAGGGTTGACAGTAATCCACAAGGCAGTGATCATTTTCCGATCGTTTTGACAGAGACTGGCCGTGGTCGATGCCACCCTACCCGCGTGCCCCGGTGGAAGCTGGATCAGGCAGACTGGTCCACTTTCACTGCTCTCGCGGAACTTGATCCTGCCATCGTAAATCAACCATTAATAGACGACTGTGTTGCAGCGGTAACTGATTGTATTATACTTGCAGCTGCTCAGTGTATTCCTAAAACCTCGACACGTTTCCCACGATATCCTCGTCCATGGTGGAATTCTGCTTGCAACTTAGCAGGGAAGGCTCAAAAAAGGGCCTGGGATACTTTTCGTAGATATCCCACACTTTCAAATCGGGTTGCTTTCCAACGGGCCCGGGCACATGCTAGGTGGGTAAGACGTCAAAGCCAGAAGGAATCTTGGATTAAGTTCACAACCAGCATATCTTCTACCACCAGTTCCAAGATCATATGGGACAAGATTCGAAAGGTTAATGGGCACTATAATTCTGTTCCTCTCTTGATCTTACTCTCTGATGGTCAGGAGGTGACTGATGTCCAAAACATCGCTAACACTCTAGGTGAAAGCTTTTGCTTCTGCTTGTTCCTCCACCTTCCTGGCCATCAAGACTCGGGCAGAGCGATCACCTCTTTCCTTTCAAACTGACTATAATCAGTCCCTTTACCCTGGTGGAACTAAAAGTGGCCCTTCATCGGTCTGCCAGTACATCTGTTGGACCTGATGATATTCATTATGACATGCTGCACCATCTATCTCCTGATTCTCTTGTTGTCCTTCTGATTATCTTCAACTGGATTTGGCAGGAGAATGTTTTTCCTGATGCCTGGCACCAGGCTATTATTTTACCTTTCTCTAAGCCAGGGAAAGATCCAAAGATTCCTTCAAACTATCGTCCAATTGCTTTGACGAGCTGTCTCTGTAAGACCTTAGAAAGGATGGTTAATGCTCGTCTTGTTTGGTTCCTTGAATTAAACAACCTCCTCTCGCCCACCCAGTGTGGGTTCCATCGACAGCACTCCACCATAGACCACCTAATTCGTCTTGAAACATCTATCAGAGAGGCCTTTCTCAACCGCCAACACCTTGTATCGATATTCTTTGACATAGAGAAGGCTTACGACACAACATGGAGGTATGGCGTTTTGCGAGACCTCCATACATATGGGTTACGTGGCCATCTACCCATGTTTATTAAAAAATTTTTAATGGACAGGAGATTCCAAGTTCGTGTAGGTTCGGCACTTTCACGTTCTTTTGTACAGGAACTTGGAGTCCCTCAAAGCTGTATATTGAGTGTCACACTCTTCAGTATAAAGATAAATGCCATCACTGAACAACTCCCTCTCACTGTTACGAATGGATACTGGACTGTTATGTTGACGACTTTCACATCTCATGTCAGTCATCAAACATGAGATATATTGAGCGGCAACTACAAACTGCCCTCAATCGTGTACAAAAGTGGACTCTTGCGAATGGCTTTAATTTCTCTCTTTCCAAAACTGTATGCATGCACTTTTGCCGTCGACGAGGTATTCACCCTGATCCTGAACTTCATATCGGTGAAGTTTTGCTGCCAGTGGTCCCGGAGACAAAGTTCTTGGGGCTTATCTTTGATCGTAAACTGACCTTTATACCACACTTAAAGCAACTTCGGGTCAAATGCACAAGAACACTGAACATCCTCTGTGTCCTCTCTTCTACCAGTTGGGGGGCAGATCGCCGTTTAATGTTAAAGATATATCATGCACTTATTAGATCGAAACTTGACTATGGATCAATGGTCTATGGCTCTGCCAGACCCTCGGCCTTAAAGATACTGGACCCCATTCATCACCAAGGACTTCGACTCTGCACTGGAGCTTTCCGTACCTCTCCAGTTCAAAGCATATACATTGAATCTCATGAACCTCCACTACACCTTCGCCGTTTGCAACTATCTTTACAATATACTTCGAAACTTCGTTCCTTACCAAAGCATCGCACCTGGGAATGTGTTTTCCTTCCTCGGTGGGCAGTACTTTTTCAGAACAGACGATCTGTCATTGCTCCGTTTGGCCTTCGCATCCAGGCGCAATTGGATGAATTGGGTCTGTCCTTGGATAACGTTGCAGATTCCACAGGTCGACGCATCCCACCATGGCTTATTACAGCCCCCAGGTGTGACCTTTCTTTCAATCACCTAAAAAAGGCAGATACTCCAGGCTGGAAGTACCGTCTTTTATTCAATGAATATCTTTCAAACAATCATTCAGTTCCTATTTATACAGATGGTTCCAAATCAGGTAATTCAGTGGGTTCTGCTATGGTTTGCTATGGGTCAGTAGTTGCACGCAGAATCCCCTCTACAGCTTCTGTGTTCACTGCTGAACTTTATGCCATATCTCTTGCCCTTGATCATATTGCAGCTGAGCAGTACTCCAACTGCACTATTTATACTGACTCGCTTAGTTCTATACTTGCCTTGGAATCACTTCACATTAGCTCACATCCTATTCTCACAGATAATCGAAACCGACTGGCCCATTTCTCACTAGCAGCTACTTCAATTCAGTTTTTCTGGATACCAGGCCATGTTGGTATTCATGGGAACGAGCTTGCAGACATGGCAGCTAAATATGTCTGTCTCAGCACCATCACCCCTATGCCTATTCCGTACATGGACTATGGTGTTGTCTTCAAAGCTCGGCTCCGTGCCAGTTGGCAGTCCACTTGGAGTGAACAACGCGACAATAAACTTTTTCAAATTAAACCCAAAATTGGAGTTTGGCCATCTAGCTTCCGTAAAGTTCGGAGGGAAGAAGTTGTTCTCACTAGGCTACGCATTGGTCACAGTTTTTTAACTCATCATTTTCTTTTATCTGGAACTGATGCACCAATGTGTAGTTTGTGTAACACTCAAATCACTATCAGCCATGTTTTACTTTCTTGCCATCGTTACAATTCTCAACGACGGCAATACTTTAAACATATTTTTTCCCAGCGTCAGACTGTAACATTGGACAGAGTTATTGGTGATGGTGACTCTGTCCACCTTAATAACGTTTTTAATTTTTTAATAGCCATTAATCTTTTTAATCTCATTTAAGTGTGGTATGTTTATTTATTACACCTTTTTAATTGTGACTCCTTTTTAAAGTTTTATTCTCTCATTCAATGTGACATTAAACAATGGCCAGAACATTAAATAACTCGACACCAGGACTGGAAAGGCCAACTTCAGGTGACTAACGCTTCTGTTTGAACTACTCATTAGTCTTCCTGGCGAGTTACTATTATACTTTCGCTGCATATCATTTCGCACTTTTACAACCATAATGTACTGGCCATATTGACTCGTAACCCGGAACCAGGACGGAAAGACCAACTTCAGGTGGCTGACGGTGGTTTATATACTACCTGTTAGTCTTCCTGGCAGGTTATGATCATTCCCATTCTGCTATGGGTTGTTTTTTACAACTTTGTTGACTGGATGTCGTCATTGATTTTTGCACCATTTCCTGTTTTAATTGCCATTTTGTTTTTATCTTCAATTACCTTTACACATTTTATTCCATTTACTTGACTTTTATCTTTTTACTGGACATTTGGTTACTCTTTATTACGATTTTGCTGAGTGTCTTTTAAAACTTTTATTCCATTACATTTTGATAATAGCTACTATGACACATAACCCGGAACCAGGACTGGAAAGGCCAACTTCAGGTGACTGACGGTGGTTCTTGAACTTATTCGTAAGTCTTCCTGGCGGGTTATGATCATTATTATTATGCTATGAGTAAATAGTTTATAACTTTGAAGATTAAATGTCACCATTGGTTTTTACACCATTTTCTGTTTTAATTGCTGTTTTGTTATTACCTTCATTTTCTTTTACAAATTTTACTCCATTTACGTGACTTTTCTCTTTTTACTGAACATTTGGCTACTCATTGTTGTGATTTTACTGTGTGTCTTATAATACTTCTATTATTTTACATTTTGATACTGGTTGCTATGACACAACCCAGAACCAGGACTGGAAAGACCAACTTCAGGTGACTGACGGTGGGTCTTGTACCTGCCTGTTAGTCTTCCTGGCGGGTTATGATTGTACCTCACAACTTTTTACACCTTGCCTTCTATCATAACCTTGTAGACTAGGTGTCAACATTGGTTTTATACTTTTTTTGTTTTACCTTCATTTCCATTTATGTCTCACTTTATTTACTACATTTTTACCGGTTGTTTGGCGCAGATAGCCTCGTTGCTTTGTGTCATAAAACATTAAATCAATCAATCAATCAATCAATTGCCTGTTTTCTCTGTTGTGGTTTTTTTTTACAGAAATACAAACTGCACAGTATGTGTGTATTAGCATATAAAACGTGTTTGCTGAATATATCAAATATATTTTTTGACTAGTCCAAGTGCAATGTGATTTCCATGTTAAGATTAAAAATATTTTTTTACCTCAAAAATCTCATATTTCATTGTGCCTGTATAAGTTGTAAATCACTTGGGGATTGTAGACTTTGCATTACATTATTGAATTGTAATACCCCTGAGCTGCTTGCATGCATGCCTCATGAAACATTATTTATTTTTTCTAATCTAATTTTAACTAACCTAAAGATATCTCTGTTTTTCCATTTTATTTACTTTTATGATAATAAATAAAGAATAAACATGAAAAACAAGAAATCATGAATAAACTTGGTTGCTTTTTGCTTTCAACATTTAACTATGTTTTTTATACTAATGGTTGTAATGCACAAAAACATTTTATTAAATAATTCACCAAAGAATATAGGATAATAATGTGCAAAAAGCAGATAGTTTTCCCTAACTGTCACAATTTTTCTGGCTTTCTGACAATGTAACAAGAGGTATTACAAATTCATCCAAGTTAGTAGTAGTCTTTCCTGTTGGAACAAAGCTTGCACTAACAGAGAAACTAACAGTTTTCCATTCATAAAACAATGTAATGTAACACAAGCCTGTGAATTTAAACTTCACAAAAGTTGTTTGGTTTTAATAACGGTCTTTCCATAATTTAGCTGTACAGATTTCCAAAATATTCTTTTTTTTTCCTTAATCAAATGAGGATTTTTTAAAAATTGGGAGGAAAAATAAACTCTTACATGAAATTTACCTTAAATAAAATAGAGTATGTTTGAGTGAATTTACAATTAATAAATAATACTGAAAAGAAAAAGAAATATCAAAGTCCATGCATAAACAAATACTATTTAGAAGTGACACATCATGCACTCTGTTAACTCTTTATATAACAGTTGTGTGTTTCTCATGTTATAGAATGATCAATAAGTTTTTTGTTGTGATTGGTTTAGAGAAATCTATAGCCATTGGTTGTTGAAATTTTAAGCATAACAAAAATTTGACCTTTTGTCAGTGAAAATGATTCAGTTGTGTGAACGTATGTATGTCATTTTGTGAAAAATCTGTAAATGATGTTGAAAAATGGATATTATTTTAAGATTCAGCTCACAGGAATTACTATTAAAAATGTTAGATTGTTATGACAATAATGCCACTACATGTCTCTATAATACATTTGATAAATGAAAACCTTAGTTTTTTATTTATTACACATAACATAGAATTAAATGTCAGAGAGAAATATTAAATCCTGAAAAATGAGCATGTCACAGGTGGGTATGGAAAGAGGTTTGTAATTTTCTATTTGTTAACTCTGTAACCAAAGAGAATTGAAGGCTATAAAAATTATGGTTTGTCAAAGTAGTGGCAGTATATTACCAAGTAATTTATATTACATTTCGTACTTATTGGAGTGGTGGTAAATGAAATAGAAAAGAAGAATGTCAAAAAAAAATCTCACATTTCTTACACTAGGGAAAATTCAGAATTTTTTAAAGTATTGCTTGATCAGTTTAAGAACTTGTATACTGTTAAAATATGGATTATTTGCTACAATTTTATGTTGTACTAACTAGTATAATGTAAACACAAAGTAGTTAACATTTTGTATGTAAATCACTGAAATTTTGTGACATGCCTAGGTAGAGAAGTTTACATAGATATGGTCAGAAATATTCTTTTGTAAGTAAATGTCTATTATTTTCAGAAACTCACACAACAAAAATGGAGGCTTTTGTCATGTTGGCTCAACAGACAAGTGCTGCAAACTTCAACTAGATTGTCTCTTACTTATTTTGTATTGTTTTTCATGAGAAGGTAAAAGACCTTGTGTCGATAACATTTCTATCATTAAAATTGTGATACCATCAAGTAACTCTGATTTTCTTCCAAAGACTGGCAAGATAGGTCTCTAGAGTAATGGGGATTCATCAAGGTATCACAAATAATTCAGTATTCTCTAACTAACTGGACCCATAAGAAATAAACATATATTAGGCACAAGTGTAAAATTACAATAAACAGTCTTGACTGATCTCGCAGATACAATGTATGTTTATTTTCTTGCCGTAACAGATAGTTGCCTTTACTGGAGAGCTAAATCCAAAACTGTTTTGACCTATTTGGTTGAGATCATGTATCAGGTTGAACAAGCATCAAGCTACTAAGTTACATAAGTAATGTAAAATTTATCAATAGAGACTTATACTACCCATGTAATTGATCATTCTCACTGAAACACAGGGAAGGTCATAACCTAAAGATATCACCTGATTGCTGGCCTCACATGCAATTTACAACCTTATAACTGTCTTTCCCACATAAAGACAAATGGTTCATCTCAGGTAAGTCTCACAGAACAATATATATCTGGAACAAAAGCAACTCAACAACCCTCTTGGTTATTATGTTATATGAAACTTTGCAGAAACTTGTACAGATGAAAATTTGTGAAAATAAGAAGGAATAAATGTGTTTTGTGCATATTTCTTACAGAATCATCTTAGTAGGCTTTGTTTGAAAACTAAGTATTTAATAAAGAGATAAAAATTACACACAGTGTACTTAATGATTTCATTGTACTATAGTGGGACTCTTGCTTATATGATACTCGAAAAATGTCTATTACAAAATTTGCAGCACCCAATTTCATGCAATTTTTATCCTATGTGCATGTAGATTTGCAGTTGGAGTCGAGTTTCCTGTTTTACCTCCATTTCCCATCACAGAGAACTCTATTTTTCTTCATTTTTAGGGTACAGATGTGATGTTATGTATACATCACATGTGGATCTAACGTACTGGTGTGATGAATTAAAAATAATCTTTCTACTTACGAAATAGTAAAACTGAGCTTCCAAAAAATAACTTTTAGACTATATAGGATTAATCTAGAAATATTATTACTTTTACCTAAAACTCACCATGACAAAAAATGTGAAGGTTTTGAACCCAAAACAAATGTTATTCACTTTTATTACATAGGTAGAAACAAGTGAGCTGTCTCTTATTAGTAATTTGTATAAGGAGATAATTACCTCTTTTGAGTTTTAATTAGTATGCTTATAAATACATTCTAAAATTCTAATAGTATTGCTGCTAGCAACAGAATACAGCATGAGAAGATTTAATTACTTATCTTCTAATATACCAAGATCTGTTTGTTCAGTCACTGAACTGAAATAAACTGAAATCTACAATATTGCAGAATGATTAAAAACATGAAAATTATTTTTTAAAAAATGTTTGTCTTTGAAATTTATTCATTTTTATTACATTTCTCTTAATCACCTCAAAAGTCATGATGACTTTACAGTCCATCATCTTTTGTTTCCAGTAAGTATGTGACTTCTAAGGAGCATTAAACTGGAAATAGGTAAGACTTGTAATTGTATGTATGTATGATGCCTATATACACATGCTAGTATTTTATATTCAGTCAGCTCATCACTTCCTTTTAAGTCTCTTATTTCAATTTGAACATCAAGTAGCAGCATCTTTAATACAGTAAAACAAATTTGGTTTTGTTGTTTTACCTTTCCTGTGACATATAACAGTTGCTCTGAACTATCTGCAGCTTTGACAAATGTAGAAGTAGTTGTTCAGTCTGGGCTGGCTACTGCTGAAGGCTTAGCTGTTGACTGGATTGGTGAGAATCTCTACTGGATAGAAAGTAATTTGGATCAGATTGAAGTGGCCAAGCTGAATGGAAGTTTTCGCCGTACCCTCATTGCTGGAAGAATGGAAAGTCCTAGAGCAATGGCTTTGGACCCTCGTTTTGGGTCAGTCTGTTTTATAGCTTTAACAAAAACTTTATACAGTGCTTGAATTGGGCATAATGAAAAAGGATGCCATTCCACTTCTTTCCAAGAGGGCCCAAAACCATTCTGACATGCTTTAGCAGACTGTGAGCTTTTCAGAAAGGAAAGGTTCAATACACAATGCAATAAATATATGACAAGGGAATGAGGCAGGAATTAAACAAAATAATACACAAATGGAAGAAATCAACCCTTTCATGACAGACTTAGTCATTTTGATGACTGGGTTTGTAACACAAAATAACCATAAGAGTTTTCATTGTATAACTTCTAACAATATACACCTTTTTAGATGTAATGTTATTGTTTTATTGCCCTGAGAATAATGTCTGACTAATATTCCTGCTACACAAGTGATAAACCACTTAGTGGAGGTGCAACTTGACCTTGTGGTATTAAATTACATAATGCATGAGCTGAATGCGATTATACTTCATAAAGAATTTTTATTATCTGGCCCTATCTAACCTAATATCTTTTTAATTTTTAGTTTCTTTTATAATAGTGGATGAGGAATATGCTTGAAAACCAAAAATATAGTATCAAGCTTCAAAAATTTCACAAAATATTCCATTTGCCCCTTTCCCCCACTTCAAGCACTGTGTAAATAGGAAATAATTTTGAATGGAAAAGCTAATACAGTTATATAAAAATTAATCCCTAGGATACGTGCATGATGTTTACCAGAAGAAAGTTTTTTGTACTGTTGTTTATAATGAGTGTCCTGTTCAATTTAAATCAGACACGTGAGACAAGGAAAAATAGTCTGTAAAAGCTGTAATATTTTGTGTTATGCATGAGTTAATATTTACATTACACTAAGTGTGCTTTATTCATGACTCTTTCTTCATTTTTCATCAAGTTCTCTTAGTGTATGAGAGTCGTATTTTTTCTACATTGTTTTGTGTCTAATACAGTGATAAACTATTGTGGTTGTATGTGACATTTTCAAAGTTTGTGTTTATAGACGTAGACAAAATCTAGACAAGTTGCATATTTCACATTTTTAAGACCCATACTTTAAGGTTTTCATCACATCAGTATCAGTATTCTCTGCTTTTTGTAATGTGTATTCATTGTTCTGAATTTTATATAAATTATTATCACACAGTTTAAGACATAAAGTGAACTATTTGAGATAAAGAAAGTTCTTTTGCTTATTAATGTTGAACTAATAGGGTAATTATTAAAATGTGTTTTGTATTGTTAATAGAGTGAACATTTAAACTGAACATTGACAGTGATGTTATTCACAAATTTATGAACTTTTCAACTATTGATAATTGCCTGGTCATCTGAACTAAATAGTTGATTTTTACAGTCTGAACATGCATACATGTTCTGCTGGTAATATAGACTTTGGAAGTTTGTACTAGTAACAGTTTGGTAACCTACACTAAAAGTGTTGAGAATAATGATACAAATTTACATGTTTTGCTGATTGATGATTCATAGTTTGTGTTGGATAGTGAATAATATTAAGATCTACCAGATACGGTGTAATATTTGGTGCTTCCCATGAGCTCTGGAGAATTTTTTTACATGAGTTGTGATGGATATAGAATACTATTTAGACTTTTTATGTGAACTTTACTGAACATAGATTACTATTCATGACTTTACCTGAGCTCTGCTGGATACAGAATAATATTCAACACAATATATAGGATGTAACATGATTTATGTTGATTATGGTACTTTCTTATTACTTTTTGAATCGCAGGTTAATGTTTTGGACTGACTGGCATAATGCTTTACCTCGGATTGAGCAAGCTTCTATGAGTGGAGATGGAAGAAAAGTCGTCTTCCAAATATTGGAAATTAATGAAGGAGGAGGGTGGCCAAATGGACTGACCTTGGATTACATTGCTTTACGAATCTATTGGATTGATGCCAGGTACTCATTACCGTCTGAAATAAAATGAATAAAAAACAATTTACTAATAAACCAAGTTCCACATAATACAAAGCACTAATTAATAAATCTGTAAGCCACACCAACTATATAATTTTTAACAGAATATTTCATTACAGACATTGTATTCAGAATTAGCTTACTGCTTTTGAGAATGGAAATTAACCATAATAAAATATCATAGCAGTACAGTTATAAAACTATCCTTTTTATTGTGTATTTTTAACATGCATTTAATTGTTGTGAAATCATTATTAGTCAAGACATGAAATGTTGATATAAACTACTGCTAAAATTACATTTTTAGCAGAGTTCACAGAAATTACTTAGCTTCATTGTGCATTTAAGGGGATATATTTATATTTTTTTTAATAATGTCTTTCCTTCAGCCAGATTTGGTTGCTTAAGGAAACACATAGAAATTCAGTGTTTCATTTTTTATAAAGATAAACTCTACTCTTGTCAACAAAAGACATAATATTTGGAAAAAATAGTTTTGTAGAAATTTACAGGATTTTGTTGTTAAACTCAGATGTCTGATTGAGATTAATTCATAACAAAGGAAGGTGAAGATTTTGTGTACCCCATGTTTAGATTGTTAGTTTGCACCATTTCACTTTGTTTATTAGCTATTTGAATTCTCAGGAAATAAAAGTACTGGGAATTATTCGTTCCTTTAATAATTGTTTTTCAAATGAAGCTAATTTGCCAAAGTTTTAAAGCCTGATAACACACATTTGTTAAAGACATTACTGTAAAATACACAGTACTAAACATGAACTAAATGACTGTAAAAAGTAAACCACACTGTGTAGGACTGATGGAGATACATAAATGTGTTGAAGTTACTTTCCTTGTGTTTGTGCTAATGTTTTGTTGCACAAGTGTTGTTTATTTTTTATTATAATTTATTAACAATGCTTTAAAATAATTCAGAGATTTGAAGGTCTTATATATTGAACCTAAAGGATATTTTAACAAAATTAATAGGTTTGAATGTTTTTTGTGCTAAATGTGCATCTTTGCTGTTAGTAATTTGATATATATTAAACCCTCTCTTTTACATTAAAATTATGTTCAGTTCCAACATGTTTTCCTGTATTCACCAAATGTAAAGTTATGTTTCACTTTGTATAAATTACTTAATAGCATCAAGTTTTTAAGGATTATAAGTTTGCTGTACACAAAGCAAACCATATTTTTTGGTGCAATATATTTTCATATGCCATAAAGAATGCTTCATGTGACCAATAATGTTTTATCTTTTCCAATTTATATATTTATATGAACAATTTCAGATCTGACTCTATTCACACCATCACTTATGATGGTTTGGACCACCATGAAATTCTAAGAAATCATCAATTTCTTTCCCATCCTTTTGCTATCACTTTGTTTGAAAATTATGTGTATTGGACAGACTGGAGAGCCAATGCAGTTATAAGAGTAAGTAGTGTTCTGAAATTATTTTATGGTCTGTATAAATGTTAATTTTTATGCTTCAAAAATGAGATTGGAAGGAATTCATTTTTATACCCCTCGAACCAAAAGGTTAGGGGCATATAGTGATGATTTGCCCATTTGTCTTGTAGGCATTTGCTTTCCATATGTAAATTAGAATTCAAAACTGCAGATTTTAATCAAATTTCATTGTTTACTTTTTTTTTTTTTTAGAATGGAAAAAATCCTATTGGTTATGGGGTACAAAAGGTCAAAGAATAAGGTCACCATTTCAAAACATTAGAATTTGGTTTCTGAGTAGAAGAAAACATAACCAAAAACTTTATATAAATATGGAAATCATACTTATCAACACACAGAAAAAGTGTAGACTTGGCAAACTGATGCTCACAGTCCTTCAAATGAAACTGTCAAAAACTGGAACATTTTTGTGTGAAGTCTAATATTATATGTCCGTAAGCAATGAGTATGTCATTCACATTGTTTCTTAATTTAATAAAAATTTAACTAATATTTATAGAGACAACATCACAATCCAAGAATTTCTCATTGTATACAAAGTTTCATTTTCAGGATCTTTTAGATCTGGAGCAACTGTATATTGTTTTTCTCTAAATATGCATGGAGTATGTCCAGTTGACCAACCCATATTGAAAAAGTAATGTTAACTGCAATTCCAGGTTTATAAAGTATATCTTCACATAACTTGCCACACCCTTAGTCTGTAGCACAAAGCTATTATACACAAAAAATCATGTTTTTTTTTTATTAAACTTGGTGTATTAAAGCTATGTCTGTGAAATGCTGAAGTCAGTTTGACTCAATCTGTAACAAATCAGAGGGCAAGTTGATGTCCATTTGGAGAATAAAAATACTCTTATCTATTCTACAGTTTTCAAGCTGTAAACCTCTTAAATGTATATTTCAAGTTTTTTTCAGAATCCCTATATATATATCATCTGCCATTTTCTCAAACTCAAATTGTTGTAAAATTAGTGATGATTTGTTTCATCATATTGTATTGAATGGTATTCTGTTCAAGGTCATGCCATTCATAGTTTGTACCCCACCAATGCAGGTAAGGTTAAGTAAGGTATATTTTCATAATGTTGATATTAAGATTTCTAAGAAAATTATCATCTGGATATTCATTCAGTTACCTGTAATAACATGTAATATATTGGATTAGGATATGACAGGAAATTCCAAAATGTGCCTTACAATGTGCAAGCTCCATGTTCAACGGAATGGTTTCTTCCAGTTCGTTGTTAGCTCTGAGAGTTACAGAAATATCAAACCTGATTGAATTATTTCAGCTTTTTCTGAGGTATACAACAATTCATGGAATCAACATCATGAATGAATATGTTTTGTTTATTTTTTCTCTATAGCAGATACTAGAGGATATTGCAATAATATACAGCATCAAGTTTTAATGATCTTTATATCCTTTTCTGGCCAAATCAATTCTGTCTATATGTTTCAGCCAGCTCTCCCAGTGGAACAGTGGTATGTATGCAGACTCACACCACTTGAGACTGGGCTTCAATACCTTTGGTGGGCAGAGCACAGATAGACCATTGTGTAGCTTTGTGCTTAATTCCAAACAAACAAAGAAATGTTTCAGCCAACTAGTGCAGTGAGTGAACAAGGAAATCATGTTTGTTGGATTGAATCATGGTTTCTTAGTTCTATGTGGAATTATTCAAGTACAGATATTATTTAAGGTCAACAGGTTTAATTCAAAGGATTTCTATCCTGAAGGAAAACTGTGGATCTAATCATTACTTGATAAAAGTGACTGTCTTTTTGTGTGCACGAATATGTATAATTTGTTTTCTTTTAGTAAATATTGTATTTATTTTGTTAAACATGTATATGATTGGGAATTACATGTGCATGTTATGACCTTTTATAGTTACATTCAAAAGTTAATTAAAGAACTTTATATCAGTGTATGCCAATGACCTTGGCATCAAACTTAAATCATAATTCAAATATCTATATTACTTAAGTGTTAATTCCTCAATGCAAAAAAAAAATATCTAAATAAATTCTCAATATGTACTTCACAGAGTCACATAACAATGATGGCTCTGTGATTTCTCAGTTACAGATGTTTTTCTCTTCCCTTACAAGTACTTGAGTTTGTTCAAACAATTAGATAAAAAATGTTGTAGGTACAGTCAGAAGCAAGAGTATAAAATTTCAACCTTTTCTTTCTTGTTTTGCTGAGATATCATTATATTTGTTCAACCCACATACCTCTCCCCCTCCCACACACTGATTTATAAAAAAATTCAGTAATTCTCTGACATTGCTACTGGGCATGTTTATAATCAATAAAAAGAGCAAACAGTTATAAAAGTGAACATAGCCATACACTTTTGCCCAAATTGGATAAATTAACCAATGTCTTTGTTACAAGTGTGAAAGGAAACTGTATCAATTTGTTAGTTTTATGATGCTATCTCATGTATTATTATCAATACTTACATCAGCATACTACACTTGTCCATGCATATTAATTTATATCAAATAAAACCATTACTTCTTCAGTTCTCTTCCAATTGATTAGGAAGTAACAAAAAGTAAAGGCTATAAAAATCAAATGTTCTGATGATTGTTGCTTAAAGATCTATGTTGTTCCTGTAAATGATGAGAATTGTTCAGAAAGACAAACAATTTCTTTCCAAATTGAGGAAGATATTTGTACGTAACTGTTATAGCTGTATATAAAAAATAATAGTTTGAACAAAACTACTGCATAGATAGTTTTATTTTATGTGCATTAAAGAGAAGAATCAAATTAAGGTAGTGATAACAAATTTTGAAAATGTAAGGCATCATTTTTGTTTAATAATATATGTGGAGTATGGCTGGAGAATATTTTCATGACAGCACTGCAGTTATATTATTAAAGCAAGCAAAATTATGTTTTTATAAAGTAAGTAATGATAAGCCTTGGTTGCTATTATTAATGATTCATTGTCCGAAAATTGTTTCAAATTTTTATAATTTGATAAATGTAATTCAGACTGTGTTTTTTTTCTAATTCTTGATTGACAGTGTGACCTTTTTATTCCCCCTTCCTCCCCCGTTTGACAAATCCCATTTCTGTGATTAATATCACATATACATTTTGTTGGTCTTAGTTGATTTGATTTTACTTTTTTTATAGGCTAATAAATGGAATGGAACTGATGTGGAGATTGTAGAAAGGTCCAGCACCCAACCATTTGATATTCATGTTCTTCACCCATCTCGTCAGCCAAGAGGTAATACAGTAATTCATTCCAAGCCATATTTTGAAAGTTAAAATTTCATGTAAATATTTTTTAATATCAGGGAAAAAGAGGGATTGCTTTTCTTGTTTGGAACATTATCTTCATCATCACAAATTAATGACTTTAAATTCTAGATATACTTTATTTTTTTCTAAATCATTTTAACTTTTCCAACTTTATTCTGTGTAATTGTTATCACACTAAAGTACGTGATGTGTTGTTACATGTGCAAAAGTCACAGTCATTTATTTTGTGTAAGATGTTGAGGGGCATGATCTTACATAAAATCTGTTTTCGTTGTTTTTCTTTATGAAATATATCATTATCTAATAATAAATAAACTGTTGAGTTTGTTTTAAAATATGTGAATTGTTGAATTTAATGTGAATAAGCTGAAAAGCAAACAATTTAATTATTTGTTTTCTTTAGACAAAATGGTTAACCCATGTGCAAACAAAAATGGTGGTTGTTCTCATCTTTGTCTCCTAAGTTACAATGACACCTACCGTTGTCATTGTCCTCATCTTATGAGGTTGGACAAGAATGAAAAAACATGCCTAAGTAAGTTTGTTATTCATCATTTTTAAAACTGCAAACTTATTAACAGTTTGTTTTCCATTTTTACAAGGATGAACAAACTTGTCTTTTATATTAAATTTGTAAGTTCACACTTTTGCTAGCATTGTGTCTTCTTTATTCTCTTCCACAAGTATGAAAAAGTGTCTAAATACAAAGTTTGTTAGTATATTTATTGTTTTGCTTCTCTTTGTGGTGTCTTTTTGTAATTCCAGGCTGCACTTTATTTGTTGGAACTTGTAAATTTTGTAGTATTATTTTAAGTGGAATATTTAAGTAAAATATAGTTTTCTATCTATTATGTCTTTGTTTGTTTAACTTCTTTAAAAAATCTGTGGATAGAAATTCATATTTGATGTAAAGAGGTATTATTTGTGTTTAGTGATAAAATTAAGCTCATACTGTAATGTTTTGAACACTAAACTACATTTTGTGATTTTACAATCAAAGTAGCTATAATAGTTATCAACTTTCCAGCCAATGAGAAAATGTTGATGTTCTCAAGACCTAATGATATTCGAGGAGTGGACTTAGAGATGCCATTCTATCATGTAATTCCTCCATTTAGTATTCCAAAAGTAAGTGTTCTATTGTTCTGTGTGTTTCATCAGACTTATTATAGTGATGACAGTTATAGCCAAGCAGAGTTGGGCAATTTAATCAATATAGTTGATTACTTATGAACAGCAATTACATCATCACACTAAATGATCAATCCAGATCCTTGTTAAATTGATTTATCAAAATCACTGTTTCCAGTTATTTCAAAAATGATTAGTCAGAATTCTGATCACATCGATTGTCACCAAAATGAACAGGTAATCCAATTTGTGGTTTCTCTGAATCACTATTTTTTGAACAAGTAATCCAGGCTATGGTTTCTGCATATTACCATTTTTTGAACAAGTAATCCAGGTTATGGTTTTCGTATATTACTATTTTTGATTATTTCAACTATCTAAGTAATTGAGATATTATTACCAAAATTGTTCACTTTGATTTTATTATGGGTGAACTACTAAAGGTATCTGATACTGGTACTAGGTTTGAATAATTCACTAGAGCAAAGTAAACTGGCTTCCAATTCCCAAAGCCAGCTTTTCATTTTTTCTTTTTGAACTACTGGTTTTAAGGAAGTCAAAGATATAGCAACACCTGCCACCAGTTTTTGTTGTTGTTGAACTGCCAACTAGAGGAAAAGAACTAGGGGCTCTCTATTATTTGATTAGAAAATACCATCAATGTTCAGTATTATGGTGCAATGATAGTGTTTGGGCTGATATCTCAACCAGAATATTAATGTTGTGGCATATGTCCCAGACAAACTGTTAGTGTTTTGGTATGTGTCTGTTAAAACCAAAATTATAGTTTAAACCACAATAATAGTTTCATAGCACATCTTGAACAAAATGGCTATAACAACAATGTAAGTTAAAGTAATTATTAAATAGTTAAAAAAGTTTTTTGCACAAAGCAGTGATATTACTCTTAACTCCAAGGAACATAAGTGTGTTGGTTTAATGAAACAAAACTTTTACATTTCAGGTGCACATAGCAACCAAATTACAATTTGTTGCCAAAGACCATGAAATCTATTGGTCAGACACTGAACTGAATGAAATTAAAAAGGCATCTGTTACTGGAATTACGATGGAGACTATAATAGATACAGGTCAGTTTGAGCTGCTCAAAGTAATGTTTTACACCAAATGTGCTGTGCTGTCTTTAGAGTTTAAACTGTAATAGACTTTTATGGATATAAAAACTATGCTTGAAAGTTGCTTTTTATATATGGTGGTTTTGAATGTTATATTTTTTAGTGCTTTATGTAGATTATTATTATTATCAGAAGGAGATACATTAATATTTTTTATGTTTTTGTTTTCAAATGTTAAATTGGAAAGCCCATGTCTGGTATTTTTTTATATTTTGAATTAAATATCATAAGCTTTTCTTCATTTCATTTTAGAAACAAAGTGGGTACAGGTTATAATCTCAGGGTAAGTTAGGCTAGAATCATTGAAGTAATAAGGTAAAAATACATGTTTGCGTAAAGTTTAAGTTTTTATATTTTCAGAAAACTATTTAAGTTAATGCTAAAGATGAACTAATTGTACAACTTTTCTTTCCAAATTCAGTTATTACTAATCCATCTGGTTTTGCTGTTGACTGGGTGTCTCGGATTATGTTTTTCACATCATACCTAAATGAAAGCAAGCGTGAAGCATCCATTTTTGCCAGCAATTTGAATGGGGAATATATTGTGAAAGTCATTGTTATGAACATGAGTATCCCAAGATCCATAGCTGTCCACCCTTTCTTTGGGTAAGTAACAAGAAGCATGTATTCTTGAATGAAAAGAATTAATAACAGGAAATTTTAAAGAAATTATTTTAACTATATCATAAGTATGCCTGTAAAAATTAGTATAAAACATTTATTTATTTTATAAGTACCAGCAAATACTTCCATATGAAAGGTTTATAAAAGTTTTTTCTTGTCAGAATTATTTCAGTGACATTATAAAAATTGAAAGTACATAACAATAAAATTTTTCATGTGCACTAAGTTTGATCACTTAAGTAACATTTTATTTTTTAAGTTTTTATCAAAAAGTGATAAGTAGCACATGATTTCAAAACATCTCCCTTAATATTAGTATGTCTATTTTAAAAGTGTGTATAAACAATGTGTGAAGAGAAATCTGTCAGATAATTGATTGGATTTGAAAACTAATATCGTACAAGTTGTGACTATAAATAGTGTTTTTGTTTTTGCTCTTATGCAAGTAATGATTGAAGCTACATAGACTATGTATATCCCATGTAATGAAAGAAGAGATTGCAGATGTATCCCCTCTTAGTAGTCTATATTTAGCCAGCATTGAAGCTACAAAGTCTGTGCATTTTAAAAGAAAATGGCTTCCTCTTGAAACATCTTGATTTATTTTGAGGATTCCAAATGCAAAAGCTTAGGAGGAGTTAGAGGACAAATAAACAAACTTCATT
Source organism: Carcinoscorpius rotundicauda (assembly GCA_011833715.1). Taxonomy (NCBI): domain Eukaryota; kingdom Metazoa; phylum Arthropoda; class Merostomata; order Xiphosura; family Limulidae; genus Carcinoscorpius; species Carcinoscorpius rotundicauda. The sequence goes on from CM022401.1 coordinate 34,637,234, forward strand.
CAAATTATAATAAAATTTGGAGGGAGATGGTGACCAGTGCTAAACCAGTTAATCTGTTAAAGCCAGATTTTTATTAAAACACTTTCTGGTCACTTATTAAGAAGCTTCATGCTAAATAACATCTCTCTTTGGTAGCATACAACTAAACTGAAACAATGATACATAGAAAAACACAGGAAGATTTTGAGATTAAAATCATGTTTGCAAACTTTTTATTTACTTTTAAAACTGAAATCAATGAAGGTACAAAATCTTAAATGCCTATGTATTATCATTAAAACAAATTATTGTAGGTTGACCAAATAAATTTCTTAAATTGACATTATTAGTTTTATAATTGTAAAGGAATTTTTGTCTTTTAGGTTTAACATTTTATTAGCTTAGTTCAAGCTGTTTGACAAAGAAAAAAAATTTTGAAGTTGTAAGTAGAATAAATGTTAATATAGTTAACCTTTGGTAAGTGTTAGACAATGTACATTTTTATTACTGCTTCAGTGTGCAGTTACAAATACATAATCAACAACAATAAGCATTATGGTTGACCCTGTATTAAAGTTGCCTTATCATTCATATTTTGCCTTTAGACTGTTGTTCTGGTCTGCTGAAGAAACAAATCAACATTCTATTTATATGTCACGTATGGATGGTACCAACTCACAAATTCTAACATCTCAACAAGAAAACAAACTTTTGATTAAACCAGTCAGTAAGTAAATCATATTATGATAGAAATGGTTTTTAATGTTCATGTAGTAACACAACCATCAAGCAATAGTTTTACTTTTAATGATGTGTTTAGAAAATAAATATTGTATTCAAATTTTATTTTTTGCTTAGACATATGTATTTACACACACACACACACATTATTTATATTCTCTATGTTTGTTTCTTTAAGATGTAGATTTAAGGATAAAACTTAGTTTTTTCTTCCATAACACCTGGCCACAGCAAAAATTACATCACACTGATTTAATTCTAGAAATGCTAGAGCATAATATATTTAATGAAAATTTTAGTGCAAATTCTAAAATACATGTCAATTCTTGTTAGCAATTTAACTTGTAATTTTATTTAATTTTGTATCAGCATAATATTATTTTTGACATTTATTTTGCAAATTATTGGTTAATAAAGCAGCAGAAAATGAAACAGTTCATATATGTTCTTTTGAACTGAAGCCAGGCAAGTATTTCAAATAGGAATAACACATTCAGTGGTTGTCAGGCATGCAGTAACACTGCCTATATTAGGATGGCTTGGATTGTTCATTAAAATGATATTTTAAATATATCTGCAGTTGGTTATCAGAACTTTAAAATGCTGTAAAGTTTTTCCCTATATAGCAATATCTGTGTGATGACTGAGTCATAAGTTCTGGGAATGTCTATAAACATCATAGCAGAAAGTTTGAATTTCTAGTTCTTCTTTCTTCTGCTTCTTTTTTATTACATGGTAACAAAAAACAATGGTGTCAGCCAATGTCACTGACATAGTTTCAAATGAAGTATCCTCTTTTATAAATACAATTAGTAACTAGCAGTAATTTTATTTTAGTGTTAGTGATGTTATCATTATCCTTCTAAAAAAGCTAAAAAACAAGATGAAACAGTAATTACCAGCCAATAACAAATAAAAAATAAATATTATGGGTGGAACCTTCTTATATCTTTGGAAACATTGCATTAAAAAACCAAGTAAAGAAAAACTTTATCAAAAAAGGAAGTAAATTCAGAATGACTGACATAATTTCTTTTCAAGAAACAATGCAACAGGATAGTAGAAATGACAATAATTGACATATAACAATGTGTGTGTGTGTATGTATACATATATGGATAATTATTCAATCACAGTTGAGTTTAATTTATCCTATTTTTATCTGTTAACATTCTACTACACTGTGATACAAATGCTATCCACACTATCTTGTTTGCATTGTTTTTAAAGGTTGTTATTAGCCATCCCCATCTTCCTTTTTTGACATCTTTTTCTTTACTTGTACATAGATGTTAGATGGGACTTACTCTAAGGGAAAGTTTGTTGAGGAAACTTAACTGCAATAATTTGAGTGTTTTGACCTTAAATTTTTCAAGTTGTATAATTTTATGTACAAAATATAACAGTTAAAATTATGTTTGATATAATATGATAAACTACAAAGTAGGAGTATAATACTACGTTATTAATTCAATAATTAGTTATAACAAACCATTTTCATATAATCTGGCATTGCTGTCAAAGGGGCATTACCTTCAAATGATTTGAATATGCAAACCACTAAATCAGATGACAACCATATTTGATATAAAGGTACAATGGAATGGCATTTATAACAACTAAACTTTTACATCCTTTTGATATTTTGATCCCACCAAAAATTGATTGCTTTTAGGAAGAATGTTTGTAGTAGTTTGTTTTTTTAACTCAGATATTCGTATATTCAGAACATGAAGATGTGTTTAATTTGGGGGTTTAGAATGTCCAAGGCAGGGGTATCTTTCATACATAATGACATTGAGAAACAAAATAATATAGATCACTTGATGCACCAGGACCATCTAGGAAGAGAGACCTGCAATAAACTGTACCACAACAAAGTTGCAACACCTTGCTATAAGTAAGCATCCACAAACACAAAAGTCATTGGTAAAATTTATCCAAATGTCCCATGCAACAGGATGCAACAAATCATGAAGGACCTCTGTCTAGAAAAGTGTCTTCAGAAATTTATTCATAAGTTTTCTCCATGGTAATCTGTTCTACTGTCAAATAGCTCAAGTAATCATTTATTCATGCTATTTCATGAAAAGATATAGTGTTTAAATGGATTTCTGTGCAATGGAAATGTTGAAATAGGTCCTGGGAAATTGTTTAATTGTACACTAGATGAAGTTGTGTGCTTTGAACATGTCAACATTATGATAAAAGTTTTTTACAATGGAAACTATACTACAGGATTTGACAATATGCACAGTTATTGGATAGAGCCTGGCTGAATGTGGCAACATGGTGAGACTCAAAAATAGTTATAGTGTACTCAGTCTCTGTATAAGAAAAGTATTAGTTGGGAGAACATTATTATAATGTGTAGAAAATGAGAACTTCCTGACAGTGTATATTTTTGGATTGTATAATAATGTAATGGCAAGAGCTTCAAGTAACCTAATGAAGCAATCTTCATAAACATTCCAAGACATTTTGAAACTGAATAGTCAAGAGGAGCTATAACAGTAGTACCTATAAATATTTTGTATAATAAAGTTCCAGTGGTATTATTTTATTATCAACATTTGCTTTTAAAATGTTGAACTGTTTGTTTTTTACTGTTAGAGTTTTGTTTCTTTGTGATTTCTCTTGAGAAAGTAAAAAAATGATAAAACATTTTATAATTATAAAGTAGTTTGTTCCAGATGTTTGTGAAATAGCTTCATTCTTACTTATTGCAGTAACACAAGTTTGTATTATGCTAATAAACTTTAATTTTTCGGCCTTCATTGTTGTTTTTTAGTTAAATCTGTAAACAGGTTTGTTTGTTAAGTATACAGTTATTTCTAGGCTTAACCATAGACTTCCAGTCTGATCCAGCTCAACTGTACTGGGTTAATGCTGACACTAACTCAATTCAGAGACTCAATTTAGACAAGCTTCAGGTGGAGACACTGGCCATTCCTGAGTCAGCCTTAATCCAACCTTATGCTCTCACTGTTTACAAAGACTGGCTAATATACTCTACAGATGTAGACAGCTCCATCCATATGGTTAACAAACTTAACTTTTCTGACCACACAATTCTCCGAAACAACACCAAAGATGTCCTTGATCTGTGTGTCTATGATCCTTCAGTCCAAGATGGTCAGTTCATTTTCTCTTAGCTAGTTAAAAGAAATAAAGTTTAGTATAATTAAGGAAATGTAAATCAAATACATGATAGAGAATAATATTTAAAATCAACAGCTACTCTTTTATTAATGTTTAATACTGATACCTTGTTAAATATTTTAAGGAGAATAAACCATTGATGTTCTGTTGGAAATAAAATGTTTCTTGTCTTTTAGTAGTAATAAAATGTCCCATAAACTTCAATCACTATTTTAGGTTTAACACATCAAATAGCCAAAATTTTGTGATTTGTTAGATAAAAAAAGTGGTACCGAGCTGTGGCTGATTTTGATATGATTTTATTAACTTAGGAATAAATGGATGCTCTTTCAACAATGGAAACTGTGCTCATCTTTGTTTACCTTTACCATCTAATGATCGAATCTGTAAGTGTACCATAGGATATTCTCCAGATCCTCTTAATTCAACTCAGTGTGTTGGTAAGTTTCTTTGAATAGCAAGAACTTATTAAAAGCTTTATTTTTAGCATATGTCAATAACTTTAGCATCAAAAAATAATCTGCAATACAACTTTCAGTGCTTTGTTTCGATTTTTTTAATTTGAAAAGAAAATATTTAAATAAATTCTCAGTCTTCACATGTCTGTATATAGGATACTTCTCTGCTTTGATTTCTACATATTTGTTGTCTTTCCTACCCTTATATCTTCTCCTGAGTTTGGCTTATGTTATATACTTTTATTTATTGTTATTGGTAATATATAACATACATTTGTAGCTTCCAATCTTCATTCTTTACTGAGCTATAAACCAGAAAACCAAACCCACATGCCATATTATCATGCTCTGTCTTCCATTGTCAGGACTTCTCTCTGAAGTTTTCTGTTGGATTCTTTATAACTAGTAGAAAGAGGTTTGAATTTATCAGTTTCCACATAAGACAAACTTGTTCTGACAACAGTTGACCTACAATTTCATTGTTAATATCACTAAAATCATTTCGACATGGGAAATGAGTTATTTTAATACAGTTATGACTTAGTCAGAAAGCTAGATAAATTATAAAAATTCTAGGACATTGATTTTGTGTTATTGCATGTTAATATTTTGTGTTTTAAGTTGCTTAGTTGTTATAGAATTAAGCACAAAGCTACACAATGGGCTATCTGTGCTCTGCCCACCACGGGTATCGAAACCCGGATTTTAGCGTGTAAGTTCGCAGACATACCGCTAAGCCACTGGGGGGCATTTTAAGTTGCATATTTGAATTTTTAAAATTATTTTTTTTGTTAAGTTATATCAGTCCCACATTCAAATATTAAGTTTCAATGAGACATCAATGATTGACTGCAAGAATCCATGTATAAGTGCTTAATTTCTTGTTTTTATGTGTATTTTTCAAATATTGTTATGAAAGTAACTAATATGTAAAAGTAAGTAACTTAATTGGTTAGATAAGAAAACGTAAATGAAAAATTAAATAATTAAATACAAAAACTTATCTTCAAGGTGTTCACACAAGTTGCTTGTACATTATGAAATTTTATACTTTGTTTATCATAAGTTGAATTCTGGTGATTTATTGCTTTGTTAAACTAACATTATTTTTAGACATCATTCAAGGAGTAGCAAAGCAATAAAATAATTGAAAACATTTGTAAAATGGTTAGACGCTTGTATCTGTTAGGATTAATTGTCTATTACAGTCTGCAGTCATCTTGGAAAAAGTGTACTGTAGGTTTTATATTTTTTGACTTTTGTTACAGATAATATCACTGCAATTAATGATAAGGTAGAGAAAATTAGACAAAAGTATAAAGTTTTAATAAAGAAAAACTTGATACCTGTCAGTGAGTTTTTAAACATTAAGCAAATGAAGTACAGAAATAGTAACTTTATTTTTTCTTTACATGAAAATCATCTTGCACTCAAACTAGAGTTTGAGTCAGTATGACTTCATAAATTCTTAGTTAAATAGTCATTAAAAATATTCTGCTTAAAAATCTGTTGTTTTTTTGTGAATGTGTAGAAATTGACTTTTGACATTCACTGTACGTCTACTCAATTTTACAAAGATGCCTTTACTGAATTCAGAATTATATTAAATATTAATTCATCAAAATGGATTAGTCTCTCTTGTGTACATAGGGTTAACCTACTTATTGTCTTTTTATTTTCCTTAAAAAATGCCTCAGTAAGGATTCCTGTACATGGTGAGGGGACCCCTCAGACAAGATTCTGTTCTTTCATTTCAGCTCCTCTGGGATCTAAATATCCATCAGCATGTTTGCCATGCACTACAACCCATGAAGGGTAAGGGATGATCCTGGTGGATGAGGGATCCAACCCTAACACAACACTTTGGCCTTGAGTTCCTGTAGGCAGGCAGCCTTGGGGTGGCCCTCCTTGAGTCACTTGGCTGGTCCACTTAGGCTATGGTCAACCAAGTACCAGTTTTGAATGTTCTCAGCAGGTGTTGTATTGCCTGTGGTTTCTGAGACAAAGTTTTTGGGGCTTATCTTTCACTGAACATCCTCGATATCTTCTCTTCCACCACTTGGGGAGAGGATTGTACTATGCTCAAGATATATCTTGTTCTTATTTGACCAAAACTTGACTATGGATCACTGGTCTATGGCTCTGCCAAGACCTCGGCCTTTTAGATTATGGACTCCATTCATCATCAAGGTCTTTGGCTCTGCACCGGGGCTTTCTGCACTTCCCCAGTTCAGAGCTTATACATAGAGTCTCATGAACCTTCTTTACACCTCTGTCATTTGCAACTGTCTTTACTACATGCTTTGAACCTTTGTTCCTTACCACAGTATCCCACCTGGGATTGTGTTTTCCTTCCTCAGCTGGCCAAAGATTTTCAGAACAGACAATCTACCATTGTTCCTTTTGCCCCGTGTTCCATGTTAGGTTGGATGAATTGGGTCTGTCCTTGGATAACATTGCTGTATCCACTGGTTAGCCCACTTCACCATGGCTTCTTACAATTTCCAAATGTGACATGTCTTTAAGTCATATGAGAAAAGAAGACACTCCTGATTGGAAATATTGTCTGTTATTTGCTGAACATCTTTCCATTCCTATGTATACAGATTAGTTTAAAGTCAGGTGACTGTGTGGACTCTGCCATGGTTTTTGTGGTTCAGTGGTTGCACACAGAATCCCCTCTACAGCTTCTGTGTTCACCGCTGAACTTTATGCCATTTCTCTTGCCCTGGATCACATAGAAGCTAAGCAGTACTCAAACTGCACTATTTATACTGACTCACTTGGTTCTCTACTGGCCCAGAAGTCTTTTTATGTTCATTCACACCCTGTTCTAGCAGATATTCAAAACCAGCTAGCCCATTTCTTTTTAACATCTATTTCTATTCAGTTTTTCTGGATATCGGGCCACATAATTTGTGGGAAAGAGCTTGCTGACACAGCAGCTAAGTCTGTCTGCTCTGGCATTATCACTGCTGTTCCTGTTCCATACATGGACTTTGGTCCTGCATTCTAGATTCGACTCCATGCCAGTTGGCTATCGGTTAGCAACGTGAAAAAAAGCTTTTTCAAATAAAATCCTGAATTGGACTTCGGCCATCTTGCTTGTTTGTCTTCCTGGTGAGTTATAATACTTACAGTTATGCTACAGAATGCTTTCTACAACTTGTATTACTGTAGGTTTTCTCTTGACTCTGTAAACAAGATATAACTATTGTTTTTATGCTATTTTTTAAACTTTGTTTTATTTTACCTTAATTTCCTTTTTTGAATTTTTCTACATTTACTTTAATTTTAACGTTTTACCAGATGTTTGGAGCTGATAGCCTAGCTGCTTTTTGCCACAAAATACCACATCAATCAACCAACCAACCTTAGGAAACCAAATCTGTATTACATAACCATATCCTTGTAATATTAAAGCATTTTAATTTAATTTCTAAAATCTTATATAAGAATTATCATAAAAATGATTGCTAATTAAAGAGTACAGTATATCAAGAATGATAATCCTACTTTTATAGTAACAGTAAGAGAGGTGAAAGCTAGAGAAATTGAGGTTACTTTTGTATGCCTGCCTAAATGTGTGTAAATTTAATACAGTAATATTTGTTTTATAAATTTTTAAGGAGATGCATAAGTTGTAATATTTGTTTCTAATGGATGTGTTTTTTTGTTTTTTTTTAAGAGAATACAGACACGTTTTTGTTGTATTCTCTGAACTGGGAGATCAGAGGTACTGACCTTGCTCCAGACAATGAAGAAATAGAAGTTTTGACTCCCATTCCAAAAATTTCTGTAGCTGCAGCCATTGACTATGGTAAGAGAAAAGTGTGTAAAACAGAAATTAAAAAAAAAACTTTTTCCAAAGATTGTGAAGTAAATCAGGAATACAGTCTGAAATGTGAATTGTTTTGTTTGTTGGTATTACTATTTATCTTTCTTTACACTTAAGTATACTAGTACTTGATTCTGAAAAATAACATCTTGAGGAACAAATTTAAAATTCAAAGATAAACATTTATTTCTAAAATTTGTTTATTTTTAACTTAACAATTTTTGATTTCTGTACACTAGACTGTTCAATAACTTTTTTAAGGTTTATTTGTTTGTTTGAAGTGAAGCACAAAGCTACACAAAGGGCTCTCTGTGCTCTGTCCACCATGGATATCGAAACAGTTTTTAGCAGTGTAAATCCTGAGACATATCATTGTAACATTGGGGTTCCTATTTTAGGGAGGAAATCTCTTAATACACAAAATACTGGTCTAGAAAAATTACTATTCAAATATTTTGATGAGTATATTACTTAATATATATTCAGGTATGTGGTTTGAATTATATTTGCAAAATGGATAGGCTGTTGTTTGGTTTCTGATGGTAGGATCTCTGATGAAAATTTTTCTAATTCTGGAGCTAATGATGTATTTTCTTTATTTTTCTGAGATAAGTTTGTTTGTTTTTTGAAACATTAATTTGTCATTTTGAATCTCTAGGAACTTGTACAAAAATAAACATGAAAAATATTATTTCACAAAACAGTTGTATCATTTGAAAAGGCTCAGGTTGAAGTTACTTTTGGTTTCTGACTCCAAATAAACAAAGCAATTGACCTTACTTCTGAATAGTTTAATATATTTTGTATACTTAAAGATTACCTAGAAATTTGAGTGTAGAACCAACAACATAATATAAAGAATCTTTTAACTATGACAGATACAAGAATATTTTGTGTTCATTGTGTTGTAAGTCATATTTTTATTTAGCTTCTCTCCTAAGACAGTGCTAATTTTTCTCTTGTCAGCATAAAATCTCTTTAAATGCATCAACTGAAATCCAACAGCCTATTCTCACCAACCCAGCGTGGGTTCCATCAACCAGTACACCATTGTGGACCACCTGATTCAACTTGAAACATCGATCTCAAGCCTTTCTCAAGAGGGAACGTCTTGTTTTTGTGTTCTTTGACTTTGAGAAGGCTTACGACATTGCATGGAAGTACAGCATTTTGTGAAACTTCCACTTATGTGGAATGCATGATCACTTGTCCATTCTTATTCAGCTTTTTACTGCACAGGCAACCCAAGTTCCCAGGGCTGTGTCTGAGTGTCACACTTTTAAACATCAAGATTTGTGTTATCACTACAGAACTTCTTCCTACTGTTGCAGTGTCAATGGCTTCCAAATCTTGTGTCAGTTGTCAAACATGAGGTTTATTGAGCACCAGCTTCAGACTGGCTTTAATCACTTATTGAAATGAACCACAACAAATAGTTTTTACCTTTTTATTCTTCAAAACCATTTGCATGCACATTTGCCACCAATGGAATACATCGTGGTTTAAAGTTCCATTTTGGTGATGTTTTTACCATGGCTTTTAAGGCAAAGTTTTTGAGGCTTATATTTGACCATAAGCTGACTTTCATTCCCTGCATTAAGCAGCTATATACCAAGTAAACAAGGGAACTGAACATCCTTGGTGTCTTCTCTTCCACCTTTTTCAGGGTTGATAAATGTTCTGTATGCAGTGTCTATCATGCCCTCATTTATTCCAAACTAGATTAAGAGTCTCTGGCCTATGGCTCTGTCAAGACCTTAGTCTTGAATATGCTGGACACCATTCACCATCTTGGGCTTTGGCTCTGCACAATAACTTTCTGCATTTCTCCAGCCCAGAGTTTGCACATTGAGTCCCATGAACTTCCTCTTCATTTCTACCATTTGCACTTTCTGTCTTGCAGAGTATGCCTTTTAACTTTAATCCTTATCACAACATACCACCTGGGGTTCTGTCTTCCTTCCTCAGTGGACTATGATCTTTCAAATTAGATGATCTGCCATTCTTTCTTTAGGCCTTCATATTCAGGCACAGCATCTCTTTTCTTTGCCAAACATCTTTCAAACCATTCTTCCATTCCCATTCATATGGATGATTCAAAATCAGGTGTATCTGTGGGATCTGTAGCGCAGTGGTTGCTCATAAGATACCCTCTTCAGTTTATGTGTTCACTGCTGAATTGTATGCCATTTTTCTTGCCCTGTATTATGTATAAACTATGCAGTACACAGATTGTACTGTTTACAATGCTTCTCTCAAGCAGTCTACTAGTCGTGGAATCACTTAGCATAAGTTCTCACTCTGCTCTTGTCAATATTTAAAAACAACTGTTCCATTTTTGTTTATTTTATATCTGTATCCATTTTTTTTAATACCTGGCCACATCAACATTTGTGGTAATAAGCTCTGTGACACCTCAGCAAAGTCTGTCTGCTCTGGTGCAAATAACAGCTGTACCTGTCCTGTGTATGGACTATGATCCTGTATTGGAGGCTTGGCTTTTACCTTGTTGGAGTGAAGAACATCATAACAACCTTTTCCAGATCAGACCTTCTATTGTTCTTTGGCTGTCTTGTTTCTGTAAGTCAGAGTTTTGTAACTCATTGTTTTCCTACATCTGGGATTGATTCACTACTGTGTGCTCTTTGTGACTCTAAAGTCACGGTAGCCCATGTTTTACTGCCATGCCATCAGTGGCAAACTCGTAGAAAAGACATTGGCAATAGTGGCACTATCTGACTTCCTTGTATTTTTACCTTTTTATGAACCATTGGACTGTTAATTCTACTTAAACCCTTTATCAAAATTTTGAATATTATTTTGTTTTAACTTGGTTTATATTATATTTCATAATAATATTACATTTAAATTTTTTAGCAGATGTTTGACACATTAAGCCTAGTTGCTTTGTATGAATAAACCCCAACCAACCATACAAAATGTTTAAAATCTAAGACTGAAGAATTATTAAATCAGTTTTTACACATATGCATTACGCGTAAAAATTAAAATATGTGCCTACTGTACTTTACAGAGTATTCTATGTAAAGTAGAATAAAATGGACATTAGAAAGAAAGAATTAAAATTTTTCAGTAGTCTTCAAGACAAAAGATATATGAACTTCCAGGTACTGTTAAAAACTACTGAATTATCATAAAATAACTTACATTATTTAACAAAGAGAGAAGGAATGGAAAATATGTGAATTTTTAAATACTTTTCTGACAAGTATATGTATTTAACATTTGCACTTCTTCATTTCTGTGCTTATTTTGTAAGGGACATAAAACAGCATTGTTATTATCATTTAAAAAATTTTCACAAATTGACTTCATTCTTTAAATTATCTTAAAATTTGTAAAAAGAGTAGAACCTATTATTTACAAATAAGTAATCAGGGGACTTGTACAAAAGTTTGTCAAATTGACTTTTCAGAGTGCATTAAAAAACTTTGCCATAAAAAAAAGGCTCAGAATGTTACATATTATTGTTAACTTATATGAATAACACTCTGAATTAATTAAAATATGTTTGTGTGATCAAGAATGCCGATGATTTAAAAAAGCATGCATCATGCTGGAAGTAGATTATGATGTTTCCCTTTTTTTTATAGATATGGAATATATTTACTGGGTTGACAGTGAAGCTGGCAGTATCAGCCGAATAAAGCGAGATTTAACAGGAAGACAAACAGTAGTTCATGGAATTGACTCTGTTGCTGGTATAGCAGCAGGATTGGCAGTGGACTGGATAGCAGGTAGATGTACTTGTGAAAATTGTTTATATTTGTAGGTTAGATACAAATAAATTTTTTTTTCATTGTGATAAGTGGCACTAGAATCTCATATAAGTTTATTTTACTGATTGAGTATCACAACTGGATTTGTAGTTTAGGTTCATTTATTTTGTTAACTTAATGTTATGTTATCAAGATTAACATTATTAGTTTGGTAACACAAATGGGTGGCTTTTGTGGCTTTGTTTGCTAACACAGCTGGACAACTGTTATAGCTTTGTTTGTTTGGTAAGAAATGGATTATTAGTGTAGCTTTGAATAGTAAAACATCTTGATGACTTGTGTAGCTTTATTTCGTAACACAGTTAGGTGACTGTTGTAGCTTGTTTTGTTTGAACATACATATAAATAACTCATATAACTGTGGTAACATTGCTGGATGACTGTTGTAGTTTGTTTGTTTAATCACACAGATGCGTGATTCATGTAGCAGCAGTAACACAGCTAGGTGACTCATGTAGTAGTGGTAAAACAGCTGGGTGATTGTTGTAGTTCATTTGTTTGATAACGTAGATGATTCATATAGCAATGATAACACAACTAGGTGACTGTTGTAGCTTGTTTATTTGATTATACAGGTAGTTCACTTGTGTGGACGTCATAATGCATCTTCTTGATTGGGATAACTTGGTTTATTTGCAGATTGGAGTTTACTCAATCTATAATAACCATAAACCAGCTCAGATATGTGATATCAAAGTTTATTTAGCTTATAAAAATTATAGAGATGAGTGAGGTATTAATCAGAAAAGTGTATTTTAACATTACTGTGAAAACTGCTATATAACCACTTGCATGGTGATCATTTCTGTTACTTAACCCTTTTGGCACTGAATAACAACTTGTAATGTTTGGCATGGTGCTGAATATATATGTTTGGTACTTCAACTAATTACTGTATCAGTACTGAAAGCATGATATCTTGGCAATATAATACTATATATATTAAATTCAATATACAAAGAATAACAGGAATAAAGGAAGGTCACCTGCCACACTGAGCCTTCAAGTTGACTGCGGTTGCCAACCACACCAAAAGGGCTAATAATCAACTGTCTAAAGCTGCATTAAAGAACCACTTAACTTTGTTAAAAATTGCCATCAAGGACAGGTGAAAGAAACCTGATGATCAGATATCTTAACTGTGTAACTTGTTGATCAGTAATGTAATGGTACATCAGTCTACATTTAATATAATAATAGGACATTAAAATGTGGTAAAATTCAATATGCTACTTGATCGATAATGTAATGTTGTGTCAAACTATTTTTAACATAATAATAGGATATTTAAATGTGACAAAATTCAGTAAATAACTATGTCTGATTGTATTTCACTTGTTTTGATATCAAACACCATTTTAAAAAATGCATGTGTACCATTTTCATGGAAAATTTTGAAAGTAAAATGAGAAAATTTGAAACCTGAACATTTATTATAAAACATTCCTCTACAGATATTACATGAATATTTGCTTTTAACTTTGTGACGTTACTTACATTTTTCTGCTGTAAATTAGTGTATTATTTTTAACCTTGTTAGTTATTCTTTTACACAGCTGGATAAACTGATAAGAAGACTAACCCATGTCATACAAGTAGCCTACTTAATAAAGTGTATGTGTGTAACTCATCACACTGTTTATTTTTAGCTGTGGCACAGCAGCTCAAAGAATTGCTCTGAGTTGTTTTTGTTGTTTTTTTTCAAATACAAGATCTTATCACATAGTTTTGTTATCTCTTTACTTACTTGAGATTTAATTACAGTTTAAATTTACATGTTTGACCTCACCCAGGATCTCATAGATCAATTTAATCCAATCCTGCTTAAAAGTATTTCAGTTTCATGGTAGGCTTGTAAAAATCTTGATAAGTAATAAAATTGAATCAGATATACACTTGGTATTGCTGGCACAGAAAAGTATAACTAATAAAAAAGAAAAAAAAAACGGTTTCTTGGATTGCTTGTCTGAAAGAATTTCAATTGCTTCAGCTGTTGAAGATTTTTTTTTGCTTTGTGATATATTTTCACTTTATATTTCATCCCATAGTGACTCAGTGAGAAATATGAAGGCTTGTAATACCACAGACTAGGTTTTCATACTCGTGGCAAGAACAGCATGTATATCCCATTGTGTAGCTTTGTGCTTAACTACAAAAAACTAACATATTTAATTTATGAAAATTATTAAGATTCAACCTTAGGGATTAAGTGGGATGTTGTCGGTGCTTTTTAGTCTATTACAGCTTTCTGAACTTATTTGTAGAGTTTAGTATTCTTGGACAAACTGTTAGCATTTATATTTTTTAATTTATAATGAAACTTCAATATAATATAAAGTTTGCTTTAAACATAGTGCCACTATAAATTGAATAGTTGGTTGGTTGGAATTTAATGCCACAAAAAATTTTGATGTATGCTGTATAAGTGATTTTGGCAACCAGATTATTTTTAGTTATATACTTACCCCATGATGTTAAGTAAATGTAATAAAGTATTAAACTGTCTATGCATATAACAGTAATGTCAAAAAGAAATGGTGACATAACTTATGTCCTACCTCTTAGGTATAAGAATCATCTATGCTGTTATTTTAATAATTACTGAAAGGAATGAACTGGATTATCTTGATAAACTCAAGATTTATATGTGCAATATAAATAGAACATTAAAGGTGTGGATATGTGAAAAATGTTTTGAAGGCTATAAATAAGTCTGAACTTAATGTGTATTAAACCTACTCAGTGAATGTTGATTGTAAAATAATTGTACTTCTGTAGGTAAAAAACAGTTGCAAAAATTATATCATAGAATATGATTTCATTTATACATCAATTAAAACTTATGGTAATATTGATCCAAGAGCTTTGAAAAATGTATAAACAGTTTTATTCACAGGCAAGATTGATGTGTAGCTTTTGGCATTTAGGATTTGTCTCCAGGGATCTTCATAGTTGTGTATCAAAACACAGTGACTCATTAGGCTGATAATGAAAGAATTTATTTGAAATATTAAAAAACCCAAGTTGATACAAAAAACCATTACCTTTAATTGTGATGGAAAATGTTTCAACAAGATTGAATTGAGTGCTATTTTCTAAATTATGGTTATGATTGAATCATTACGCATATGATTTAAACTTAATACTAATGTACTGTTACTAAAAATGCAGATACAAAATCTCTGTAGCTGGTGATGTTGTTTTTTTCTTAAATTGTCGTGTTTTATTCAGTGAATAACAGTTTAGATCTGTTTTGATTATTAAGACCTGAATTGCATCATTTCATCTGTGTTAAATTTCTGTACACTTAGAATGTTTTTTATTACTCATTCTTTTTTGAAATTTTTCTTAATTCACGGATTTGGAATTTCACATGTACATTTGTAAAAGAAAAGAAAATTACTCCCAAGTAAAGTTATAAGTGAATTGACAAATACAAACTAGTACTAGAAAAAATAGTATCATTCTATGTTGTTTTTTTTCTTCTCATTTTTAATGTTAAGCATTGAAGATCTCAAATTTTATTATTACTGACAATAGATATACTATCAGTTATCTGGTTTGAACTTAACTGATTTCTTTTATAAATTACAGCACTTTTTAATATATCTGTATCCTGTGTTCAGACACAAGAATCATAAAGGTGTTTATCATAACAGAACCATTTCTATATACATTTTGAAGGATTATGAGTATATTTAATGGATGAAATGTTTGGATATATAAAAGGTATTTGAATTTTCAAAAACTAAGCAAAGATTAGATATAAATATTGGATAGAAAAATTTTTTTTTCATCAGCAGTATATGTATTTTTACCAAGTTATTTACCAAGTTCTCTCAGATAGTTTCTGATGGTCATGTCAAATCTAGCTACCTTGTTGTTAACTGTCAGAACTACATATAATTAACAGATTTCTTAGTTGAGTATTTACACTTGCTGTAAATCAGTGGTTCCAGTATAATTTTTATCTATTTAAATGTTAGACCTAGCTACATATTTTCTGTCTGATGCATTTGTATAGAAAGATGGTTGATAAGGAACACAGATATTAGGTCTAACTTTAAGTCAGTATCCTAATCACATTTTTGGTGATTGTATTTGTTGTAGCATTGTGGTTATGTACTGGCATTGATACAGATCATTATTATTTCTATCAGTTTAATAATCTGAATTCACTTATGTCATGTCTTGTAAAACTAAGGATGTTACAAATGATATTTGATGTAGTTTTCCTACTTTTTCAGGAAATATCTACTGGATAGATATGTCCTATGACGTGATTGAAGTAGCCCATGTTAATGGTAGCAGTCGTTATGTGCTAATACATGAAAACCTTGACAAGCCCAGGGTTATTGTAGTAAATCCCTTGAAAGGGTAAAGCCTTTACTTTTCTCTTTTGTTTTTAATAGTATACATTATTCAGTGTGCAGTTAGTTGCAAGCAGTGCTCAAGGTTTGTTATAAAAAAAAAACTTTACAGAGCATGTGTATCTCAAACAAAATAGAAGAAAACACTACTCTGCTAAAACTATGTTTCAACAACTCTTGTTTCCAGCTCAACAATAAATTTATCAACTGAATCAAGAACTTGGCACGGGAAGTCCTCTGTTGCCTCTTATCTGTGATATTTTCATGGATGACTTTGTAAACAAACTGTTCAACCAGTTAGAATAAAACTGTATTTCCACATATATTATGTGGATGATGCTTTCACTGTTATTACCCAAATTATGATAATGCTGCATTACATAACAGGCAAAGGAAGTAGTTACCTCATCATTAAATATTAAACAATTTTCTAGATATTTAGACACCCAAATTCAGTTGGACATTATTATTTTTTAAATATAAATATTGAGGGTATAACATAGACTTTAAAAATTATAAATTCTTAAAATGGAATATAAGAAAAATACCATTCTAGTACTTTTAACTTGGCTTCATTAAGTACTTGATGGTACCATATCAATGGTGATGAAAAGTGATTTTCTTGCTCTTTCGTTTTTGTATCCTATTTTTAACATTTTATAGTAAATTTGTCATTGTTTTTCTCTGTGTGTGAGTGAATTATGTAAAAAAGTGGTTATCTGATTGTGAATAATAACTGTTCTTTTTTTAGTCATTTGATGTTAAAAATTTTTTCTTTCTTTATCCCATCTCATAAGTATTCAATTTTTTAATATATTTGGAAAACTTTTCCTCTAAATTTCTTCTTTAAATTGAATAAAAATGTTTAATTCAACTTTTTTTTTTCCAAACTGAGTGATTTTTAAATATCTAAGTTCATAAAATTGTAAATAAATTTTAGAAATTTTTTTTTTTTTTCAGATACTTGTTCTGGAGTGACTGGGGATTTCTTCCAAGGATTGAACGAGCCAGCCTGGATGGCACTGATAGAACAGTGCTCGTTAATACCTCTTTACAGATGATTGTTGACTTGGCCTTAGACCTTAATGAAGACAAACTATACTGGTGTGATTCTCACACTGACACCATTGAACGAATTAATCTAGATGGAACTAAAAGAGAACTTGTTCTCCATGGTCAAGTACTGAAAAATGCTCTGGACATAACTGTATATGGAAGCTATTTGTACTGGACAGATATGTTAGTCTAATTATCATATACTCTGAGCTAACTTTTATGTTGTAATGATTTGGTCTTAGTTTATTCTTTATATAGGCTGTTAAACAAAACTTTTTCTATTTCCAATTTTACTTTCCTTTAATCCTCAATAAATTGTTTTACATAAACATAGATTCCTGCTGCATAATTTAAAAGTGACTATAAATCCCTGTTAGTTCATATGATAACTTCTAGTTTTTGTTTTATCAAAAATAGAATGTTTTTGATTAAAAAGACTGAGTGTAATCAATGTATATATGTATTATAATATTCATATTGCTTAAATTACAATTAGAAAAACCAGTTTTGTCGCTTAAAACCCAGGCTTATTTAATTTATTTCAGCTGTAGTATAATACTTAACATATTTTAAGTGGTTATTTATTTGCAGAAGGCAAAGTGATAAACACTGATATAAACAACATAAGTGCATTTAACTTTAACGTATGTTTCAGAAATGCACTGTTGCTGATGAAGTTTAGCCATTTTGTCCTTCTGTATCTATATATGAAAGTTTTAAGAAAGTGTTAGGATCACATGGAAATACTTTAGAGATATTTGTTTTCAAACTTATGAGAAACAAATATTACTGTTTTTTAACTCTTGTTTTGCATAGAATTAATCATAATAAAGTTGTTTTAATAATTGAACATTTTTAAAAGATGTAGAATTTTAAAATAAAACTTCTGCTAATTTTTTTCCACATAAATTAATATATTTTCTATAGTAATTTATACAGTGGTTTGGTATGATTTCCTAAATTATGTAATACAAAGATCAGTGAATACTGAAGCAATTTCTTTGACACTGTAATGAAGTGTTTCTTTAGTGATGCCATATAAAAAGCATTACTGTTAAAAAATTATGAAATTTTTATTAAAATATTACTGAAAAATATGTCAGTATCTTAGCACACCACTCAGTGTGGATTCCTGTATGTGGTGAGGGAAACTCCTAGGGATGGTTCTGTTCTTTCAGTTTACCTCCTCTGGGATTTAAAAATACACCCACGTGTTTGCTGTGTATGGCAACCCATGAAGGGGAGGAGAGGATCCTGGTGGTTGAGGGGTCCAACACTAACACACCACTTTGGCCTTGAATTCCTGTAGATGGGCATTGGGGTGGTCACCCTTGGGTCAGTCACCTGGTCCATTTGGGCTAGGGTCAAACAAGTATGAGTGTTGAATGTTCTCAAAAGGTATTGTGAACATTGTATCTGATCCTGGTGTTTGGGTATAGTGTTCACAAAACCCTAGCATTGCTGTAGTGTTCTTGTTTGACATTGTAGTGCATCCCCTTGTAGGGCTTCATGATGGGTGAGGTCAATAGGCACCGAAATTACTCTTTCTTTATTGTGGAGACACCTATTACAAATCTTAATAAAATATTGTGAAAAAACAGTCTATAGGTAAACGACCACATCTTGAATATTCTGTGCAGTAATCCTCACTAGCTGTACCTCATTTTGTTATATTACATTCACTTTCAGATAAATCTTTAGGGCAAATATCTCCCTTTTTCATTCAGAAGGGACTAGAGGAACTTGCTGGCTCTCCAAAGTCAGTAAAGAAACTTCGATCTGGTGACATTTGGGTGGTAACATCCACAGCTTAACACAGTGAACTTCTCTTGCATTCAAAATTAATTAGGAATATACCTACTGAGGTTACATCTCATGCTACTTTGAATTCATCACAAGGAGTTATTGTTGAGAGGGATTTGAAGAACATCCCAGAGTTGGAGATTTTCACTGGTTTCTCCACTCAAGGAGTTTCTGCAGTGAGGCATATATCCAAAGCCTAGCTGCTTTGTGCCATAAAACACTAAATCAACCAACCAATCTTAGCGCATGTTTATTATTACAATTAAATGTAACTAAAGTTATGAAGGCTTTTGAATTCATTCAGTGGATTTCTTTTTATTATAAGTAAAATTAATTTCATAATTTATGTTTATTTCCAAATTTGGCAAAATTATAACACAGTTTAAAAATATACATGTACTTTCATGTACTCTTGAGTTCTAAGCAAAATTTATCTTTAACAAATTATATGAGAAGTTTTCTACTTATAAGTCAGTACAACTGTATTTATGGTGTGTGTGTGTGTGGAATTTTCAGTAAAGTAACCAGTCAGTCTATATTGGAGTAATATACTTGAATTTCTGAATAATTCCTCAGACATTGTTGGAAATAGTATAGTACAAACATATAGGATTAAGATTTAAACTTTACATTATGTACTTTGTGTTATGAAATTTGACTGTCCTTGGCATAGAGTTAGTATACATAAAAAATGTTGCTTATCTCAACAGAGGAAAGGGATCCATAATGCGAACAAAGAAGGATTCCAATGAATCAATTATTTCCCTGAGGAGCAATCTTGGGAATTCTTTAAATGGTCTTCAGGTGTTCCACCAGAGAAGGCTAGGAGGTAGTTCCATTTTTAAATTTTTTACAAGTTCCCAATATTATATTTTTACCTTTATATTTTCTTTAGACCAAAATATTACTAATATTCAGCCATTAATTTTTATATTTATATCTAAATTAATTAATTAAGGATTAATTCTCGTTGAGTATTGACTGGACTGTGTTTAGTGTCTTTATTAACTCTCACTACAGGCTTGGTCTCAGAAACTGATCTTATAACAATTAGGTGCTTGTTGTGGTTTTCCTACTATAACTTTTATTACAGTTAGCTTATCTTATTTTGTGTATTATCAGTAAACATTACAAGGATTTTGTACACATTGCATTAGCTAGTTTATTAAGTTTTAAGCAGTTTTTTATGACTTTTTTATTTTTGAATGTTGACTATCCAACATATAAAGCAATGTTGATTTTAAGATTGAAAAAAGTTTTATGCATCACAAAATTCCAATATGAAATCTTTATAACCTTCAGATAATTATAAAATGTTTTTTTATAAAAACTTTATGCATTTTCACTATTGTATATCTATACTGGTTTGGTCAACTTGACTGGCATTTTAATCACATTAAAAAATTAGAAAATAGATACAAATTAAACTTTTTTTTTGTTCTTGAATGGCTACAAATTATAACACAAACATGCAAAATTTTATTCTCGATAACTTAAATCTCATAAATTTTCTCTCATATATTTATTTCATTTTGTGGACCTTCAGGCATACTTGACTAGCATTATGAAAGTTGCAATGACCTGTTATACATACATTACATTACTGAATCCAAAAATATAAAACTGGCCTTTACAAAGTAACCTGTCTTGGCTTTGTTTTAGTGGACCAGTATTTTGGTTATAATACATTATATATGTGCTGATTACTTAATTTAGAGTCTCCATTGATTAAAGATGTTTGTTTTTATTTAAACCATTAATGATATGAGTGAAAAAAGCTTAATTTGTAAACAAATTTAAGTTCAAAATTGAATTTCTATTTTTACTTTCATGATACATTTTATGCACTTGGCTGTAGGTTAGGTGACCCCAACACTTACTAACACAATTTCACGTTCCACTTACACTCTTGTCACTGAAATTGTAATGGGCAGTGACACTGAAGTATTTTATTATTTATGGCTTTTCTTATTTTGAGACATGATGTGATACACACTGGATTTTATATAGGTTAGATATTTAATCCTAAAAGTCAGTCTTGATTATTAGTTTTATTTTGTACTAAGTATTATTGGTATATAATTTTTCAGAGGTATAACAAGTTTTGTACTGTATAAAATATAATTTCTGTATTCTTTTTCTGTATCTTAAAAAATGTTGCCATATTTAATAGTTTTTATATCAGAAAGTATAATGATGAAATTGGTGTTATTACGCTTCTTGTTTCATTAAATTACTATTGTTATCTGTATCACCTTCAAGCTTAAGCCTGTATTGAGTAGACTAGAGATTTAAAATTTGTTCATCTGTAACATTAATGGCCCTTTTAATTGTTTTAATATCATAAAATTTGAATTGTTTTAAAATTTGTGGCTACTTCAATTGTTCAAAGGGTTATGAAGATTGTTCAATTTCAGAAACTTTGGCCTGTATTAGTAAATTCAGTTTCATTATGCTTGCTCCATGTTAAATTTTGCTGTGTAATAGTTGATAGAGATTTTCAAGAATTGTATACTGATTAAAGGTGTGTTAAACAGTCACCCACTAGAACAATATGTTGAAAGAAAGAAAAACCCTATTTTTTATTTGGATAAGAATAAACTTTTTGTTGTTTGTAATAATTAGATTCAAATGATCATATGCACTTTTTTATACCTTTAGCATCAAACAAGTGCCAGGTAGACAATGGAGGCTGTCAGGAGTTATGTTTGTATAAGGGAAATGGCAAACATACATGTATATGTGCTCATGGAAAGATCGCCAAGGATGGACGTTCCTGTGAATGTAAGTTTAAAACTTCCCACTATTTTTCCTAATGCAGCATAAGGTTTGTTTTTGAATATGCTGATAGATAAAAGCAACAACAATAGAGTTCAGTTGAAAAGATTTTTGAAGTGATTTATTTTACGGTAAAATTATCTTTTTCAGTTATCCATATTTTAGTGATCACGATTTATAGGATTGTAGTTATGAATATTTTTATCAACCCAATTTTTCTCCCACATTATTTTAAATGTTTCACTGCCAGCTCTCCCTGTACCAGGATTATTTTTAATACAAACAGAAACATGTGATGCTGTATAATTGCTTGTATTTTTCACTTGTTACTTGTTGTATCAATATGAAATTTGTTTAAAGATAATTGCCTAAAATATTTTACAGGTTAATGTTCTCAGACATTAAGAAATATTTAGTAACATGATTATTCCCACATATCCAAAACATTTGTGGTTTTGAATAAATAATAAGACTGGGTAAAACAAAGGTTATATGGTGTGTCTCATATTAGTGTATGTGTGGCATTTCTCAAACGTTTATAGTTTTAAAAATGGCCCACGACTTTCAGAGTGTCATGATTGCATGAAACTTATTTAATACGAATGAATAATCAATACTGTGTATTGTAATAATGTCTAGTGTTTTCCCATGGATTATTTCATTAGTTTACATTGTTCTGAAAACAGACATTCTTTAATAATATATATTTTCTCATGAATTAATTTAATATGGCTAAAGATTTACAGTAATTAAGATTTTCAAACTAAAAATAAGATACCTTGTATAACTAATGTTTGTTAATTCACATTTCTAATTAACATTTTGCTTACAAACTGTCTTTATGGATGTATCTTGTTACATTGTATAATTACTTTCATTTTTTTTATTGTTATTTGACTCTTATGGTGGGCAGTTTAAATTTATAATAATAAATGAAAATTGGCCTATACAGTTCATGTAGAAGTTTGAACAAATTGTGCTTTCTAGCAGAGTAAAAATAATAGTTTTATTAGAAATTGAGTTTAGGTCATAATTCTAATACTACTAAGTAAGCATTATTTATATGCCAAAAAGTGCTCATGTTAAGGTTTATTGAATAATAATCAAAAGTCATTATAAAATTTAAATATTTATCATTTAAGTTTTTAAACAGGTTTTAATATATAAGCCAACATCCCTTCAGTGGCATAACAGTGTCTGTGAAGGCTTACACTGATAAAAACAAGGTTTCAATATCTGTGGTGAACAGAGCACAGAAAGCCCATTATGTACCCTTACACTTAACTCCAAACAAATAAATATAAGCATACCTATACTGAATTAATCATGCCTAAAATAAAATCACTATTTAAATAGTTTATATTAATATGCACAAGGTTGTTTCAGTGAAGAAACTCTTTGTTGAATACATGTTGACTATAATTCTGAATTTACAAAGTGTACATCGACATGAAGGTTTTTTAAGTTTTCAATAAACTGTACATGTTTGTTGTATTATAAAAAAGTGCTACAAACGTATTTGTGCTCGCAACATGCTTCTGAATTGTCTTTGTCATTCTGACTGAGACTGTGACAAGTTGGAGTGGAAAATGATTAATTGTGAAGAATCAAATTACTTTTATCTATCACATAGTTTGCATATTGCATTTACATAACCCTAGAACCTCTGAAATGTAAATCTACAGGGTTTTTTTTCAGTATTATTGCATATTGGATTGGATCTGGAATATACTCTGCCATGAAATGTCACTAATCCACTGACTACTGATTTGCTGGATAGGGTAAGGTTTGCCTCCAGCAGTTGAATATGAGTGTACTGTATATAGTATATATTCCCAAAAAATACATACAAATTTTAAAAAAACTGCAGTCCAAGGGTTAAATTATCAGTGTAGGTTAAGGTAACTTGTTGGTAACTGACATTAAATACATAATACTACGTTAGATTTCCACTTGTGCACATAGGGTTGGTACATTTTTTCTTAATTCGTCTTTGAGATACTAAGATTGGTGTTTAGCTAAGGAACAACTTTTGCTACTAATAACCTTGTTGAATTATTTGAATATGTACTGATTCTCTATGAAGTTTCATTCTGTATAGAAGTAAAATTGTCTGTATTTTTTATATTATATAACATCTTTTAAACATTTATTTTTCTCTTCCAGCTTATTCAGCCTTCCTTCTGTTTTCTCAAGTGCTGAAAATAGAGAGTGTGCATTTGTTTGAAGAAATTAACCTTAATGCTCCTTACCCAACCATCTCAGACAAGAAGTTCATGAGAAATGTTATTGGCTTATCATTTGATTACAAATTGCAGAAGATCTTCTATTCAGATATTCAGAAAGGAAGTATCAACAGTGTCTTCTTCAATGGAACAAATCACACTGTACTTGTAGCAAGTAAGTCAAAAACTTAATCTATTCTAGAACAAAAATCTATGTTTTAGAAGTACGTTAAAGCTTAGGCTTTAATGAAAAAGAGCAGGGGTTTATATAATAGGAATTTTCTAATTACTTAAATCTTTATAAACCTTCATAACTCATTCATAAAAGTGTTTCATTTAATGTGTTTATTTTCCACCTTTAACCATTTCAGAATTATTAGAAGTGTCATTAGTGATTTTCACAAACTCTATAAACACTTTCAGACATGGAAGCTGGTCTTGTAAACCTGTATTTTTTTACATTGTTGGAATCCACTTTACGAATGTTATGTATATCCCATTACTTTTGCACCTGAATGATACAAGAATCATTATTTAACTTGTTATAAGTGAATCACTCTGTCATGTTTGATGTAGAGAAAGTAGACCTTCCTTGACACATGATTTTATCTTTACACAGAGAACACGACTTACCTACATTTCTAACAATCCATTGTAAGAAAGTATTGAGTATAATACACTTGCTTCAGCAGGCACACTCACTCCAGTGACCATAGATATATTCTGTATTAAACTGTGGAAAGTCCATAGGTACCTCACCTGCTATAATATTTAATTATTAAACTCATTCTGACAAATTACTGGACTACAAAGTCTGTTGTTTCACCAGTTTAAGCATGTATTATGTGACAACTAAATTAGTTTTTGCATTTTTCATGAGAGCTAGCCAACAGCAGGTGTAAAGAGCACTGACAATCGTCAAATAGTCCCCTATAAAAGAAATATGCAGACTTGAATACTTTTCTGCCACCTTCTACTCTGACCATTTATTACTTCTACTACTCAGTGCGCTTTCATAACAAACCATCAAAGATGAAATTCTTTGGTATGGTGCTGTGTTTGCACTCTTTTTACAAAATGTTATCTCACCCTGTTAATGTAGAGCATCCTTTGTCCACAAAAGTTACATTATGTGGTTTTATTCAAGTATAAATGTTTTTCATCATCTTTAATAATATATAATGAATAATATTTTGGTTCATCAGCAATTCTCAGTAACTTATTGAAAGAAACTGCTTGCATAGATCACCATGAAAGGTTAACCCAGTAAATAATGTAGCTATTTTAATGCAATTTAACCCTTTCAGTATGGGTTCAGTAATAATATATGTGAGTTTGTTTAAACATTAGTACATGTTAAGTATTTGCACTATAACTTTTAATGTGGCATTTATATCCTCACAAAAGTTGGTAGTATTTTAGTAAAGATTATATGTATTTTGTATACAAAAATTTAGATTTTTTAATGAAATATTCATGCTAAAGATTTGTTTGTGAAAATAAACA
The DNA here is from genome assembly GCA_011833715.1 of Carcinoscorpius rotundicauda. Lineage (NCBI taxonomy): Eukaryota > Metazoa > Arthropoda > Merostomata > Xiphosura > Limulidae > Carcinoscorpius > Carcinoscorpius rotundicauda. The sequence continues at coordinate 34,662,950 of CM022401.1, forward strand.
ATTTGTTTAATTAATAGTATTAGTGAAAAATGATTTCATGTTATGATTAAAGAACTGTTGTTTATCCTAAAAATATCAAATATTATTTGCATAATCTCTAAAGCCTCCTATAATTTAAAATATTTAAAAATGCTTATTTTCAGTAAGACTTTATACTTTATATTATTTTGTATATTTTAATTTTGTGGGATTTGTCACTTGATCAGTCTTGTAACCATCATAAAATATTTGGAAATAAATATGTTATGCTCTTTGTGCTAAAATAATTACATGTTATAATACAAAAATACAAATATTTAAGTAGGTTAAATCTCATAATGCTATATATTTATAATTTTTTATTATTTTAACCTTCTAGTCATGCCTAACTAACATAACATAACTTGCAGCTATGAGGTTCTTATTTTATATTCTAGCTCTGTAATATTAGTAATTTGAGTTCCTAATTTACACAAAACTATAGATTTAGTATTTTGACATTAAAACATCTACTTTTAAACAGAGCTGCATTCAGCATACCATGTGACTCACTAAAATCTATATTTAGATGTGTTCTTTTAATACTGACTTTTAAATTAAGAAATTAACTCATACATAATATTAAAGTTTGAATTATAATCTACAAATTTGATTCTTAACTTATTGGCATAAATTATAAAATTATACTTCAATAAAATTTTTAATGCAAGTCAAAAAATGTGATGACATAACCTTTGATCCATTTCCCATCCTGAAAGGTTAATGTACAAATCTAACTAGGAATTATAAACCAAAATTATAAAATTATTAGATTGCAGTAGCTCATCGGCTGTTTTACTTTCATTTTTATCAGTATTTTTGGTCATAATCCTAATGATAGGTCAGGAAGTTTGGTAATCTTAAAGATTTAGGTTGGTCCTAAGCTAATATAGTAAGCTAACAATGGAAAAGAAAATTATCATGATAATATATACATATAACAAGTATAATGAAATAAGTTTAACTTTTAGACATCAGTATATAAACATAACCTAGCTAGTTATAGTAGTTGAATATTTTAATACCAGTGAAAGCCAAATTAGGGTTAAAGCTTTTTAAATGTTAAGTAAGTCAGTTTTCGTAGTTTTGACTTTCTTATTTTAATACCTTTTGTAGCATTAATTATACACACAGACACACACACACACACACACATATATCAGTCCCAACTTGTGTATAAAATTCATAATAATGTTTTTTATTGTGCTTCTTTATTTCATTTTTGTGAGCTACATTTTTATGCACCAGCGATATGAAGCATGGAGAGCGTTCATGTACCCAACTGGATATTAATATGTGTTATTATCTCTATTAGCCTATCATGCATTTTATACATACATGTAACAGTATGTTTTTCAATACAAGAAGGGAATCATGGGACCCCAGACAGAAGAGTTGTATGAAAGAATTAGAGTTATAATCTTCATCATTTTTTTGTATGTGCTTGTCTGGTAAAGTAGCTTGTTTACTTACACACTTGTTGAAACATTGAAATTATGATTAACTTCATAAACATGAATATAGTGATTTAGGTGTTTTTTTATAAGTACAATAAGCCTTAGTTTTGCTCAATCAGTGATGTTGAGAAACCCACTTGTTGAGAATTTTTATATGCAAAAACGGCTCGTTTGGGTTCAGAAAATATTTTAAATAGAAGAGCAAACAACGTTTTGACCTTCTTCGGTCATCATCAGGTTCACAAAGAAATAGGTAACTGACCGGAAGCTGACCACATGTTTGGAAGGGGTTGTGTAACTGAGTGTCGCAATGTAGAGGGCAGGGTTAGATGTCTGAATATATAATTTTATCTATAATATTAATATAGGTATAATGGCATTCCTCTTCTATTTAAAATATTTTCTGAACCCAAATGAGCCGTTTTTGCATATAAAAAAACTTAGTTTTGCTCAGCTAATACTGTGAAATAGTCATAATTAACATTCAGACATTTTAAATGGGTGATTGTTTGGTTCGTGCATCATCACTGGTTTCCAGTATTTGCAAAACTTGATCTAAGAATGTTTGATCAGCAATAATAGCTCAATAACTCTTTCAACAAGGAGCTGATATAAATAAATATATTGAGTGTTTGTTTTGAGTGGTCTATGAGCAAAGTACTTTTTATGGTAAAATTAAAAATACTTTTCTCAAAAATCTTAACGTTCCTTTGTATAATCCCTAAGACCTTTTAAATACATTTCAAATGTTGTTGTTTTTTTAGTAAAACTTGGTAGTTTATATGTTATTTTCTCTATCCTAACTCAAAACAGGGTCAGTAAATCTGACCAACTTCATAACCATCTAATAAAATTGAAATAAATTTAAATTATCCTTTTTAATTTCAATGATGACTTTATATTATAATACAAAACCACATTAATTTATCCTAATTATCTCTATCTTCATAACAGTATACATCTATTTGTAATTTAAATTTTATTGTTTTATTGCCCTTTCAATTGTGAGTAACTACTGTCTGTGTGCTTGTAGGTTGTAAATCACTCCAGCTACTACAACTAGTACAAGCAGCTGGTGTGGTGGAAACATTTTTATTAGATTATTATTGTTATTTATTTTACTTAATCCTATCTTAAATAACCTATAAATATCCTTATTTTAATCTAATCTTCTGGCATTTGGGTATATAGCTCACAAAACCATGGCTTTGCTACAGTGTCTTTATTTTAAATTGTAGTGTGTAAGACTCCATGGTGAGTGCAGTCAGTGGGCACTGAATCTTTTTCCTTTCTTTATGGATCCTCCAAATCCTTTAAAAAATAAAACCCTCAAAATAATAACTAATTGGTAAAATATTACATCTTAATACTCTGAACAGTAACATCCACTCCATTCTGCACTTTTACTTCATTTTCTCATCCTGCATACTTTGTTAGACAACCTTTTAAGGTAAAGTTCTTTTTTTTATATTCATAAGGGATTAGAGGGTCTTGCTGGCCCTCCAAAGTCAGTCAATAAAGTTACATTATTGGTTCATCTTTGTGGAAAGATCTACCAACAAAATACAGTGAACTTCACTTGCATTTGAGAGCCGTTTGGCATATGCCTGTTGAGATTACTTCCCATGCTACTTTGAATTCCTTAAAAGTAGTTGTTACAAAGAAAAATTTGAATAACATCTCCTTGTTGGAGATCTTTGCTGGTTTCCCCAACCAAGGAGTTTATGCAGTGTGACATATCTCCACTCATAAAGGGGAATTATGATGCCTATCAATATTCTTATTTGATGTTTACATTGCCATGTCCACCTGCTGTAAGGTGCAGCCATATATATTCCTAGCCCTTTCATTTGTTTCTCATGTCAACGACTTAGTCATTCAAAAGAATCTTTTGGTTTCATGACATGCTCGATGTGGTGGGAAAGACCGTGATGTCTACAAGTGAAAACTGGATCTTCACTTTGTTAATTGTAGTCGTTTCTGTCCCTCTTACTACCATTCTTGTTTTAAGTAGGTGGAGAAGAAAGAAGTACAGTGTTTAAAACTGGTTAACATAATTTCTTATCCAGAGTCTTGAAAGCTGTTGTTCCTAACTCTGTCATAGATATATGCTGCTGCACTACGTTCTACTTCCTATATCAAACAGAACTGAAACTTCTTTATTTGTTAAACGTGAAAATCAGGAAACTTTGCAATTTTATTTGGCATGGTGGCTATATCAGCTGATGAGCTGATATAGAAATATCTAAAGGTTCTCAACTGGTGGGCTGCTTAGACCCATTACCTGAATTACATCTTAATTCTTTTCAGCCTCTGAATTTTCACTACTAGACAATGAAGTTGGAAGTTATTCATTGCTTTTCATACACATATCTATTTGGTTGTTTCTTCAGAATTTCTAGATGATTTTACAAAGGAAAGTAGTGATGTTTTACTTAATATTACTTTCTTCGATTGTGCTAATCTTTGCAACATTTTTTATTGGCCACATTCCCACAGAAGTAAATGGTGTAGTAACTAATTAGTTATTAATAAAAACCAGCATGTATAATTACTGAAAAAAAATACTATTACTATACAGAGTTTTATTGGACCACCAGGAATGGAGCTCAGATATGCTGTATGGTTCTATACTGGAAATTAATTGGAGGTTTTTACACCTGAGTTTTTGCAGTAATAAAAAGATAAGCCCTATTTTGATACATTTCAAGTAAATATTTTTTTAAATATTCACCTGTGTAGAAGGAAGTGACCTTTCATGCACTTTAACTGGATTAATCATGTATGAAATGAAATTAATGAAACAAAAGTAGGCCATAAATGCCCCATGTCTAACAATATCCATTTCTGAAATCTTATCAAAGATGGATGACTATCAACTTATACAAAATTTGCAATGTTCTCTTGAATATTTTTAATGACCCTACGTAGTAGTATATTTTTACCTTTATCTCATTTCATCCCATGTCACTTCATGTATGCTCCTTTGACAAACTAAGCCTAGTCTCAGACAATTAGGCCTAACTCAAGCATTGTATTATGAACTACACTGGTCATTAAATTTACAGGTAGCAGGGTATAATTCATTTCATATGAAGACTCCTTCTATTACAAAATAATGTGAACAAAAAATATGCAAAGAAAGCTTAAATTTAACACTTGGTCAGTTACAGTAACCTAGGCTTAGATTTAATGTACATTTGGTTTGGCCTAACATTGATGTTATGAAGAAACACTAATGTTAGGGCCTATGCACTCCACCCCTGTGGCTATGTCACTGGATGGAAGTATTGCAAAGATGATATTCCCATTTAAAAAATTATCCCAAGTAGAAAAAAAGAATCTTGAAGCAAATAAAAATGCACAAGTGAGAGTCCATAGTTTGATACATGTAATAATAATGAGGGTGTGGCAATAGATAATCTCATTTCTGTAAAACAAATACATTGTGATAGTTCTACTTATTTTTGAACTGTCACTTGAACTGAATTCAAGGTATAGAGAGCCAGGTTCAATGAAAAGGCTACTTAGCCTGTTCTCCACTTTGTACCCAGCGACAAACCAATCCTCACAGCATAGTACAAAGTTGAGTACATGATCTCAAAGCAGGGTAAAGCATACACCATTGGTGAAGCACTTGTAAAACCAGCTGTGTTGAAGATACTTCCCCACCAGAGAGTCATATCCAGCATAGGTGAGACAGCCGTTCACATTTAGTTTTGTGAGAGTAGGTGTCAATGATGAATACCTTGATGAAATCATTGAACTTCATCAGAGCCAGGTTCAACAGCAACTTTTCAGAACAACAATGCTCTCAATGTTTTGGTGTCACCAAATCGTAGTGTATCCTCTTGTTGCTAAGAAAGCCCTTGAGATAGTTATACCATTTGTTACAACGTATCTTTGCGAGCAATTTTTTTCGAGGATGGAAGACATAAAAATGAAGAAAAGGAATAGACTTTGTTCAGAAAATGATATAAGAGTGGCACTTGCCAAGGTGAAGCTGCACATTTCTGAACTTGTCTCTGAAAGGCAACAGCAAAAGTTACATTGATTTGCAGTAAATATTCATTGAGTTATGTTTTTGTGTGAAATTCATGTTTTGTTGGTTTTGTTCTTTGAACACAGTGATATTGTGTGCAACTGATGCATGGTTCATTTTGTGGACTAATAAAATATTTACTTCTGTTTTGAATTTGAAAAAATTATATTTTATTTTTCCAATTACGAAGGGTTCAGGGAATGCAAGTATGAAAGTTCCAGGTTTCAGTACCTCTAACAAGGTTAAAAACCACTGGTTAAGATGGTTGAGGGTATTACAAGAATGGAACTATTAAATTGGAGCTCAGATATTACAAGGTTTTTCAAGAATGGGACTATTAAACATTAAATTTTGAGGATTTTGCAAACACAGAACCTAACATGAACATATATTTAGAAGGTGTTGCAACATTGAACCTAATTTGAGTTCAGATTTTATATGATGTTGCAATCAGGGATCCTAACTTTAGATTTTAATGATCATTACAAGTCTGGAACCAGACTTTAGTCTAGATTTTAATGGATGTCACTTGCTTGAATTTAATTATAATTTTAACAATAGTTTTGTTTTGTTAAATTTCATAGAGCAAGGTTCCGTAGAAGGATTGGCTTTTGACTCTGTTCACGAGGAGTTGTATTGGACAAATAACCGGGATGCTTCTATCAGCCGTTTAAGTTTAAGATCTTCTCATGCTCGTCCAGAAAAGATTATCAAACTAAGATCAGAGGACAAGCCTCGGGGAATTGACGTAGACAGTTGTGCTTTGTAAGTATTATTCTAGATAACACACACCACCCTCACAGAATAGTCCCAGTCTCTAACACTTTCTACTACTGATGTTTATATGTCATGGATATTTTTTTACCAGTATTTAAGTTGCTTGTTTTGACTAGTAGTTGAAAGCTGATGATACTGTATTTAAGATGTCATGTTTTGACCAGTCTTTTCTAAGTGTTCAACCTATGATAAAATTAGAAAAAAATATTTTGTATATATTCTTTAAGTGATCATGTTTTAATGGAAATAATATATCAAAATTGACTCTGATTTGAAAGTCTAACTTGCAGTGCATTAATGTGTATTAGGGCAAAAATTTATTACTAAATAAAAAAAACAAAAACTTTGTAGAGCTGGCTACTGATCTTGAAAAAAAGGAACTAAACAACAAAGAGATGGAAGTAGACATATTACTTGATCCAGCTAATGATCATGTAGCAGGCTAAGCCAACTTGATTTTACAAAGAGAATAAAATCCCTACATTACAGGTTTTCTCTCTTTGTCTGCCAAAAGCTTAGTATTTGAAAAATATCTCAGCTTTTGTCATCATACCATTCAAGCTTAGTGTTTGAAAAAAAATCTCATCTTTCGTCATTAAACCTTTCCTTTAAGCATTAGAATACTACTTTTGTAACTACTAGCTGGGGTACCCTTACCCTGGACTGAAGTTACATAAATTGATGATTAATGAAAGGTTATCTTGGGATATGAAAAGTTGTTTCCTTTATATATACAATTTAAAAAAAAACATCTAAAACAGCAAAACACAAAATATGAAACTGTGAATTTGAATGAATGATGTTGAGAAAAATCCACTTGTAGAGAAATATATGTAAAAACGGCTTGTTTGGGTTGAGAAAATTTTTTACATAGATGAGTAAACAACGTTTCGATCTTCTCCAGTCATTGTCAGGTTTACAAAGAAGGGTTCCAACATCTCAGCCTGCTCTCTACATTCTGACACTCAGTTACACAACCCCTTTCAAATGTGGTCAGCTTCCGGTCGGTTACCTCTCTTTTTTTGTGAATTTGATAATTACCAAAGAAGATCGAAATTGTTCACTCCTCTACGTAAAAAAATTTTCTCAACCCAAACAAGCCGTTTTTACATATATATGTGAATTTGAATGTATCTTCTCATGGACCCAACAAACCATTATGCCAAATGTGGTGAAGATCCATCAAGAAGGGTGTGAAGTAATGGTAAAAAAAAAACCTGTAAAAACTGCAAAATGCAAAATTGAAAATTTGTATGTATTTTTTCATAGACCTAATGAATTTTCATACCAGTTTTGGTAAAGATACATCCACACCCTGCAAACTATTTACAGACAGAACTATTATATTTATATATATGGTGCTAGTGTGTAAGATCTGCATAATGACATATTTATGACATCATAGCTGCATCTTTAGAATGGAGAAATATAAAGTTCTCTGTAACAGAAAATGGAAGCAAAACAGGGAATTGGTGACCTCTATTGCAAATCTATGTACACACAGGATAAAAATTTTGTAAAGTTGGGAGTTGCACATCACATAATAAAAAATTTTTTCATGTATCATTCAAGCAAGAGTTCCATCAAAGTATGATTCAAACAGAGAAACGTTTTTCAATTAGACATTTTGTTTCTTTTTGTCTTGGCAGAGTAATTAATCTTCCCTTTAGTGTTTTGATTTAATTTTTTTTCCATTCTTTCAGTTTTAAGTATTAAGTAATTGACTTTCCCACACATTTGTTCCTTGTAGTCGAGTCTATTGGACTAACTGGAACACACAACATCCTGCCATCCAGAGAGCCTACTTAAGTGGATATGGACATCAGTCTATTATTACCACTGATATTAAGATGCCTAATGGTTTAACAATTGACCACAAAGCACAAAAACTGTACTGGACAGATGCAAGGCTAGATAAGATTGAACGATGTAATTTGGATGGAAGTAGTCGTTCGGTGAGCATCTAAGTTATAATGATATTCCTAAGGCTAGAATTATTCTGTTTGTTTTTCTATATTTTTTATTAACAAAAGCAAAAAAAATTGAATTTAATTTCCAAAGATTGACGCTTTCTTAAAACATTTAATTAATTTTAACTGATGTTATGTTGGAGATTGAAACTGAAATGTTTTCTTCATATTCTAACACAAAAGGAAATTTTGTGTTATTTTGTGAAGTGGACTTAGAAATAGCCTTCGTAATATTGTTCATTATGATGCTAAAAGATTCTGTTATGCTGTGTAACATAACATATATTTTGTGTGCATTAGGTTTTAAAGCTAGAAGATCCTAAGCATCCATTTGACCTAGCTGTGTATGGAGACTATGTCTTTTGGACAGACTGGGTGGCTCATGCTGTACTGAGAGCAAGCAAGTATACTGGAGGAGGGGTCCATATGTTGCGGAAGAACATTGCTCGACCAATGGGAATTACTGCTGTTGCTGAAGATTCAAATGATTGTATGTTCATAAAATGTGTTCTTATTTTTATTTTTTTACAGTTACAACATTTAAACTGACTTTCCATAAACAATACACAGAGTATGATATACTGTATTGAATGACACAATGAAGGTTCAAAAAATATATATTAGAATTTTTTTAATGACTGCAAATTTGTTAGAGCTCAGCATATTTCCTGCTTTCTCCTTTCAAATTATTTATAAGATGACTAGAATGCTATTGAATTCATGGAATTTTTTTTGTCATTGAGGTTGTTAGTGTAATTTCTTTAAATTTTTTTTAGGTTGAGAGAGTATTGTTTCTTTCACGTAATATATTTAGTTCTTTTCAAGATTAATTGTTTACTGTTTCTTAGATGAACATTTTTGAATAACTAAGGTTAATAATATTCTATTTTTCATAGATCTCTTTTTTTTTTAAACTGTTTTTACTGGTGATAACTCACTGTGTGTATTTGATAAAATATTTTTTATGAAATTTTTGTCATTATTAGTATTCATGTTAAGAATATTTACATGTGATCAGTCCAGTTTAAGTAGCATACTTTTGCTATAAATTACCATGCTTATAGTTAACAAATAAATATGATACAATTAAATGCCTTGTAAAGGAAATACTTTCCAAAAAAATATGTTTTTTGATTCAGATCAGACTGTATAAGTTATATGTGTGAACCTACAATGTTATTGATGCTGTTTTGGCTAACATGAATTACGAATGCGTAAAATGTTTATGGTAAACTTTTCCGTAGTTAAAAGTACTTTTTTTTCTTAGGAAAGCTTTTGGTTATGTCTCTGTAACCATCATCAGACTTTTAATTGTGAAGAAATCCTGTTTGTAAACATTTTTGTGCAGCTGAATTATATCTTCCTTGTGAGGTATAATCATTTTGTTAAACAAACTCAGCATGTATCTCATAGACCTATGATCAACATTGGTATTTTTTTCTAACATTGTTTTTAATAAGTTAATACTTTAGAAATAGGGCTTGAATGGATAGGTTAAGATATATATAGGTTGTTGGAAATGAAGGATTGTATGTGAGGTGGTTGTTATCTGTTATATATAGTTATTTATTAAAATTATCTGTGTCAAGATTGTTGAGATTAGGGATGACAGATGTATCTTCGTAACAGCAGAAAGATTTATTCATTCATAGCATTGAGTACTTTTTGATATTATAACTTTAATACAAGTAAATATTGTTGCAAACAGATTTAATTTTTCAATAAAATAGGAAGTTGTTTTATTTTCAGTACAGCTATTTTTCATTCTTGATTCTTGCTTTCCTTTCATTAGCTTCATCATATTGTATTTTTGCTTTTAATGAGAGATATGAATGAAAATTATAAATGTATTTATTGATATTTTGGAACTGAAAGAAGGTTGCTAACATTCTTCTGTCAGGATTTGCAGCCTCTTCCACATGGGAAGTAAGCATAGAATATACTTAAAAGATGACAAAATGTTTGATTGTACAAGTGCTTTATGAGCTGGTAGTTGTGAAACTGACAGTTGTAGACATGGTTGATTTTTGGACTTCTGTAAATGTTAGTAGCCTGTAGGAATTTATTGCATACATGTAGAAGGCTCTATGAAGTTTGCTGTATTAATGCACCATGTATCTTTTTCCTAGGGTACTTATATACTGCCAGTTTTCATGTCTAACACATTTGAGCCTTGTGGTGAAAATGAATTAGGTGTGACTCAGCTTACCATAATCAGTTTACTAGTTTCCACTTAAATCTCTTCTCACAAGCTCAGTCCACAGATCACATGACCAATTATACAATATAACATTCTTATAGTTTTAGTACTAGTAACTTTTAATTTAATATATGTGTCTTTACTCAGTTCAGCAGACTCTCAGAAACACACATCTTTTATGAACAAAAATCATATATTTTATTTAAGTATTTATAAACTAAAAAAAGATTTGTTCTTAAATTTATTGAATCTTTTGTTTTAGACTAATCTGAGTTCAAAATGATTTTTATGTTAAGATTAAAATTACATTTCTTCATCTCAGGAATCTCAAATTTTATTTGTGTAATTTGTAAATACCTCTGTATGCATTTGAAACTTTTTTCAGTGAAATTTGTATTTTATCTTTTATTTTCTCTACACCAACTCTGTGCAAGGTTGATTAATTTGACCCACCTTGTAATCTCTCTGAAATTAATTAAATCTAAATTACCATTTTTTTCTTTCTAGAATAACATCAAATTGTAACATTAAACAACATTTATTTATCCTTAGTAGTTTTAAACTCCTTACAGTATGCATCTATTAATACTATTTACTTGCTCTTTTAACTTTGTTTCACTGACGTTCATGCGAAACATAAGTTGTAAATAACTTTGTTGAGTTTAGGGCTCATATTAAGAAATGCCTAAGTGATACATTACAGTAACTGAAACAGAAATAACCTGATATTTATAAATGTTTTCTCATTATTTCTATAGTATCAACAAATGTGAATATCTAAATGTCATAAATGTAAAAGGAGGTAATATTGTCCACATTCTGTCAGGGTAAAAATGGACAATGAAAAATGTACAATTTGTATTTGGTTATTCTTTTCAAATAAGTTTAACATATGACTTCATTTGATCATTTTTAATCTGAAAAAAAGTCTGTTGTTGTCACTGAATTAACCAAGTTTTAGCAAGAAACAACTGAGTTATAACAAAACATTTAATAAATGCTAGGTGAAGTGTATGAAAATTATTAGTTCTATTTTCACAAGACCGATTAAAAGGAAAGTACATACGTTGTGTAAGGTGAACCTTGTTTGATTTTTTTTTCAGGCTCTCTAAATCCATGCCTTTCCATGAATGGAGGATGTGAAGACAAATGTAGTGTAGACATAGATGGCACAGTTAACTGTTCTTGTTCTCCTGGAAAAATCTTACTTCCTGGAGGGAAACGCTGTGGTGGTAAGTGAGCACTTTCATGGATTTTCATTTATTGGGAAACTGTCATGAAAATAAGTCATAGCAAGAAATTAGTAACATAGAGTTGTACTATGATAATCTGTAATGCACAAGATACTCTAGCCTTTTTTATAGTACTAAAATGTAAGTATGATGAGTTAATAGTTATTGCATATCAGACAAATATCTAATCCATGAATAATGAATTGAATTAATATCTTTGAAGTATTTTACTAAAGCTAAAAATGAGTTGACTCTTTCCCAATGGGCACCATTTTGTGCACATGTCAGGAAGGTTTAGCAAGTTATTTTCAAAATTTAAATAAACTACTTTCCTATCATAGTATATAAATATATGAATAAATTTGGCATAGAAACATAGATAATAATTGAAATTTGTCATACAATATATTACATCCTCTCACAAAAAACTTTATTGACTAGAAGTGCCCTATATCATCACAAATTTTTCACTTGCAACCCCCATTTCTTTCTGCATATCAATATGTAAATGGTTATGCAGCAACCTTCCACCAATAGGAATGTGACACTTCCCCTATCATGACTGATCATGCACTTGTTAATCACTTTTCGAATGGCATTGTCACTGTGCAGATGTCATTGTTTTCTCTCATGATTAAGTTATTATGTGCACTTATTTTCTCTTTCATGTATTTTTCTGATTTAGTTAATTGTCATTTTCCATTTCTTTGTGAAGAGATAAAATTTATTTTCATTATTTACTCATCCTTTTCCACTTATTATTCAAGTTTTCAACTTTATGAGGTGGTCATGATTTTTGCTGCTGTTACAGCTGCAACAGCTTTACCAATCACATCTGTGGAGTTGATTCCACAGTAAGCAGCTGCTGATATTATGGATATGATCCATAGGGAATTGAATAATTTCAGGCAACATTTTGAATAACTTGATGAGTGTCCTGTTATACCAGCACCTAGATGTGTCTGTACAGATTGATGTGACTTTAGGCAGTCTTAACCCTCCCCCATTCAAAATATATTTATTTGTTGTGTCAATATGGGAGTCTTGCCCAAGACTCCTTCTCCCTGTCATACCAGCACCTAGATGTGTCTGTACAGATTGATGTGACTTTAGGCAGTCTTAACCCCCCCATTCAAAATATATTTATTTGTTGTGTCATTTCGGGGGTCTTACCCAAGACTCCTCCTCCCTTTGCAGACTTGATTAATCAAATATGTTGTGTTTTGCTTTCTACTTTCATTTAAGATTCTACCCATGCCATCCTAAATGATTAATCATTGGGTCAATCTTTAGTTTTTCCTCCATACCTGGATATTGTTTTTTTAGTCAATTGTTACGGGAAACAATTGCCGTGAGAATGTTGGTGTGTCTTTTTCCTCACATACATATTTTTGCCTTAATAGTTCCAACTATCCATAGTTAGACTGATACTTTTGTGGAACATTTCTTCCCCATATCTCTTTATTAACATTTCTAATGTTTATTTTCCCTACCTCCATTTTCTTGTATACTTCTTATGATATCCACTATTATCATTGCATTGTCCTTCCTTTACCTTTTGATTAAGGGTATTTATCTGTCCCAGTAAGGGTTTTCTGTTGATCGTACTAGTCTTTTTTTGTGCTCCAAGGACATGCCTTTACATTTTTTACCCTTGTTTTACAGATGCGACTTAGCTGATGTTATGTTTTTTTAGATCTGGATACTGTTTTATTTAGGATTTGTTTGCCTTCCTTTCATTAGTTGCATGAATTATACATGCCACCTTTTTTTATATATTATTTGGTGTTTTTCATGTCTATTTGGAGTCCAGGGTTGATTCAGTCCATCAGCATGAGTTCCCTTTCATTTGTTTCCCCTAACCATCCAGTTTATGAACCCCTCAGTGGGATGCCATTTCTTGCCAGCATCAGTCAGAGACAGCTCTGGACCTATTTCTCCATAGTGCCTCCAAAGAGATCCTACTTGTTGGGGGTTTATTCTAATCTTTTTTGTCATTTCTGAAAGATGGGAGATTGGTACTTGATTTTCAGTTTACCTTCTTTTAACTACTTCCTTATTATTCTTAAGCTCACTTTGAAGTTGTTCTTAACTCTTCATTGGGTTTTCACTCTTGGTTTGTTGATGAAGTAGTTCGATGTTCTGAGTTTCGTTGGTTCCCAATACATTCTGCTGTTTAGTAGTTTAGACCTTTGCTGAACTACTTGATTTCCAGAGCCTTTGTTCTCAAAATTATCTGTAAGACTAACTATTTAAAACCTTCTCACAGGTTAACTCTGTCCTATGTACTCAGTGTTTTCTTGGGAAAGAAGGCTGGTGGGTTGATTTATCAATGTTAGGAAGTAATTTGTCACACTTGCTTAATTTCTGGGTCTTCTTAATGTTTTTCACCTCATTGCCTCATTTCTCTGTCTGGCTCAGCCTTCTCCTTCTCAGATGGAATGTCTCATGTGTAGCATCTTCTATTCTCCCTTCCTTTTGCATATGAGACACTCTCTTTTAGGGACATGAACTTCTCTCATTCTTCTTGGTTGTGCCATCTTCTTTTGTTCATCCAATGGTACCTTGTTCAGGTTCCTTTGGATGCTCTTATTACCCTTTCCAGTCACTTCCATTCCAAGTTTGACTGGTGGTTAGGTTGGACTAATATTACTGTGAAGGTTTCCTCTTTCCTCTCTTCTGAATTTTCACACTGTTACAGGTGCTTCTCTTTGTGGAGGGGGAGCATTTATTAACACTCAGGAGATTTTGAGGTGGAGAACTCTTTTGAATCCACTCTGTTGGAACTTCTGACTGTTTGTATTCAATGCAGTAATATCATTAGCATAAAATATAGGTTTAAGTGTCATCAGTAGTTTAAGGCATAAAAAAGAAGACCCAGTTAAGTACTTTATTTTTTGTTTTTCATGTGTACTTTTTAAAGTTAAATTAGATGAAATATAGAATAGTAATAACAAAGCAATTTTTTTGATGAGGTATGCTCATGAGAAACCTATGTGTGATGTAATTCAGTTGGGTAACATGATCTCCTCGCTCACCAGTTGATTTACAAATGTTATGATGATAATATTAATACAGTCCAAAGGGCAGTAAATTAATGAAATTCAAACGTCAATAGGTGTAAACAATTATGAGTTTAAAGATATTTAAAATAAACAAATGTAGTTTTGTGTTACAATTTGCAGTCATTCTAGACAAAAAAAAAGTAGAAATAATAACATAGAATATAAAGAGTCCACATAAATTAAATTTGAATTTTTTTAACATAAATAGAGATCACTTATCATTCGGGTAAATAAACAGAACTACTAGATATATTAACAGACAAATATTTATTAGAAAATAATTCATTGAAAATGAATTTTTGCAAAGATGCATATAGTGTATTGAAAGTAATAATATGAAAACTGTAACAAGTACAAAATGTTTACAAACATTGTTGATTTGATTAAGCCTGTCTGAAATGAGTTAATATTATACATATATTTGATTAATTAATAGATTTAAGTTAATTATGCCTAAACATGTGATAACTTGATAAGTTCATTATTATTATACAAGTAAATGATTACTTAGTGAAATATTTCATAGAGTTAACAATTCATAAGTACCCAAAAACTTAATAAAAATCATATGTTGGTTAATAGTTTACAGATAATAACCAGTGTTAAATGGATTTGAACTATTGCTTAAATATTGGATAACTCAAAAAGGAGCAAGTTAACATTTTGCAAATATGTAAAAGGTAATAGCTGAAATGAATCAACACCATTATCCATAGTGAATAAACATTAAAAATATTGTTGCACAATATTATTAAATAGGTCAATAAAATGGTTGCAAAGAAGATTGGCATGTTAAAGAAATTGTTGTGTCATGGAGAGGTTTTTTTATGACAGCATTTTTATGAATTAGCATAAAATAAATAGAAAGTAGTATATTTATTTATGAATTTTTCTTTACAGTTAAACTAGCTAACTGCACAGATTCTGAGTTTGAGTGTGGAACTGGTGTATGTATTCCTTTTCAACTCACCTGTGATGGTGTTGCTGAATGTCCAGACGAGAGTGATGAGAACATAAATTATTGTGGTATGATGTTTTCTGTACTTCATGTTTGGTGAATATGGAATGTCTTTGTTTATATTAATAATACTGATATTTTTACATTTAGAATTAATTTGAAGATAGTTGTACATGGTGATATACATTACTGTTTCAGAAGAGGTTGAATTATGAGTTGGATTTGATGGTCATTCAGAATCATCCTTTTATTGTTCAGAAAGAATTTGCTGGTTGTTTAGAGTTATTCTCTTGTATAATTTAAAATAAAAGAAAGTTTAATTGCCATCCAGAATCATTCTCTTTCATTGTTGAGAAAGAAAGTGGGAGGTGGTACAGTCAATCTCCCAGAACAGTGTTAACCAACTTCTGGTATGACCATTTCATGTGAAGGGAGTGCTCAAGAACATCATATCTTTCAAACTCTTCATAGTACACATATATGATAATTGTGTGGATATAAGTTTGTATAATACATCTATATTTTTAAGTATTTAACACAGTTCTTCCTAACAACAGGTGAATTAAGTATTTTATTTAAGTTAATTTTAAACACTTTATAAACTTGCATTAATTTTCACACATGGACACCAAAAACTTCAAAACAACTGGCTTGCAGTTGTTGAAGAGTTTAATGGTCTGTAGCATCAAATCCAACTTCTATTACAGTTGCTCTGTTTTCTTTTTGAGTAGAAGCTTTCATTAGGCTCACAAAATATGCTGTATGATGATCAAGAAACATCATTACATCAGATATTTATCATTATAATTTATGTTATGAGTGTAGCTTGATGTAGGGAGATTGAAGGTACATCAGCCTTTTCAAAAAAACGTTTTTGAATACAAACTTTAATATTAAAATTTATCCTTGTTATAAATATTGAAACCAGCCAAGTTTAGAGTTACTTCAAGTAGACATGGTTTTAAGTACGTGTATTTAAAGAGTTTACAAGGCAGCTCTCATATAGTAGTTTCTTATTTTTGCATATAATCTTAAAAACAATTTAAGTACCAAATAGATAATGTAATGTTCAGGTATGACACCAAATATTAAAAATATGGTTGTGTAGAAGAATGCATATTTTTTTAACATTTATAAATTCTTCATACTTTAGAGAACAGTGCAGTTTTGTTGTTTTTTGAGTGATTTGCTTGTTTTATTCTACATAAAAGTTGGAATTCAGTACTTGAATCCTTTTTTGTAGCTTTGACCTATAGGTCTTAAGTTTACTCTTTTTTGTAATTGAGAAACATGTCAAGTCTCATACTCTTAAGTCATAAAATACTCCTTGAATGAACACTCAGTTATGTAAAAAACACAAGTTCATAAGAATGTGCACTGTCAATACTACTAATTAATTTATCTTAAATTACTCTGTAGACATACTGTTAAGAATCTAAAAAGAAATGTTTATGTGAGTTCCCCATGATAAATGAAAGACAACTTATAACATTGTACATATAAGGTACACTATACTACTATAAGGAGTTCATTATTTTTTCCAATTGCTCTTGCTTATTTTTACCAATGTGAGTTAGATTCCCACAAACTGATATAGTTTTAGACAACTGATGAATGGACCTCATATTCATTTTTAGAACTTAAATCTTGTGTATTATTACAAGCTGAAAGACAAGATTAAGATAGTTTTAGGACAAACTCTAAGCAATAATTCACTGTTCAATCATTGTTGGCATTAATGATGAAAATTATTTTTGATGTGTTGTTAGAATACCAGGATTGGAAAGTGTCTTGTAGGAGACAAAATGTCAACCTGAGATGCTATTTTTACTCATCTGTAATTTTGAATACAAAACTGACAAACTCAGAGGAATGTCGAAAAAAATGTTTACAGTTTTTGTGATTTTTGTCACAGATTTTAGATCTATTAATTGCTAATGCTTTGCCAGTTTTCATAATTTAAGCTGTAAACTATTTCTATTATATTATCGCAACCAAAACTTAACAAGCAGTGCTCTTTTCTTCTCATTTTTTTTTTGTTCAATACCAACTAGAGCTATTACTAGAAATAACTCTCAAACTACATAAAATAACAAACCCTAATTCAAGAGTTCTAGAGCTAGAAGGTGTTATTTTATCTGTTTTATTCAGTTATGGTGCATTTTTTCTGGTCATATTAATATTGTATAATGAAACCTGTATAGTTTTTTATTTTTACAGCTAACAGATTGTGGTTGTTTCATTGTTGGACTGGACATTATATATGTACTGGTATCTGATATGCAAATTTTTATAACATTGTATAATAATAGAAATATATATATTTCTTGTCCTATGGTAACAAATACTGCATGTTTTCCAAATGGTTATTACATTGTTGTTGTAATAGTCTTGTAACCCTTTATTTAACTTATTTTCTTTCATAACTTCTGTGAAGTGGTACATAGTTTCTTTATTTGTTGTTATAAGTACAAATACCAAATGAAAATCTTCCAGTTTTCATTATTAAAACAATTACAACATGTTACAGTTTTTTACCAGAATATATATTGTATTACTTTTGTTGTAGCTACCAGGACATGTCATACAGGGTTTTTTCACTGTTCCAACAACCGTTGTGTTTCTAACAAGCTAGTCTGTGACAAAGAAGATAACTGTGGAGATTACTCTGATGAATCTAACTGTACCTGCAATGAAGATGAGTTCAAGTGTACACGAGGACCATGTCTCAACATTAGCTACCGCTGTGACCAGGATCCAGATTGTCCAGATGCTACTGATGAAATGAATTGCAGTTAGTTGTTACTTTACATATATATGTTCTTAAACATCTTCCTAGCTTCCATTTACATAAATGAAAAATAATAAAACTTTCAAAATATGTGATTTTATTTTTGTACATTTTGCTTTTAAGCTCTATCATTTAATTTCTGGTAATGCTGTAAACACTAATCTCAAGTTATATCTTATGTAAAAAAAAAAATCCATTCATTATTATTATGATATATATATTATTGAAAGCATTTCACTTTGGTTTTTTTTTGTAATTTTTTTTTGTATTTGATGTGAGAGGCTGTTAATGGAATTTGAACTTTGAATGCTAATATGTGTTATAGGCTCTAAAATGCCTATGAAACATTCTGTTGCTCATTATTCATCTTGCTTGATGAAAATCTTGAATCTATACTTGCAAAAAATATAAGCATACAAAAAATAATAACATATTAAAAAGATTAAAGTTGTTGTATAAACAGTATATTGTCTTAATAAAATTTGTTTTAGAAAACAAATTGAAGGAGTTTGAAAGAAATCTTAACTTTTCAGCAGTTTTGTTTTTCTAAAATTTTTTTATAAATGATGTGATAATCATTGTCAAGTTATGTTACATTGACTTTCAGTCTAAACTTTACTTAACAATGGTCATACTGATGGTAAGAGCATCATACAAAGACTCAGCATGGCCAGGTGGGTTAAGGTTTTCGATTCATAATCCGAAGGTCACTGGTTTGAATTCCCATCACACCAAATATGCTCACCCTTTCAGGCATGGGGTGTTGTAATGTGATGGTCAATTCCACTGTTCATTGGTAAAAGAGTAGCCCAAGAGTTGGCGGTGGGTGGTGACGACTAGCTGCCTTCCTTCTAGTCTGACACTGCAAAATTAGGGGTAGCTAGTGTAGATAACTATCATGCAGCTTTGTGCAAAATTCAAAAACAAACAAGCATCATACAAAATTTCAGAAAAATCTAGTAAAAAACTGTGATTTCTTTAAATATCTATCAACAGTCAGAAAAATCAAAAAGTAAAAGTAAAGAAGTATTTTCCCGCATCATAAAATGATGGTTTTGATATTCATTTATGGATTTCAAAATAACTATCAGACAGTAAGCTTGTTTCCTTGAATAGTTGTTGAAGACTGAATAAATTGGCTCTTTCTGTAGCTCAACCAGATTGCTCTCTGAGGGCTAGCATGAACATGGAGCTAGTAAATTGTAAATATACAACTAATTGCATAAGTCCTTCCTGGATTTGTGATGGCCACAATGACTGTTGGGATAACTCTGATGAACAAGACTGCAGTCCTAGTAAGTAGCTGTTAGTAAAATGAGATTCACTAACTTCTAATTTTAGTGTTTATCTAAGCTATCACTTAGAATAAATTTTACCTAAATTAAACAATAACCTAAATATAAGCATTATTACCAATAATTTCACCATAGAATTCCCAACATTAAACCTTTTATACTCTTAGTTGTATTTACATTCTTAGCTTAAAGCAGAAATAATTAGTTTTACAAATAATTTGGTGGTATGAAAACGTTTTTCTTGACAGTTTGATGAAAGTGTTGTTTAATAAATTGTGACTTTATGATTACATATTTTATGATAGGTAAACCAATTTTTGAGTATAACCTGTATGTATGATACAATATTTGTAACAAATCAGTATGATCTAAGTACAAACAATGTGTGTACTCAGTTGATGAATTCAGTTCAATGTCCCAAAGTGATATAAAGGTACTTGATGAATGCAATTTGAGTGTGTGTATACATAAAGCATGGTTGCAGTTCAATGCTTCATACAGCAAATAATTAATAAATGTAAGGTGTATGTGAGTTTAAAACTTTGAATCCATTACCTTATACTTAAGAGAGAAGAAGTACAAGCCTTTGTGTACTGAGGCTTTGGTTTAAATGCTGGAACATTTGGTGAGGCATCTTATACATCTAAAAAGAAGATTAATATCATCGAAATTGTACAGTTATATTAAAAAATATTTAAGGGTGTCTTTCATAAATCATTTGCCACAGAAAGTGTTAGTGAAATAGGCATGACTAAAAGTTTGACTGTTAGCTTTTAGCAGTGCTGGAAAAAATCCTATGTAGATTATGTTAAAAGAGTATAGTGTGATTAAGTCAGTCCTGAAAATGTGCATTGTCATCATCTCTGTTTTATTAGTTTGTCAATTTGTTTGTGTATATTAATCTTAATGAACCTGTAGAGGTGAAACATTTGTTAACATATTTAAAATAAATACATGTATGTCTGGAGTGTTAAAATCATTTTTTTCTGAATGTTTTATTATAATGTGTAAATTCCTATAGTATGAACAATAAATAGTAGGGATTAGTAATCATTCGTTTTCCTTGACACTTTCTAGGGATTCCATTGGACAGTATTTTATAAATAAAATGTGATTTAAATTTTCTTTGTTATGTACAAAAGTAGTGTTTCACACTTTTTTCAAATATGGTATGTGAGAGTTATTGATGTAATTATACACTTCTTACCATGTTGATTAGTGCTTGCTCATATTGTCCAGAAGTTTTATCTATTATTGTGAGAAGTTGATACATTATTATAGAAAGTTTATGCTAATAAATATATATATATTTGTTGTTTTTTTACTTGCCTCTCAGCATCGGAAGATTCGCCTTGTCCAGGAAATGCATTCAAATGTAACAATGGTCTGTGCATACCTCAGCTATGGAGATGTGACCGTGATAATGATTGTAATGATGGCTATAACAGTACACTTAGTTCGGATGAAGCAGATTGTGGTATGTTAATTAGATTTTAAATAGTAGTACACATGTAACATGTTTTTATTTAATGGGTGTGTGAATACAAGGTAACAAGCATTTGAAACACACAACTTTTGATTGAGATTTACTCCTTTCCCTCCTTGAAGTAGCAATAAACAGGTTTAATGAAAAACCAGAATCAATTACATCCAGCACACATTTTGCAAAAGAAACCTTTTCTACCTTAACAAAACCCCTCGGAGTGGATTCCTGTACGTGGTGAGGGGACCTCCCAGGGAAGGTTCTGTTCTGTCTGGTTACCTTCTCTGGGATCTAAACATCCACCCACGTGTTTGCCGTGCGTGGCGACCCGTGAAGGGGAGGAGAGGATCCTGGTGGTTGAGGGGTCCAACCCTAACACACCACTTTGGCCTCGAATTCCTGTAGACGGGCGGCCCTTGGGTGGCCCCCCTTGGGTCAATCGGCTGGTCCACCTGGGCTAGAGCCAACCAATTACCAGTGTTGGAAGTTCTCAACGGGTGTTGTGGACATTGTACCTGATGCTGGTGTTTGGGTATAGTGCTCACGAAACCCTGGCGTTGCTGCATTGTCCTTGCATGACTTTGTAGTGCGTCCCCTTGTAGGGCTCCATGGTGGGTGGGGTCAGTGAGTACCGAAACTTTTCTCTTTCCTATGGATCCTTCAAAAAATTTAAATAAAATTGTAAAAAAACAGTCAATGGGTAAACGACCACGTCTTGAATACTCAGAACAGCAATCTCCAACATCAGTAACACACGTACCTCATTTTCTGATATTGCATTCTCTTTCAGAAAATCCTTTAGGGCAAATGTCCCCTTTTTTTATTCAAAAGTCAGTAAAGAAGCTTCGATCTGGTGACATATTGGTTGAAACATCCACATCCCAACACAGTGAACTCCTCTTGAAATCAAAGGTAATTGGCGATATACCTATTGAGGTTACACCCCATGCTACTTTGAATACTTCACGAGGAGTTATTGTTGAAAGGGATTTGAAGAATGTTCCCGAATCGGAGATTCTCGCTGGTCTCTCCACTCAAGGAGTTTCTGCAGTGAGGCGCATCTCCACTCGCAAAGATGGAGTTACACTGCCAACAAATACCCTTGTTTTAACATTCACTTCACCACGAGCACCTGCCACCATCAAAGTAGGTTATCTCATTTGCAGGGTTCGGCCATACATTCCAAACCCTCTTCGATGTTTTCAATGTCAGAGATTCGGCCACTCAAAGACATCTTGTCGTGGTTCCCTGACATGTGCTCGTTGTGGAGGCAAGGACCACGATGCCTATGATTGTGACATAAACCCACATTGCGTCAACTGCAATGGTTCTCACCCCTCTTACTTTCATTCTTGTCCAAAATGGTTGGAGGAAAAAGAGATGCAGCGTTTGAAAACGACACATAACATTAGTTATCCTGAGGCTCGGAAATTGATGTCCACAATCCCATCTCGGACATATGCTGCTGCACTCCATTCCACAACTACAGTGGAAGTGCAGACAGATCTCTCTGTGCCTCCAAGAGAATCGTTTTCAAAACAAATGAAAAGCCTTTTGACCTCTGTGGTTAAAACAGTAGATGAATCGACTTCCACACCCATCTCTGTTCCTCCCATAACTTCCAACAAACCTCAAGATCCACGTCCTTCAGTTTCAAATACAGGCATTTCTTCTGATACATCATTTTCTCCCACCACAATAAACAAAACAATTATTCGTTCACGTCCTCAGTCACTTGATTCCTCTTCCAATAACAAAAACCTGCCCACTCGACCCAGAGCAGGATCCATGGAGGTTGATAGACCTCCTCCGAAGAAAGACAGTAAAGACAAAAGACGAGGTCGTAAACCGAAGGGTTCTCCAACCACTTCACCTGCCCATCCTTAAAAATGGCCACCTTGATACAATGGAACTGTCGAGGTTTACGTTCTAATCTGGATGATATCAAAACGCTGATTGCTTCCTACCAGCCTGTTTGTCTTTCTCTACAAGAAACATTTCTCAAATCTGCTGATACAGTCTCCATTCGGCAGTTTTCTCTGTACAGAAATGACAAGTTGTGTGATGGTCGAGTACATGGAGGGGTGGCACTTTTGGTTGATCAACATGTGCCCACCCTGTCTTTGTCACTCAATACACCCTTGGAGGCCGTAGCCATCCGTATTTCCTTGGGTCGTACCATCACTGTTTGTTCTCTGTACCTGTCCCCTGGAGAGACATATGATCAATCAGACCTGGATGCTCTCGTTGAACAGTTGCCATCTCCATTTCTAATCCTGGGGGATTTTAATGGACACCATCCCCTCTGGGGAAGTGCTGTTATTGATGGGAGGGGTCGATCTGTGGAGCAGATGCTCTCTGATCACGATCTTTCTCTTTTCAATACTGGTTCTTCCACTTACTTTCATGCACCAAGTCAGTCATTCACTGCCATTGATCTCTCAGTATGTTCCCCTTCATTATTCTCCCATTTTTCATGGAGGGTTGACAGTAATCCACTAGGCAGTGATCATTTTCCAATCGTTTTGACAGAGACTGGCCGTGGTCGATGCCACCCTACCCACGTGCCCCGGTGGAAGCTGGATCAGGCAGATTGGTCCACTTTCACTGCTCTCGCAGAACTTGATCCTGTCATCGTAAATCAGCCATCAATAGACAACTGTGTTGCAGCGGTAACTGATTGTATTATACATGCAGCTTCTCAGTGTATTCCTAAAACCTCGACACGTTTCCCACGATATTCTGCTTGAAACTTAGCACGGAAGGCTCAAAAACGGGCCTGGGATACTTTTCGCAGATATCCCACACTTTCAAATCGGGTTGCTTTCCAGCGGGCCCGAGCACATGCTAGGTGGGTAAGACGTCAAAGCCAGAAGGAATCTTAGATTAAGTTCACAACCAGCATATCTTCTACCACCAGTTCCAAGATCATATGGGACAAGATTCGAAAGGTTAATGGGCACTACACTTCTGTTTCCCTCTCGATCTTACTCTCTGATGGTCAGGAGGTGACTGATGTCCGAAACATTGCTAACACTCTAGGTGAAAGCTTTTGCTTCTGCTTGTTCCTCCACCTTCCTGGCCATCAAGACTCGGGCAGAGCGATCACCTCTTTCCTTTCAAACTGACTGTTTCTTTGACTATAATAGTCCCTTTACCCTGGTGGAACTAAAAATGGCCCTTCATCGGTCTGCCAGTACATCTGTTGGACCTGATGATATTCATTATGACATGCTACACCATCTCTCTCCTGATTCTCTTGATGTCCTTCTGACTATCTTCAACCGGATTTGGCAGGAGAATGTTTTTCCTGATGCCTGGCACCAGGCTATTATTTTACCTTTCTCTAAGCCAGGGAAAGATCCGAAGATTCCTTCAAACTATCGTCCAATTGCTCTGACGAGCTGTCTCTGTAAGACCTTAGAAAGGATGGTTAATGCTCGTCTTGTTTGGTTCCTTGAATCAAACAATCTCCTCTCGCCCACCCAGTGTGGGTTCCGTCGACAGCACTCTACCACAGACCACCTAATTCGTCTTGAAACATCTATCAGAGAGGCCTTTCTCAACCGCCAACACCTTGTATCGATATTCTTTGACATAGAGAAGGCTTACGACACGACATGGAGGTATGGCGTTTTGCGAGACCTCCATACATATGGGTTACGTGGCCATCTACCCATGTTTATTAAAAAAATTTTAATGGACAGGAGATTCCAAGTTCGTGTAGGTTCGGCACTTTCACGTTCTTTTGTACAGGAACTTGGAGTCCCTCAAGGCTGTATATTGAGTGTCACACTTTTCAGTATAAAGATAAATGCCATCACTGAACAACTCCCTCTCACCGTTATGGATGGGCTATATGTTGACGACTGTCACATCTCATGTCAGTCATCAAACATGAGATATATTGAGCGGCAACTACAAACTGCCCTCAATCGTGTACAGAAGTGGACTCTTGCGAATGGCTTTAATTTCTCTCTTTCCAAAACTGTATGCATGCACTTTTGCCGTCAACGAGGTATTCACCCTGATCCTGAACTTCATATCGGTGGAGTTTTGCTGCCAGTGGTCCCAGAGACAAAGTTCTTGGGGCTTATCTTTGATCGTAAATTGACCTTTATACCACACTTAAAGCAACTTCGGGTCAAATGCACAAGAACACTGAACATCCTTTGTGTCCTCTCTTCTACCAGTTGGGGGGCAGATCGCCGTTCAATGTTAAAGATATATCGTGCTCTTATTAGATCGAAACTTGACTATGGATCAGTGGTCTATGGCTCTGCCAGACCCTCGGCCTTAAAGATACTGGACCCCATTCATCACCAAGGTCTTCGACTCAGCACCGGAGCTTTCCGTACCTCTCCAGTTCAAAGCATATACATTGAATCTCATGAACCTCCTCTACACCTTCGCTGTTTGCAACTGTCTTTACAATATACTTCGAAACTTCGTTCCTTACCAAAGCATCCCACCTGGGAATGTGTTTTCCTTCCTCGGTGGGCAGTACTTTTTCAGAACAGACGATCTGTCATTGCTCCGTTTGGCCTTTGCATCTGGGCGCAATTGGATGAATTGGGTCTGTTCTTGGATAACATTGCAGATTCCACATGTTGACGCATCCCACCATGGCTTATTACAGCCCCCAAGTGTGACCTTTCCTTTAATCACCAAAAAAAGGCGGATACTCCAGACTGGAAGTACCGTCTTTTATTCAATGAATATCTTTCAAACAATCATTCAGTTCCCATTTATACAGATGGTTCCAAATCAGGAAATTCAGTGGGCTCTGCTATGGTTTGCTGTGGGTCAGTAGTTGCACACAGAATCCCCTCTACAACTTGTGTGTTCACTGCTGAACTGTATGCCATATCTCTTGCCCTTGATCATATTGCAGCTGAGCAGTACTCCAACTGCACTATTTATACTGACTCGCTTAGTTCTATTCTTGCCTTGGAATCACTTCACATTAGCTCACATCCTATTCTTGCAGATATTCGAAACCGACTGGCCCATTTCTCATTAGCAGCTACTTCAATTCAGTTTTTCTGGATACCAGGCCATGTTGGTATTCATGGGAACGAGCTTGCAGACATGGCAGCTAAATATGTATGCCTCAGCTCCATCACCCCTATGCCTATTCCGTACATGGACTATGGTGTTGTCTTCAAAGCTCGGCTCCGTGCCAGTTGGCAGTCCACTTGGAGTGAACAACGCGACAATAAACTTTTTCAAATTAAACCCAAAATTGGAGTTTGGCCATCTAGCTTCCGTAAAGTTTGGAGGGAAGAAGTTGTTCTGACTAGGCTACGCATTGGTCACAGTTTTTTAACTCATCATTTTCTTTTATCTGGAACTGATACACCAATGTGTAGTTTGTGTAACACTCAAATCACTATCAGCCATGTTTTACTTTCTTGCCATCGTTACAATCCTCAACGACGGCAATACTTTAAACATATTTTTTCCCAGCGTCAGTCTGTAACATTCGACAGAGTTATTGGTGATGGTGACTATGTCCACCTTAATAACGTTTTTAATTTTTTAATGGCCATTAATCTTTTTAATCTCATTTAAGTGTGGTATATTTATTTATTACCCCTTTTTAATTGTGGCTCCTTTTTAAAGTTTTATTCTCTCTCATTCAATGCGACATTAAACAATGGCCAGAACATTAAATAACTCGACACCAGGACTGGAAAGGCCAACTTCTGGTGACTAACGCTTCTGTTTGAACTGTCCGTTTAAACTACTCATTAGTCTTCCTGGCGAGTTACTGTTATACTTTCGCTGCATATCATTTCGTACTTTTACAACCTTTTTGTACTGGCCATATTGACTCATAACCCGGAACCAGGACGGAAAGACCAACTTCAGGTGGCTGACGGTGGTTTATATACTACCTGTTAGTCTTCCTGGCGGGTTATGATCATTCCCATTCTGCTACAGGTTGTCCTTTTCAACTTTGTTGACTGGATGTCGTCATTGGTTTTTTTGCACCATTTACTGTTTTAATTGCCATTTTGTTTTTATCTTCAATTACCTTTATACATTTTACTCCATTTACTTGACTTTTATCTTTTTACTGGACATTTGGCTACTCTTTATTATGATTTTGCTGAGTGTCTTTTTAAACTTTTATTCCATTACATTTTGATAATAGCTACTATGACACATAACCCTGAACCAGGACTGGAAAGGCCAACTTCAGGTAACTGACGGTGGTTCTTGCACTTGTTCGTTAGTCTTCCTGGCGGGTTATGATCATTATTATTATGCTATGAGTAAATAGTTTATAACTTTGAAGACTGAATGTCACCATTGGTTTTTACACCATTTTCTGTTTTAATTGCTGTTTTGTTATTACCTTCATTTTCTTTTACAAATTTTACTCCATTTACGTGACTTTTCTCTTTTTACTGAACATTTGGCTACTCATTGTTTGGAGTTTACTGTGTGTCTTATAATACTTCTATTATTTTACATTTTGATACTGGTTGCTATGACACATAACCCAGAACCAGGACTGGAAAGACCAACTTCAGGTGACTGACGGTGGGTCTTGTACCTGCCTGTTAGTCTTCCTGGCGGGTTATGATTATACCTTTTTGATAGAATACCTACCTTACAACTTTTTACACTTTGCCTTCTATCTTAACCTTGTAGACTAGGTGTCAACACTAGTTTTATACCTTTTTTTTTGTTTTACCTTCATTTCCATTTATGTCTTTTACTACATTTTTACCGGTTGTTTGGCGCAGATAGCCTCATTGCTTTGTGCCATAAAACACTAAATCAATCAATCAAACCTTAACAAAAAATATTAATTTTTTCATATAGCATATCTTCTGTTTTCTCTTAGTGTGAATATGACTCAGATATTTGACTATTTGCATACACATGCAGTAAAAACAGGTAAATGACAGATATTTACAATTCATTTTTGTATATTGTGCATGGTTTGCACATCAACATTAATTCATAAAATAAATTTTAATATTTATATATTTTTTTCTTATAAAACAGTATTGAAAAAGAAATGTACTTCTTAAGCTTGAAAACTCTTAACTGATGCTTACTCCCACCAAAATATTTGCTTAACTGTTTTTGGCTGCATATCAAAATATAAACTTGCTTAACCTGTGACAATCTAAAATAGTATTAGTGAGTTTTGGATGTCATGTATAATTGTTTCAGATAACAAAGAAATTTTTTTCTAACCTTTCAGAGGATTTGCTTTAATTTATTACAGATGGTTCTTGTGATCTTCCTTAAAAAAAAATTGAATTGTTTCTGAACTCTGCACAAAATTTTCCTAGTTTTTACATGTACCCAGTGTTAAATGAATCATGTTTCTAACTTTTACCCAAAATATTTGTTGTTGTTTTGTCTTGTGCATACCAGATACTAAATTATATTCCTAAACTTATATCATTATTTTTCTCTGAAGCTAACAAGAACCAGATTGTGTTGTCACAGAATAACCAGATTGTTTCTTATTTTATGTGTAGCTTAAACAAATTATGAGCTTTAGGGGCTGATTCTATTGCTCATTGTATAATGTGCTCTGGAGTTGAGGTTATCAGAAAAATCACTGTATTAAATTGCAAATGTTATGTAAATTTAATCTGTTGTGAATTCGTGTCAATTTCATGAAAAAAAAAGTTAAACCATATCTCTTTAAAGCATCATATAACAGTAACTTTTTTCTTCCTTTTTAATGATCAAAATAAACAATGAAAAAAAACTAAGCATTATTGCCAGTGGAATCTATTATTTTGTTCCCATTTAAAGTAATGCTCATTAGTAACAAAAATGTATGATGAAAGAAAATCTAAGCATCTTTGCAAGTGTAATCTAATAACTGTTTGTGTAATACACATTAAATATTTGCACACAAAATGACTGACAAACATGCTAATTCTCTTATCCCAAGGACATACTCAGAGTTTTATGCATGGAACTACTACTGTGTATAAAACACTTTGAATGCATTCTAGCATATTTTCCGTAGGGCAGTAACATTTCTTTCCACAGGTATATTTCACCCATCATTCACAATTACAATTTAAAATGTTTCCTAGGTGCTCAGTGCAGAGCATGCTTATATTTTTACATTTAAATTTTACAAACCATGAAGTCCTGAACCACTTAGCCTTTAAACAAGGCTCATCACAGCCATGGATTCCCAGATTGCAGTATCCCAGTGGATTAATGAACAGCTTTGTTTGCAACTTTACTGCTCACTTGCATGGTTCCTTGTAGATAATGCAATCAAATAGGGGATACCTTTAACACACATTGCTTGATCTGTATTCACAGTATGTACATGCATGTCAAGTATTGCTTACAAACACTCACACATAGTACTTAATAGACATGATAGGCTGACTATACATGTTAGCATGCATGCACATCTTTGAACTAAATAGTTGTTGCACAGGCATTAATAGTAACAATGTTTATGAATTATACACGATTAATGAATGTTTTTAATTTTGGAAAGGTTTGTTATAATATCTGCTCAGTTAAGAAACACTTAGATCAATTTATGTGGAGTTAAACCTTTGTTGGTAACCAGCAAGTGGCTCCCAGGTCCCCATTAATATTGAGCTTGTATGTGGCAATGTACAAAATTCATTAGTCACATGACTATTTAGGTTACATACTGAATTTTAAGATCACACCATCTCTATAATTTTTGGCTAATCAATCCTATATCCTTATTAAAGAACTGGTAATAATTTGTAGTGTGTTTCATTATTTCTACAGATTTTTTGATATTTCTAGTAGTTGTATCATTTAACCGAACCAAAACAACATTTTAAAAAAAATAATAATGGAATTCAGTTTTGTTAATATATTAATTAAGAAAAAGGTAAATTAAAGATTACCATTTATTATAAATTTCTTTTTTTATCATGCCACCTTATGAAGAGTCATTTCATGTGAATTTACAGAAAATTTCAATGTTTATATTTATAGGTCTTTAAAGTTATCTTTTAATGCAGAAAATATGAAAAGTGAAATATTATGAGTTAAAAATGTAACACTAAATAGAGGTTTTGTATTAAATATTGTTAATAGTTTCATGAGAAAATTAAATAAAACTACAAATAATGATCCAGAAAAGTCACCATTTTATAAAACATATAAAGTTGAAATGTTATTTCTACTGTATGCCTTGGGTATGTCTTGTAAATTATCTTATAGATTTAAAATGTAAAATAAAAATCTTGTTTTGATTTATAGGCCTTTGAATCAAATTAGTCAGATATTAAATAAAACTAAAGATGTAATTAATGTAATGGAGAAAACGGGTATTTACAAAAATATATGTGTACACAGTTGGGATACATTGGTCAAACTAAAGTAAATTTAGAAATATAAACTGTAAGTTAGGAATAAAAGCTATAATTCTGCATTTGATGATCAAGCAAATCACACTGTCCATATAAATCAGTTGGAGAAAAACTGGTATTTTGAGTTAAGTAAATGATATAACTTAGAAATATCAGAGAATCTATAGAAATAACAGAACACATTAATAATTAATTGTCATATGTTGAATAGGGATAAAGGGTTATCAAGCTGTAAGGTATGGAAATGACATTGTCTTTAAATACAGTGTGTAAATTAAGTAGTTATGTAATGAATGGCTTTTGTGTATACAGGGTGTTCCAAAAAATATATACTCAGTTTGAATTATTATAAATATCATGTGTATTAAGATATATATCTATAAGTTTTATAATCCAAGTTTTAGAAGATATGTATAGAATCTTTTGAGATATTGCAGGTATTCAAACTGATGACCATTCTGATCCAGGTACTGATAATAATGCGGACAGATAAAATTGCAAATTTCACAAATCATTTCATTTGGTATTTGGATGCATTTTCTTTCAATTACTACTCTCAGCTCATTGACTGTTGCAGATTTTGTACTATAAACCTTATTTTTGATGTATCCCCATAAAAAGAAGTCCAGAGGTGTGAGATCTGGTGAATGTGGGGGGAAATTCAGTGCTACTTCTTTGTCCAATCCATCTGTTTGGCACATTTTCATCGAGATAGGCCCTCACGTTATGATGATGGTAGTAGGGAGATGCTCCATCTTGCTGGAATAAACCTCATCTCCAAATTGCTCTCAAATGCATGGCATGACAGATTCTTGCAGCAGGTTCAGAAAAACAAGACCAGTAACTGTGTTTTCAAAAAAGAATGGTCCAATTATGCCCTATGCTGATAATCCATACCACACTGTAACCCCTGGTAAGTTTACATGGTGTTCAGCCGTAAGGCGCGGGTTCTGAGGTGCCAAATAGGTGCAATTATGGTAATTAACTGAGCCATTTAACTTACATGTGGCCTCATTGCTCCAGACAATCTTGTTTGAAAACTGTGCATTCTCTGCAGATTTTGCCAGGTACTATTTAATTTGGGGATTTCTTTCTCACAGGCTATTTGCCAAACAGATTTTTTTGGAGATTGGTGGAGACTTTCCAACAGCTCTGCTTCTTGTGTTGGGCTGGTGGATGAGCACGATCTTCCAGAATGCCCTTTATGGGTGTCTTGAACAGTTCCATTTGTTTCAAACTTATCTCTGATGTGAGTAATGGTGAGTCGCAGTAGTAGATCTGTTTGAAACTCCCTTTTAAACCATCTTTGCTCTTCAGTTATGTTCTCACTCTTTCAGTAGAACTTTAAGATAAATTTCCTTTTCTAAAAGTTTGCTTATGCTTCTGCCATTCTCTCAGATCAGTTGCCCTGTAAAAAATGAATTTAAGGGAGTTATAATCATTCAATGTGTGTAATCATGTTTTTGGGACACCCTGCATTTATGCATAGATATATGTTTGTATTGATATGATCAGATGAAAAATATGTAGTGTTTAATTTGAGACTGTTTACACTCTCATAATAGTGTTTTTAAGTTGTGTGCATAAAATGTTTCTTTGAGTTATTTATATTTACACAAATTCTTTGAACTTTAACCTCTTAATATTATATTCTTATTTTATTTGAATCCAACTACAATTTGATTATTATCCTCTATTCTTTATAAGTTTGTTATTTAATTCCACGTGTTTGTAATGATAGATGTTTTTGAAAAATATATTGTGTAAATATAATACATTTATGAGGTGAGTTGTTATCTCAGAATATCGATGTAAACCGAATCAGTTTGCATGTCTTAATGGAGACTGCATACCTTCAATATGGAGATGTGATGGTCATCTTGACTGTAGTGATGGTGATGATGAAAAAGCAGATTGCAGTAAGTCAATTTTCAGCATTTTACAAAGTTTGTTAAACAAATTTAAACTTAAGGTAGTTAAAACTTGAAGCATAAGTGAATGAATTCTTCAAATGTCCTTCATTTTGAAGTTTATTTTATTTTCACATCATGAATGACACGCTTGATTGTTTGAGGCATCACAATAATATCTGTCAAAACACATGTGTTACATACACACAGTTATACTGAATACAGTTGGTGTGTTCATGTCATATGTTAGGTGGAAGACTTCATAATATTTTAGAAAAATAATTGATTTTTTTTTATAAAATGTAATGCATTTATTTGAAGTAGAAAACTAAGGAACAACAAAAGGTATCATTAAAACAGTGTGAAATATCTCCATGTAAGAAATACTAGTTTAGACATAATACTGACATTACATTATCCATTTTGTGAGAAATATCAGGTAACCATAAATTTTCAATTACATTTTTAAATTTTTGTGTATAGTGTGTTGTAAAATCTTATTCGTGGTTGGTAGCAATTTACCCATTTCTTGTTCAAGTATATTATAGCTCAAGTTCACATGCAATATACCTTAATCTATAAAGTGCTTTTATATAATACATCTTTCTTTCACCATAGCTTTTTGGAGGTATTTTGTGTTACTAATGATTTGTGATTTGTTTTTTTATACAACTACAAAATTTTTGCATGTAATCTTGTGTAACAGAATATGTGTAACAATTTTCTATGTATATGTATATATGGGGGGAGGTAACTTTGTGGATGATCAGTGTGCAGACTTTAACAGCAGCAGTTATAACCATGGGTAATGTACAGATGATATTTTCTGTCTTATATTTGTGCTAATTTCTCCTCTGATTTTGCTATGTTACAGAAAGTTGTTTTCTAAATTGCTGTGGTTTATGTTTTGAATCTCAACCATTTCACTCTATAGATATTGTTCCTTCAAACAGGTTATCATACATTCTTCTATCCATTAATTCACCCATGGTCACATTGCATTAAACTAGGTATTTGTCATGAGACAGAAAATGTATATAGATTCTACATGTAATTCTACAGAACCCATAAAAGACAATATCCCACAACATAGCATATGCATATTGTTCTTATAAAGTGCAGTTAATCCTTCATATGGAATATAGATATAATACCTAACACAAAATATCATAGTTGTTATTAATTCTCATAAAAGAAAATCAACAGCTATGAGCAAAAAAGGCAACTATGATCAAGTGCAAAAACAAGAATCTCAAGTTACAAATAATACCTAAAAGAAAGACAATAAAGTAAGGTAGTTGCATCAAAAACATGTTCATTGATGTAAATTTAACTTAGGTTCAATACAATCAAAAAGCTTAAACAACATAAAAAGCCAAGAATCTTAGTATGAATTTTATCATAAATGTTTATCATACAGTTTTGAATTTGTACAATTTTTTTACAAATTTAAAATTTAAGATAAAGGTTTCTGTAAAAGTTTTACAAGTTAAACATACTAGTTTAACTTTATTGGGAATGGTTCATATATTTTTACATGTAATTATGGTAGTACACATAGTGTAATTGTGAAAGTACTTAATTTATGTTTATGAAATTTGGCAAGCTTTCAGTAAACATTAAAAATCTTTTGTAAGCAGAAAACCAAAAATTTTATTTGCATATTTTCATTAAAATTTTGCCTGTAATTACACATCAAGATTAAAGATACTCTTTTCTTCTGCATCTTTTATTTGCATAATTTTTAAAACCTTTTAAATAAATCTCAAATGTTTTTCTTTTCCAGAGAACTTTATATTTTATCTTGCGATATTAATTTGTATTCTATTATGAGTAATTTTACATTAAATTCCATTCTACTTTGAGGTGTAGTAATTAAATTAGAGAAGAGGAAAATATGAGTGTTTTGATGTTGTTTTTTATAAAATTAATAACTTAGAACTTTAATAACATGGTCTTTTAAGTAAATTTTGAAATAACTCTGTAAAATGTTGGAACATATTTATAAAGTTTTAAAATTTAATTCCAATTAAATTGATTGTGTCAGCTTTTGAATATGGACTTGAATTATTTTATAGTAGGTGTCTTTGACTTGTTGGTGATAAATTTAAATATTGAAAAGATAGCACACAATCCACTTGTTTTAAAATAATGTGTATTCAAAACAAGCCAAACATACGTACAAAAATTCTTTAAACAAGAGGATATCACAGTTGTATCTAAAACTAAATAATTCTCTTTTCATGCCAAAAATCCACACAGGCTGATTTAATTACTTTAGAATTCAGTTGACAGGATAAATTATTTTTTCTGTACTGGCCTTCTTCCCATACAATCTACAATAAAGTAACTTATGTTACCTTGTGAGTTACCACAGTTCTATCCAGAGCTTTAAATAGCTGTTTCCTTTTTTATCATGGTCCATGCAGGTAGGTTAAATTACCATAGAACACTCTTTAGCAAGATAGACTATTCTCACTATCTCTGTTAAACTGTGAAACTCTTTTCAGATATTGGTTGTTACAACTAAATTAACAATCACACAGCCTAACTTCACTTTCACTAACTCGACTTCTTCTAACTTAACATGTTGATTACCATAATTGTATCCAGAGCTTTAAATAATTGTCTTTTGTCAAAAGTCCATACAGTTACTTTAGAACCCAGTTAACAAGACAGTTTATTTATATTTCTGTTGTTACAATACAGCTGTCAAACATACTATAGAAATCACCTGTTAAAGCTAATCACTTGCACCATGGCTAATTTCATGTTTTCTTTCACTTATGAACTTACCTTGCTGTATCTGCACATATTTATAAGATGCAACAGAAAAATCTAGTACTATCTATCCTTATAGTAACAACAATATAACATATAACTAGAAAAACATGGAAGCTTCAATTGGGAATAAGTCAACAATACTTCTAAAACCTAGTACAAACAGGATACAAACTGTTCAATTTGTTCACAATTACATGACACACTTTTCATAATTATTGCTTTTAAAATAATAAACTTGCAATCATTTTGTTATGAAAGCTAAATAGTGATTAAATATTAAATAACTAATTAAACTAAATAATAATTCTTGAACACATTTAGTATTTACTTTTCAAAATATGTTGAAATCAAAATAGGTTTTGTTCATGCTTGTGCGTAAAGATTATTCCTTGCAATTTTTTTTTAAATTTAAGTTGCTATTACTGTAATTAAAACTTAAATTCTAAGATAAAATTATGAAACAGTTTATAAGTCATGCAAAGGATTATGTTTTGGACATAAAATTATGATGACGTATATTTGGGGCTTTCATTTCACTTAATAATTAATCTTCAATAAGCTAAAAGTTGCTGAAATTTCAAAGTAATTTTCCTAACATTTGTGTTTCAGACATGATTTTTTTATCCATCACCACAATAAAAGAGTGGTAAACAAACTCTCATAATTATTTTTGTTTTAAACTGAGCAATTATAAACACCACTTTTGTTTATGTGTGTAAAAATGGGTATAGCACAAAATCTGTGCTAAACTTCCTTTTTATTTTTAGTTTTTTTCTGTTAGCAAGCTATTATAAATCTTGGGTTTTAATGTTGCATTAAATTTCATGATTGGTGAAGTTACTCATTGGGATTTGCAAAAAATAAGTAATTTTTTATTATCAGTCTTCACAAGTGATAAAGAATATTTAAATACATTCAAGGTATCTGAGAGAACTTGTAAACAAGAGTTATATTTCCTTTGAATATGATGCCTGCTATTGGCATATGTTTAATGGATACCTCATGAGATTGGTTTCAGTTTTGTTTTGTTAGTTTTTTTTGCCATAGTTTTCTTCTTAGTTTACTTGAGCATAAAAGTCAGTGTGATTTTTATACTACATGTAGTTTTGATGGACAAAAATGTAAATAAATCATGATTTAAAATAACTGTGATTAAAGCAAGATATTTATCTTGATAGTAATAAAACATGTATAATGAAACTTTATACCATGTTCTAGTGACTCGTCAGTGTGAAAAGACAGAATTCAGGTGTAATAATTCTGGACAATGTATTCCCCACACCTGGGTATGTGATGGTGAAAATGATTGTGGAGATTCAGCTGCATCTGATGAACATCCTCAGGAAGGCTGTCGTAAGTACTTTCCAGAAGTTACAGCTAAGTCCATCATTGTGGATTATTACTTTTGTATTTACAAGCCTAATGGAATGGGATATAAAGAATAATTTGTGGTACTGTTTCTAAAATAACTTAAAACTCACTGAATACGAAGGTAGCTATTAAAAAGAATATCATTTATTGTTATATTATTTGCATATATTGATTAACCTGTGTGGAATTTTGTTACAGCATGATTCCAACAGTTTCTGTAATTAAGTCATTTTATGAAAAAGAAAAAAGTTCATGCTGTCCTTACACACAATTTCACACTTTGATCAGATGTGTGTGTAAGTTTAAGATTCAGCATTTCAATGATGTGTTTCAGTCTGATATATTTACTTGAGAACATAATTTTGCAAAAATCAAAGAGTAGTTTTGTTAGTTCAGTGATTGAAGCTGTATAAAATTTTTACAGGATTCTTTGTGAATAAAGACATAACTCTCAGAGCCACTGTTGGTGATATATTACACAGTTAATAGTTTCTGTGCTTGCCTAGAAGACATTTTAGATATAACCTTGACAGCACCTAAGTAAGATATACACTCTGACGTTAAGATCATTTATTTCAAAGAATCAAAATTTAGAAAAGTTGACAATGATTCTGAATATTAAAATATAAACTCTGTAAAGTTCCACTATCTATTTCACAAACTATTCAATAATTTCATAATACAGACATAATTTGTTGGCAATATAAACTATTCAAACTTTCTGTGATGTTTTAAAGTATAAATTGATGTAAAAAAAAATTGATATCAAATCATTGTTAATGTCTCATATTATCTATTCAACTCTTAAGTTCTGTGCATAAGAGGTTCTATTATTTTTCAGGACTCTCTCTTCCTTATAATCCCTCATTTCTTTGAGATGCACATAAGCGTACAGATTATAGTGGAATATATAGATTCGGGGTATTCTTTCCAAGGTTTCAGTGTCCTCATTTGTGAATCTTCCCTCTCCACAAGGAGGTGTTATGTTGACTAAACTGTTCCCATGCTACTTACTTCCAGTTTTCCCTAACCAATTCCCAACCTGGATCCATCTCTTCACTTATGCTTTTTTTTCTTTGATTAAGATACATCCCTGGTTGTGGACTAAACTTATGACATTTGGACAAAGGATGATAATTTTCTCCACATTATTATGCTTGAGCCTTTAGCTTTTTATTGGGTGTGTCACAATTCCTGCCACTAATGGTGGACCACTTGGTTGTGATCTGCTCTTACAATTTCAGTCATTTCTTATGTAAACTATGCAAAAAGCATCCATTTCAGAACTTGTTGCTTTTAGGCATCAAACCTATTCTTCTGGGAGTATTCTGGGTTAGTATTGTTACCTATCATTTGCCAAGAACTGAGAATTTGTAACTGTCTCTCTTGGGTTGTCCACATTCTACCAACTCCAGGTCTTTTGTTGAGTTTTCTCTGAATTAAATATTTATCTCATAAGTGGCTTTGGCTACCAATGCTTTTCAATCAAGCCCAATCTCACCTCGTTCTATGTGTCTTTTCTCCTTTTCATTTTCTTACCTTCGTATGTGACACTCTATATCAGGTCCTGTTGTTGATGCCTCTTTGGCTAGCTCAATCTTGATATCCTGTGCTCACTTACCTAGCATTCAGACACCCACTTTTTTCCACCCAGTGTCTCTTCTCTGTTACTTCAACCTCATACATTCCTTTTACCTGGCTGTTGGTCCATGGTTTGTTCATCTCCACGACTGCTGGTTATCAGGCAACCTGCATTTCCTGCTACTACAGGGTGTTTTTTTTTCTCTGTCCTCTACACTCTGTTCTTCTCTGACTGGGACCTTCCTGTGACTTTGCTTACTCTTATGCATGTCTCAGTTAAGCCCACTGGCTTCTTGCTTACCTAAATTTAAGATATAATTCTTACACTTTAAATACCTTTATAATAAGAAATAAAATACTTTTTCTTTGCTGTAGATTGTCAATGATACTTAATTCTAATTTCATTGTAATGACTGCACTACACTAAATAAATTTTTTATTTAATTAATCCATTTGCAATGGGGAAGGATGTTAATGCAAAACAAAGATGCATATGGCACTTTGAGATGTCTTCATAAAACCTGATAATAATTTGTTAAAGATTCTAAGTACCTTGTACAGAAGAGTGCAGAATAGTTTGAATGCAAGGTGATTTCTATTTTAAGAATAAAAATACTTTTATCATTTTATAGATTTTATATTTTATTTTCATAACTTCTTGAATCTCTTGAACAAATATCAAGTTTTTTAAGGTAAATGTTTAATTTTTATATGATATCACTAGCTCTAACTGTTATCATCAGTGAACAATGGAATAAAATGATTAAATTATGAAACAGAAGAAAACATAACTTTTACTTTTCTTTTTGGTAAAATATTTTTAAAAGATCTTATGTGCTTTGCTGGTACTGTGCTAAGTCTGTTTGGTTCCCCTCGGTGACTCAGCAGGAAGCTTGATGTGGCTTTGCTATGAGAAATTATGCACACAAAAGATCTTATTTTGGTTATATTTCTATTTTCATGTCTTTTCATTTTCATACATGGTTAATTTTTAATAGTTTATTTTCCTCTTTTTGTTCTTTATCATTTATTATTGATCTTGACACAAGTCATTGATTCCCTTGAGGCATATTACAGTATCTAGCAGAGATGCATACTCCTTCAGTGAAATTTTTATGCACCACTTAATATTGTAAGCCTTGACAACTGACGCAAAGTATGATATGCAACTAAAAAAAATGTTTATACTTTTCAATTGTACATTTCATAACAGTATATGATTAAATAAAATATAAAAGTAAGACCTTGATGCAATTTAACTGTATCTCAAACTATAACATATTTGTGTAAGAAACAACTGTGCATGACAAAACATGTGTGCCAGTTTCCAAATAACCATTGATAGATTACAGTGTATAATGAACTCATTAGAAAGACTATATACATGTATATGTAACCTCTGCATGTAGGATATAAAACTCAAATCTGTTGAAGGTGGGCATGGCACCAGTCAAGGGAGGAAAAAATTATTACTTGTTTCAAATGCAATTATCTAGAAAACTTTGAAATGTACATGTCAGTGGGTTCAGTAAATGTGTTATTGTTTAGGTGTGCATCTACACAACTAGCATTATATTATTGAATAGAGGGAAATGCCAAAGTAGAGAATTTCCATAGCTTGTGAATCATGTGATGTTTGAAGTTTGAAGTAGTTTTTTTAAATACCCCTCGGTGTGGATTCCTGTACGTGGTGAAGGGACCTCCCAGGGAAGGTTCTGTTCTGTCTGGTTACCTTCTCTGGGGTCTAAACATCCACCCACATGTTTGCTGTGAGTGGCGACCCGTGAAGGGGAGGAGAGGATCCTGGTGGTTGAGGGGTCCAACCCTAACACACCACTTTGGCCTCAAATTCCTGTAGACGAGTGGCCCTTGGGTCAATCGGCTCGTCCACTTGGGCTAGAGCCAACCAAGTACCAGTGTTGGAAGTTCTCAACGGTTGTTGTGGACATTGTGCCTGATGCTGGTATTTGGGTATAGTGCTCACGAAACCCTGGCATTGCTGCATTGTCCTTGCATGACTTTGTAGTACATCCCCTTGTAGGACTCCATGGTGGGTGGGGTCAGTGGGTACCGAAACTTTTCCTCTTTCCTATGAATCCTCCAAAAAATTTAAATAAAATTGTAAAAAATCAGTCAATGGGTAAGCGACCATGTCTTGAATACTCAGAACAGCAATCTTTAACATCAGTAACACACGTACCTCATTTTCTTACATTGCATTCCCTTGCGGAAAAACCTTTAGAGCAAATGTCCCTTTTTTTTATTCAAAAGGGACTAGGGGGACTTGCTGGCTCTCCAAAGTCAGTGAAGAAGCTTCGATCTGGTGACATATTGGTTGAAACATCCACATCCCACCACAGTGAACTCCTCTTGAATTCAAAGGCAATTGGGGATATACCTATTGAGGTTACACCCCATGCTACTTTGAATTCTTCACAAGGAGTTATTGTTGAAAGGGATTTGAAGAACGTTCCCAAGTCAGAGATTCTTACTGGTCTCTCCACTCAAGGAGTTTCTGCAGTGAGGCACATCTCCACTC
Source organism: Carcinoscorpius rotundicauda (assembly GCA_011833715.1). Lineage (NCBI taxonomy): Eukaryota > Metazoa > Arthropoda > Merostomata > Xiphosura > Limulidae > Carcinoscorpius > Carcinoscorpius rotundicauda. The sequence continues at coordinate 34,703,782 of CM022401.1, forward strand.
GCAAAGATGGAGTTACACAGCCAACAAATACCCTCGTTTTAACATTTACTTCACCACGTGCACCTGCCACCATCAAGGCAGGTTATCTCATTTGCATGGTTCGACCATACATTCCAAACCCTCTTCGATGTTTCCAATGTCAGAGATTTGGCCACTCAAAGACTTCTTGTCGTGGTTCCCTGACATATGCTCGTTGTGGAGGCAAGGGCCACGATGCCTATGACTGTGACATGAACCCGCATTGTGTAAACTGCAATGGTTCTCACCCCTCTTACTTTCATTCTTACCCAAAATGGTTGAAGGAAAAAGAGGTGCAGCGTTTGAAAACGACACATAACATTAGTTATCCTGAGGCTCGGAAATTGCTGTCCACAACTCCATCTCGGACATATGCTGCTGCACTTCATTCCACAACTACAGTGGAAGTGCAGACAGATCTCTCTGTACCTCCAAGAGAATCGTTTTCAAAACAAATGAAAAGCCATTTGACCTCCGTGGTTAAAAAAGTTGATGAATCGACTTCCACTCCCATCTCTGTTCCTCCCATACCTTCCAATAAACCTCAAGATCCACGTCATTCAGTTTCAAATACAGGCATTTCTTCTGATACATTGTTTTCTCCAACCACAAGAGACAAAACAATTACTCATTCGCGTCCTCAGTCACTGGATTCCTCTTCCAATAACAAAAACCTGCCCACTCGACCCAGAGCAGGATCCATGGAGGTTGATAGACCTCCTCCGATTAAAGACAGTAAAGAAAAAAGACGTGGTCGTAAACCGAAGGGTTCTCCAGCCACTTCACCTACCCGTACTTAAAAATGGCCACCTTGATACAATGGAACTGTCGAGGTTTACATTCTAATCTGGATGATATCAAAACGCTGATTGCTTCCTACCATCCTGTTTGTCTTTCTTTACAAGAAACATTTCGCAAATCTGCTGATACAGTCTCCATTCGGCAGTTTTCTCTGTACAGAAATGACAGGTTGTGTGATGGTCGAGTACATGGAGGGGTGTCACTGTTGGTTGATCAACACGTGTCCACCCTGTCTTTGTCACTCAACACACCCTTGGAGGCCGTAGCCATCCGTGTTTCTTTGGGTCTTACCATCACTGTTTGTTCTCTGTACCTGTCCCCTGGAGAGACATATGATCAATCAGACCTGGATGCTCTCGTTGAACAGTTGCCATCTCCATTTCTAATCCTGAGGGATTTTAATGGACACCATCCCCTATGTGGAAGTGCTATTATTGATCGGAGGGGTCGATCTGTAGAGCAGATGCTCTCTGATCATAATCTTTCTCTTTTCAATACTGGTTCTTCCACTTACTTTCATGCTTCAAGTCAGTCCTTTACTGCTATTGATCTCTCAGTTTGCTCCCCTTCATTATTCTCCCATTTTTCATGGAGGGTTGACAGTAATCTGCTAGGCAGTGATCATTTTTCGATCCTTTTGAGAGAGACTGGCCGTGGTCGATGCCACCCTACCTGCATGCCCCGGTGGAAGCTGGATCAGGCAGACTGGTCCACTTTCACTGCTCTTGCAGAATTTGATCCTGCCATCATAAATCATCCATCAATAGACAACTGTGTAACAGCAGTAACTGACTGTATTATACATGCAGCTTCTCATTGTATTCCTAAAACCTCGACACGTTTTCCATGATATCTTAGTCCATGGTGGAATCCTGCTTGCCACTTAGCACGGAAGGCTCAAAAACGGGCCTGGGATACTTTTCATAGATATCTCACACTTTCAAACCAGGTTGCTTTCCAACGGGCCCGTGCACATGCTAGGTGGGTAAGACTTCAAAGTCAGAAGGAATCTTGGATTAAGTTCACAACCAGCATATCTTCTACCACCAGTTCGAAGATCATATGGGACAGGATTCAAAAGGTTAATGGGCACTACAATTCTGTCCCCCTCTTGATCTTACTCTCTGAGGGTCAGGAGGTGACTGATGTCCGGAATATCGCTAACACTCTAGGTGAAAGCTTTTGCCGGGTATCTAGCACTTCTGCTTGTTCCTCCACCTTCCTGGCCATCAAGACTCGGGCAGAGCGATCACCTATTTCCTTTCAAACTGACTGTTTCTTTGACTATAATTGTCCCTTTTCCCTGGTGGAACTAAAAATGGCCCTTCATCGGTCTGCCAGTACGTCTGTTGGACCTGATGATATTCATTATGACATGCTGCACCATCTATCTCCTGCTTCTCTTGATGTCCTTCTGATTGTCTTCAACCAGATTTGTTAGGAGAATGCTTTTCCTGATGCCTGGCGCAAGGCTATTATTTTACCTTTCTCTAAGCCGGGGAAAGATCTGAAGATTCCTTCAAACTATTGTCCAATTGCTTTGACGAGCTGTCTCTGTAAGACCTTAGAAAGGATGGTTAATGCTCGTCTTGTTTGGTTCCTTGAATCAAACAACCTCCTCTCGCCCACCCAGTGTGGGTTCCGTCAACAGCACTCCACCACAGACCACCTAATTCATCTTGAAACATCTATCAGAGAAGCCTTTCTCAACCGCCAACATCTTCTATCAATATTCTTTGACATAGAGAAGGCTTACGACACAACATGGAGGTATGGTGTTTTGCGAGACGTCTATACATATGGGTTACGTGGCCATCTACCCATGTTTATTAAAAAATTTTTAATGGACAGGAGATTCCAAGTTCGCATGGGTTTGACACTTTCCCGTTCTTTTGTACAGGAACTTGGAGTCCCTCAAGGCTGTGTATTGAGTGTCACACTTTTTAGTATAAAGATAAATGCCATCACAGAACAACTCCCTCTCACTGTTGCAAATGGGCTGTATTTCGACGACTTTCACATCTCATGTCAGTCGTCAAACATGAGATATATTGAGCAGCAGCTACAAACTGCCCTCAATCGTGTACGGAAGTGGACTCTGTCGAACGACTTTAATTTCTCTCTCTCCAAAACTGTATGCATGCACTTTTGCCAACAACGAGGTATTCACCCTGATCCTGAACTTCATATCGGTGAAGTTTTGCTGCCAGTAGTCCCAGAGACAAAGTTCTTGGGGCTTATCTTTGATCTTTAACTGACCTTTATACCACACTTAAAGCAGCTTTGGGTCAAATGCACAAGAGCACTGAACATCCTCCGTGTCCTCTCTTCTACCAGTTGGGGGGCAGATCGTTGTTCAATGTTGAAGATATATCGTGCTCTTATTAGATCGAAACTCAACTATGGATCAATGGTCTATGGCTCTGCCAGACCCTCGGCCTTAAAGATGCTGGATCCCATTCATCACCAAGACTTCGACTCTGCACTGGGGCTTTCCGTACCTCTCCAGTTCAAAGCATATACATTGAATCTTATGAACCTTCTCTACACCTTCGCCGTTTGCAACTATCTTTACAGTATACTTCGAAACTTTGTTCCTCACCAAAGCATCCCACCTGGGAATGTGTTATTCTTTTTTGGTGGGCAGTACTTTTTCAGAACAGATGATCTGTCATTGCTCCATTTGGCCTTCGCATCCAGGCGCAATTGGATGAATTGGGTCTGTCCTTGGATAACATTGCAGATTCCACAGGTCGGCCCATCCCACCATGGCTAATTACAAACCCCAAATGTGACCTTTCTTTCAGTCATCTAAAAAGGCAGATACTCCAGATTGGAAGTACCGTCTTTTATTCAATGAACATCTTTCAAACAATCATTCAGTTCCCATTTATACAGATGGTTCCAAATCAAGTGATTCAGTGGGCTCTGCTATGATTTGCTATGGGTCAGTAGTTGCGTGCAGAATCTCCTCTACAGCTTCTGTGTTCACTGCTGAACTGTATGCCATATCTCTTACCCTTGATCATATTGCAGCTGAGCAGTACTCCAACTGCACTATTTATACTGATTTGCTTAGCTCTATACTTGCCTTGGAATCGCTACACGTTAGCTCACATCCTATTCTCGCTGATATACGAAACCGACTGGCCCATTTCTCATTAGCAGCTACTTCAATCCAGTTTTTCTGGATACCAGGCCATGTTGGTATTCGTGGGAATGAGCTTGCAGACATGGCAGCTAAATATGTCTGCTTCATCACCATCACCCCTATGCCTATTCCGTACATGGACTATGGTGTTGTCTTCAAGGCTTGGCTCCGTGCCATCTGGCAGTCCACTTGGAGTGAGCAACACAACAACAAACTTTTTCAAATCAAACCTAAAATTGGAGTTTGGCCATCTAGCTTCTGTAAAGTTCGGAAGGAGGAAGTGGTTCTCGCTAGGCTACGCATTGGTCACAGTTTTTTAACTCATCATTTTCTTTTATCTGGAACTGATGCACCAATGTGTAGTTTGTTTAACACTCAAATCACTATCAGCCACGTTTTACTTTCTTGCCATTGTTACAATCCTCAACGACAGCAATATTTTAAACATATTTTTTCCAAGGGTCAGTCTGTAACATTGGACAGAGTTATTGGTGATGGTGACTCCGTCCACCTTGTTAACGTTTTTAATTTTTTAATGGCCATTAATCTTTTTAATCTCATTTAAAGGTTGCATATTTATTCATTACACCTTTTTAATTGTGGCTCCTTTTTTACAGTTTTAATCTTTCTCATTCAATTTGACATTGGACAATGGCCAGAACAATAAATAACTCAACACCAGGACTGGAAAGGCCAACTTCAGGTGACTAACGCTACTGTTTGAACTACTCGTTAGTCATCCTGGCGAGTTGTTATTATACTTTTGCTACATATCGTTTCACACTTTTACTACTTTACTTTTTATTACTGGCCATATTGATTCATAACCTGGAACCAGGATTGGAAAGACCAACTTCAGGTGACTGACGGTGGTTTTTATTCTTACCTGTTAGTCTTCCTGGTGGGTTATGATCATTACCATTCTGCTACAGGTAGTTTTTTACATCTTTGTTGAGTGGATGTCAACATTGGATTTTGTGCCATTTTCTGTTTTAATTGCCGTTTTGCTTTTATCTTCAATTACTTTTACAAATTTTACTCCATTTACTTGACTTTTATCTTTTTACTGAACATTTGGCTACTCATTATTATGATTTTGCCGAGTGTCTTTTAAAACTTTAATTCTTTTACATTTTGATAATAGCTGCTATGACACATAACCCAGAACCAGGACTGGAAAGGCCAACTTCAGGTGACTGACAGTGGGTCTTGAACTTACCTGTTAGTCTTCCTGGCAGGTTATGATCATTACCTTTTTGCTAGAGTAAATACCTTATAACTTCTTATACTCTGCCTTCTATCTTAACGTTGTAGACTAGGTGTCAACATTGGTTTTATACCTTTTTGTTTTACCTTCATTTCCATTTATGTCTTTTACTACATTTATTTATTTATTTTTTATATTTTTTATTTTATTTTTTTTACTTTTTTTTTGTATGTCTGGCACAGATAGCCTTGTTGCTTTGTGCCATAAAACACTAAATCAATCAATCAATCAATTCTTTGAAATAAGAACTAAAACTTGGATAGCATGAAATTTTGGATCATAACTCACATTATATTTGTAATTTCATTTACATGCATTAATAACAAAGATACATTTTTAAATTTTGAATGTAATTCGGTGACTTGCACAGAAAAGTGTTTAAAGGGGTACTTGTTTTGAAAGGGTTAAATAATGCACCAAAGAACATGGAATAGTAATGTACAAAAAGCATATAGTGTGTCATTGCTATTGCTACTTTTCTAATTATATATGACTAGGCTATAAAAGTTATGTTTTGTTGAAGTGATGTTAATATTATAATGAGTAATTTACATAAAATTACATACTTCTTCAGAAATAAAGAAGAAATGCCCAGATAGAAAGTGTCATAATTTTCATATTAGAAAACAATTCTGGATTTTTGTAATATTTCTTCATAAAAACTAAAACATACATACTAATAAAATTTGAATTATTATCTTCAATTTTACACCAAATTTATTCATATACCATGATGAAAGAACTATTTTTTATTATTAAAGTTTTGAATGTAACTTACCAACCCATCATAAAATGCAGAAAACAGTGTTTGTGGTGAGAGGATTAATTACTTACTAATTTATATTTTGTGTATGCAGCATCTAATACTTGTAAGTCCCAGGAGTTTCAATGCAAAAACATGCGATGTATTTTGAAGCAATTCTATTGTGATGGTGATAATGACTGTGGTGACTTTTCTGATGAGCCTATTTCATGTGGTAAGTTTATACATTAAAGTACTAAAATTATGTTTATTTGTGTTTCATGTCTGAAGTCAAATTCTTCGTTTGCTCCTGATTAATAAAGGTCTACTTTTCAAAAGTACTTTAGTCACAGGATTTTATGGTTTTTGATTTCTTGAAAGTACGTGTTTTATTGATGTCATGAATGAAATGTTATATGTGTGTTGTTTATTTAGGTAACAATATTTTATTTGAATGCTAATTTTGTAAAATGTTAGCTAGTTATTGTTTTTTCACTAAATGTGTGAAGGTTCTGCTTTTAACATTATTTACTGTTTATACAGTATACAAAATAATATTTAAATGAAATATTTGTTTTGTTCACAAAAATTTGCCTCAGTGTTTTCCTTTCTTTTTTGAACCAACAGAAAATCTGAATATACCATTCATTGTATAGTTGACAAAACTTTTATATAATTGTTCTATTTTTATATCTCTGTAATCAAATATTATACAATTTCATATCCTGCTTTTATCAGAAGTGTGTGCATGTCCTAATCTGTTTGTCTGTATTGTAAGATATTATTTGAAAGTTTTGTTTCTATATTTATATAAAAAGCTTTACATTTGAGTTGAGCATTGCATGATAGTTATTTTGTTTGGGAATACATTGAAGGGTTTGGTGATTCATGTGTTTGCTGCTGAAAATGCTCTGTACTTTGCTTGTCAGTCCATTAAAATAACAGTCACTTCCACTATTTGATTCGAAAACTCAAAGAAACCCCTGGCTAACTGGCTATCCTCCTTCTGGTTTGTAACTCAAAATTAAGAGACAGCACACCTCATCTAACTGTTCAGCCCATTCATGAATAAGTGCTGATTTGGTTAGAAATTTCAACTGGTATTTGTTGTATGTGATATAAAAAACTTGTATGAGTTTTGTTTCCTTTTTCTACCTGAAAATATGAAAATGTATGTGTTTGTGATTTATCACACATTTTTATGTGTGTTTCACATTCTTGATTATTATCATATTTTTTGTAAATGTGTAGTGTTCATGTTTAATCAACAGTATGTAAATATGTGCTGTTTATTTTTTGGAATGAACAAGAAGATTGCTTTTCTCCCTTTTTCATCAGAAGTGTTTGTGAACGTTGTCTTTCCTCAGTTAGTCATTAAAGTATATTGAATATAATGTTTTTCTCATTTAGTACTGAAAAAACTAGTGTTTTTTCTGAGACAAAAAAGTAGTCTTTTAACTCTATATGAATGGTCATTTTGACCTATCTTGAAACATCTGTTAACCATTAAATTGTATGAAATATAACTTTTAATATAATAAATTCACAAAATGTGTCAATCTTTTGTTAAACAATGCATTTTATACACAATAAATATCATATTTCTATTTTTTCAGTATTTTTACTAAAGATTTGTCTGTGAATTTATGGAGGTTTAATCAGATTCTGACTAGTCAGTCCAAAATGATTTTTATGCTAATAATAAAAATACTTTTTTACATTACAGTATTCAAATTTCATTTACACAGCCTGTGTGATTATAAAAAGTTTTTCATTAATTTAAACTGTATTTTATCTGTTATTTTTGATACCCTAACAACATACAGTCATGTAAAAATGTTAGGGCACCCTATGAAAGCCTGTGTATTTGTGTAACATTTTTGGATACATAGATATTTAATCTCAATTTCAACAATACTGAGAAATTATAGGAATACAGCTTAACAATTAAAACTGAAGAAAAGACTTTTCAAGATCTTCTGTAAATGTAATTCTACAAAAATGCATATTCTGAGGAAAAAGTTAGGACATCCTACCCCCTAATAGCTAGTGTTACCCCCTTTTGGCTGAAATAACTGCAGTGAGACACTTTTTGTAGCCATCTACCAGTCTCTTACACCAGTCTGAAGAAGATTTGCCCCACTCCTCAATGCAGAATTTTTTCAGCTGTGAGATGTTTGAGGGGTTGCTTGCATGTACAGCCCGTTTCAAGTCACCTCACAGCATCTTGATGGGATTAAGATCTGAGTTTTGACTTGGCCATTCCAGGACTCTCCATTTCTTAGTTTTCAGCCAGTCCATGGTAGATTTACTGGTATGTTTTGGGTCATTGTCGTTTTGCAAGGTCCAATTTACCTTCAGCTTTAATTTTCTTACAGATGGACATGTTTCTCAAACACCCTCTGATACACAGTAGAATGCATGGTGGATTCTATGATTGTGAGCTGTCTAGGTCCTGCTGCAGCAAAGCAGCCCCAAATCATGACACTTCCATGTCCATGCTTCACAGTTGATATGGTGTTCTTTTCCTAGAATGCTGTATTTGGTTTACGCCAAACATGTCCTCTGTTCTGGTGTCCAAATAATTCAGTTTTGGACTCATCTGTCCAAAGAACTTTTTTTCAGGAGTCCTGGTCTTTTTCTACATTCTCTCTGGCAAACTTCAGTCTAACTTTGATGTTCCTCTTTGAGAGCAAAGGTTTCCTCCTTGCACACCTCCCATGCAAGTTAAACTTTTCAGTCTCTTTCTGATTGTAGAGGCATGTGCTTTCACATAAACAGTAGCAAGAGCCTACTGTAGGTCCTGTGATGACATGTTAGGGTGTGTGGCAACCTCTTTTAGCATTTTGCAGTCTGCTCTCAGGGTGAACTTGCTTGTACAACCAGACCTGGGCATGTTGGCAGTTGTTTTGAAAGTCCTCAACTTGTTGACTATTTTCTTGACAGTGGAATGGCAGATTTCAAAATGGTTTGGGATATTTTTAAATCACCTACCAAACTCATAAGCTACTACTATTCTCTTTCTGAAGGCCTCAGACAGCTCTTTTGCTCTCACCATGGTGCTCACTCTCACTTCAACAGTCAGGAGCACACCAAACTAAATGTTTGAGGTTTAAATAGGGCAAGCCTCATTCAAAATGCTGAGTAACGATCTTCTAATAATGTGCACTTGGTGTGATACCACTGTGTGTGAGCTGAGCCATTTTAATTGGGAATAAATGTGGGTGTGTTCTGACTTTTTCCTCAGTTAGAATATGCATTTTTTTGTAGAATTACATTTACAGAAGATCTTGAAAAGTCTTCAGTTTTAATTGTTTAGTTATATTCCTATAATCTCTCATTATTGTTAAAATTGAGACTAAATATCTATATATCCAAAAATGTTACAAAAATACACAGGCTTTCATAAGATGCCCTACCTTTTTTACATGTCTGTATACACTCAGTAAGGTAAGTTTGATTGACTTTGTAACTGCCACATAAAAATATCAATGAAATCTAAATTACACATTTTCTTTCTGGAGTGAATGCACATTTTAACACAAAATTATAGTTATTTATCCAAAACATTTTAAAATCCTTTTAACAGTTTACATCCGTTTTTATTTTGTTTTATTGCTCTTTGAAATGTGTATAACAAATAATCCCACAATGCAATCTGTAAATCACATGACAAATGCACAGCTTAAGCTACAGTATTGAATGATGTTTGCACAGACTATTATTTCTGTTTCTTTATCTAACCTGTTAAGTTTATAATTTTTATTGTAGTTGTTTTTTTATAAAAGGAAATAAAAAATGTACATAAACAACAAATAAATATTTACATTTGGCTTCTGTTGGCCTGCAGATGAAACTTAATCCTATTTCCTTAAACAGTATAACTTGTAACTAAAATAATATTTATTATTTAAAACATACATTTAAGACCCAAAAACAATAACACATTTAAAGCAAACAATTGCTATTGCTATTTTATTTCAACTGGCTTTCTAACTAAAATGTAGGAGCTTTAAAATAATTTCCTTAGCTTTTCAGTCTGAACTTGGTGATATCAATTTTCAGTTTGAAGGTGATTTAACTAAAATTCTGAACTCGGAACAAATTAGCATTAAGTGTTATTGGGCCATTTTTTTATTTTTCTGTTGGTTATAAATTATGAGAAGCCTCAGCAATATAATTTGTAACTTGTTGGAGAGAGGATGTGGCAAGTGGGTCTAACTTTCTGGCTTCTGGCTCTGTAAACAAAGAAGATTGAAGGATTTAAATATTACAATATGCATTAGTTATATTTGGACTGCAGAGAGCAATTTACATTAAACTATGGATATTGTAGAATGATGATGAGAAAATAGAAAATGGGCAAGTTAAAACAAACAGATTTCATATTACAAAGACAAGGGAAGGTCAAGAAATTGTTTATATTCTTCATTTTGAAATTAGAAATGATATTTGCACAATGTGAACTACATTTTGATGCCATATTTTTCCAAAGGTGTTGATAATAAAGTAGATTAATTTAATTTTAAATGTTACTCTGTAAAATGCTGTGACATTTGCACTTTTACCTCCCCATAGCAAGAGAGTTAATATTGTGTTCCCATTTTAATCTTAATGTAGTGTGTTTTATGCATTTAAATAATTTCATATTTAAATTTTGTGTTATTGTTGTTTTCATGTAGTCCACAGACCATGTATTGAAGGAGAGTTTCAATGTGAGAATAAACGTTGTATCCCTAAGACATGGATGTGTAATGGTATTAGTGACTGTGGTGATGGGTCTGATGAGGACCCCAGTCAGTGTGGTGAGTGAAAATCTGATTTAATATACTCTTTTTTTAAATACAATTTAATGAGATTGCTCTGTTTAGTTTTCTCTTTTTGAAACTGTCTCTTATGTTGTGTTTTTTTCATTCACTAACATATAATTTCAATATACTTTTATCCAGCAAAAAATGTGACACAACCAGCTTGTGGTGATGGAGAGTTTGAATGTGAGAATGAAGTGTGTATTAATTCTACTCTGTTGTGTGATGGAGAGAATAACTGTGGAGACTTCTCTGATGAACTCAAATGTAGTAAGTACATACACAATATCCTTACTAAATAAAGATACTTATAGGAATACATTATTTGTACTAATAAGTTCTTTAAATCAGATTTAGAAAGTACATAGTCTACATAGAATTATAGTTTATTAATCAATTAATGACAGTGAAACAGATGTGTAGATTGCTGGAATTAATTTGAATGTTTTTTTCTAACCACAGTTGTTAATTTATTGAAAAGCAGAATTTAAAAAAATTATCTTAACCCTAATGTTAGCTAGCTGATTGCATTGCAGATTATCTTGAAGTTTAAACCTGCATAATGCACCCTTGTGGAACAGTAGCATGTCTTTGGAATTACTACACTAGAAACCAGGTTTTGATATGTAGGAGTGGGCAGAGTACAAGTAGCCCTTTGTGTAGTTTTGTGCTTTATTATAAACAACAATCTGCATAATTGTATTAACAAAAATATAGGGGGATTAATGATTATTTTCTGTAACATAACAGAAATTTGATAATTAATCTGTTTTTTTGCATGGTCAATTTTATAAGTAAGATCATATAGTCTGAAAAAATCTCCAAAAACATGGCATCTGTAAAAAGAAAACAATCTAAATGTGTAAGATTGTACATTACAAAATTCATGTGCAGTTTTTATTATTTTAGTTATTTTTGTTAGAATCTTATTATGTGAATTTTTTTATTATTCTGTAATTTGCACAGTATAAATAATTAAGTATTAGTTTAAAGTTGAGTTTATATGAAATATTTTTGCATAAAAAAATGTAAATGAAAGTGGCAAAATATTTGATGGTGTTGTTAAGTTCTTTAAATAATTACAGATGTTCTTGAGCTGTATTTTAACTATGTTTTTTGTTATATAGACATCAACGAATGTGAATCTAGTGAACTGTGTCCCCATTTGTGTGAAGATTTGCCTGTTGGTTACAAGTGCAGTTGTTTTGAAGGCTACAGGCCAATAGAAGATGGAAAAATTTGTGTTGGTGAGGAACATCAGTGAAACTTATGTTTCTGTTGTTTTCTTTTCCTTTTACACGCTAGAAATTTTGTGGAGAAACTAAAACACCTATTTTTTCTGAAGTATTCATTAATATATATATAAAGACACTTGTATGATCCTGTGTTGTTATTCTATTATATGTGTAGTGTAAGTAATAGATCCTTCTGAGTATTATAGCTCATTTTGCTAGAAAGAAGCATTTAAATTTTTAAGTTTTTGTTAGCATTAACTTAATACCTCATTATAACAAACTTATTCTAATTCAGCTGACTTATATCTGCATTTATAATAAAGTTTTTTGTTCTGATATGACTCTAATTTTATTGTTGTTCTCTTTTAATTGTGTTTTACAAATATTAGTTGTTATATTAATTTAAAAAATATATATATGAGATTTACGCATACAGCCTAGTATCGCTTTAGTTGAATGTGTAATATTTAAGATGAAATCAAACTTGTATGTCACCTACTTAATGATAAAGTGCTCTTTGAAAACCTATAAGTATTTGAAATTTTTAATGATTCATGAACAACTCTGGTTCTGAGTTTAACAGAAATAGTAATTATTGATTGTCATGTATTTTATTTATAGACTTGGATGAATGCAAAGAAAAATACCCATGCAGCCATTATTGTAGAAATATTGTTGGATCATATGTCTGCTCTTGTGCTGAAGGATACATTGCTAGACATGAAGGTCATTCTTGTAAAGCCAACAGCAGTATGTATTCATTTTAAATTTACTTTTATTATAATAGAGTATAATGGTCATTCTTGTAAAGTCATTTTATCATGTTGGGTTTCTCTAGTTAGAAGTAAATCACAACACATCGTTTAGCATGTCTCAACTGTTAATCCAAGATTTTGTGGTTCTTGTCCCATTGCTGCAAACATTTACTCACGTTTTGGTACTGCAGATGCACTATAAGAGTGGTTGTCAGATCCTGCTGATGAAAAACGAGTAGCTCAAGACTTGATGGTGGTGCTGGGGACAAAATTAGAAATGGCTCTGCCCAGATAGTGTTTGTATAACATTAATAAAATTGTGAAACAAACACACTTAAAGCTATGATAATGCTCTTTAAGCTTTCTTCAGAATGGCAATATTGAGTGTATTTCTTATAGTCAGCATTACCCTGTGTCTACTTTTTCTTTAAATTTTAACACAAATGAAGATAATTGACATGAGCTAAGTGGTAGTTTGTATGTGTTCTAATGTTGTTCTTGTAACAGAAGTAAAAGTTATTTTCATAATGACTACAGTAGTATCTACTAACTCTTTGGTCATAATAATAAGAATGAATACTCTTTGTTTCTAAATTAACAGTAGTATGAATTATCTTTTAATTTGTTAATTGCTGTAATTCAACAGTCACACGTGGTCATCTGTAAACAGGTACATTGTATTCAAACTAAGAGTTGGTGCTGTAATTTTTATGCACATTAGGTTTGATTTTTAAGACTAAGTTGTTATCAGTGATAGTATGTTACCATAGATTTCGTATTTGCCTCAGTGTTTCATGAGATTTTACAATATAAAAGGTTAGAATTTGTTATGGTATTCTGAACTTGCTCCACAATATATTGAACAGTTTTCTTTTAATTTTATTACATTTTAGATTATATTGATGCACTAACCCTGCAAAAATATTCACCTCACCCCAACCCATGTAAAGTTTCCAGTCATGAAACTTTCAAATGGGTATTTATATTTATAATCTACACAATCTACTCCAAACTGAGAAAGCCAAACAAATGTTGATATTGTGTAAGTAAATTAGGTTTTCAAAGAAAATTAGAATATTCTTAAATATGTAAGTATTCAACCCTTTTGTTATGGCAACCCTAAAGTGTAAAAAATTAGTTTAAAAGATCACAAAATCTGTGTAATGGTCTCTGTCCATGAGTAATCAAAGTGATTTAACTTGACTTTAGAGTAAATACATCTGTTCAAACCACAACTAATAGCGGCTGGACAATGACTTGAAGCACAAGGCCAAAACCATATTGGAGCGATTTCAAAAGAAGGAAGTGAATGTGCTAGAGTGTAACCCATCAAAGTTCGAACTTGAAACCATTGGAAAATTTATTGCAAAACTTGACGATTTCTATCCATCAGTGATCTCAACGAACTTGTTAGGATCAGAATAATTTTTCCAGGAAGAATGGGCAAAAATGACACCATCTAGTTGTACAAAGATTTGAAACAGTGATTGCTACCAAAGATGATTCCATCAAATACTGATTTAGAGAGCTGAGTAAAATAGGCAATCAACAAATTTTAATTTATATATTTACTGTGCAGATTTTGTTGATATTCAACCTCCTTCACAAATAACGATGTTATGTTTGGTCATTAGTGTTTTGAAAAAAACAAAACAAGTTCGTTATAAAAATTGTTTACATTATTTGTATTTCATCATTATTGGTAGCAGGTGAATACTTTTGAAATAGATGTAAACTCTGAAAAATTAGAAATGTGATTTCAAATAAACATTACTTAAACCATGTGACCAATGCAAGGTTTTGTGTTTTATAATAATGAATATTTAACAATAAAATATTACAAATTATTTGGAGATTTAAAACTTTCAGTGTGGTTTATGTTTTCCAGGTGTGCATCCCAAGTTAGTTTTCTCAAACTCTTACTACATCCATAAGGTAGACTTAGTAAACCATAGCACTGAACTCGTGGCTCAGAACCTGACTAATGCTGTAGCTCTGGACTTTGATTGGTCAGAAAAATGCCTTTATTGGTCTGAGGTTACCACCACTGGAAGTAGCATTAACAGAATGTGTAACAACCAAACTGTGCCACAAGTAGGAATTTTTGTTTTTATTTGTTGTTGTAGTTATTTTGTAGGTATTTTGTGTACTATGATTGTACAGAACACGTGTATATTGTTTTAGAGGTTCTATCAGTAAGAGCAATATTAACAGTTCCTAGTTTGTACTATAGTTAGAAATGTTTTACTAAAAAACTATAAATTCTGTAGATGTTCCTTGCTTTGATTGGACACAACAGTGCCATTTATATTGATGTTAGCTTGTGTACATATGTGACAGAATACACAGTTCAATTCAAAACAAAACTAGCATTACATTGTATATTTTAAACAACTAGAGTTACAAAATTAGATTATTTTATTATTATAATTCTTGGATGCTTTTCTTATTACTTTTATTGTTAAAAATTGTTCCCTTTTATTTAACTTGAATAATGTTGTACATTTATCAGTTGTTATAAATGACAGGTGTTGCATAAGGTGACAGTTCAGAGTCCAGATGGACTAGCAGTAGACTGGATTGGAAGAAATTTGTACTGGTGTGATAAAAGAAAGGACACCATTGAAGTATCGAGACTAGATGGTAAATTCCGTAAGATCTTGATTCGTAAGAACTTAGAAGAACCTCGTGCCATAGTTCTGGATCCTTATGAAGGGTAAATATCTTTAATTGAATATACCAGTCTGGAATTAAATGTCAGATTGTTGATCACTACTTTTAATGTGGTTTGATAGAACTTCTGGTTCTATAGGAAAACTGAGATTGTTTTGATTTTTTGAAATAGCTAATTTTTTTTTACATTTCATCACAAGAGTCAAGAATAAAAATGCAACAGTTGAGTCTAAGTCAGTTCTAATCATTGTGTGGATGGGAATACATGCAATAATCTGTATTAACTAAATCATTTAGAATAAGCAGTTTCAAACATAAAACTTATTTAAAATACTACCATAAAACTCCTGTCAAAAATGACAGGAAATCATTGTTGAATGATTGATGAAAACTGTAAAATTTGACTAAAACAAATTTGTCTGTACCTTGAAAATGCACCCACTCTTGAAGGAATTCTTTAATCACCATATTTTTAGTAAAGCTACACAGAAAGATGAAGTGTAATCATTAACAAAAGTGTGTGTGTACTCTGAAAGAGACTTAAAAAGCACTCTTGATTCTTTTCACTGTATTCCAAATCAGGAAGTAGAAAACATAGTGCAGGAATTTTAAATATAAATTTTCAACTCTTTTGACTGTACAATGGGTGAAAGATATTTTATTGTAATAAATATTTTTATTTTTTTATCTTATCATCAAAACGTAATTAGTAAATTGAATTTCATTATTAATCCTATAAAACAACACCAAACAAAATTTTACTGGAGGCTAAACCTTCTGTGCCAATGTTGTATCACATGCAGACATCTCTTGATATTTCTCATTGTTAATAATCAAAGTAAAAAGGAAAGAAAAATAAAACCGCAACAGTAAACTAAAAGTTAAATGTAAAAATGTGTAACTGTACACATAACACGAGAGAGATATTGTAAAATTATTCGGTGAAGAGTTAATAGTACGTATACATTTCCATTTTTTAATTTTTGACATTTCATTGCACTGTGCATTGACATAAGAAATAGAAATAATGATGTTGTGAAGAAAATAGTCAATGAAGTTAAATTATTTTCTTTGAAAAACTTCTGATATTCATTTAGGAAGTTTTACACTTTATGAAAATGAAAAATATGAGAACTATAAGACATAAAGATATTTTTATAATTATATAACGTCAAAATCACTTTGCAGGTGAATTTTTCAAAGATCTAGCTCAATTAATTCTGTTAAATAACGAATTTGTGGTAGAAGTAGTAGAAAAAATCGAAATTAAGTATTTTTTAATGCTATATACTTGTATTAAAGTTCTTGTTTTAAACATCTTATCCACAGGTTTTAATTGTTATAAGAAATCAATCTTAATTAACATACTTGAGTCTGAAGTTCATCATTATTGTCAGGTTAAATGAGTTTAAACTGATAAATGGCAGACATCATCAATTGATGATTCCATGCTTTACATTCAGTACAGTTATCATCAATTGATCACACAAGCTAAAAACATTAGTTGGCAACCACCTCAGACTGTGGTGACTGTACTCACTCAAAGCATTGCACCTGAGTCATTTTCTCAATATAAGTCATGGAGCAGAAAAAAACGGGAACGAAGCAAAAACATTTTTTAAACATTAAAAATGAAGTATTAGTACATGATAATAATTCTAATGAAGAATAAAACTTTTCAAAATTTTCATCATTATCAAGTTCAATTGTTTCCGGCTCTGAACACGATTTAGATAGTGAATTGTAATCCATAAATGAATTAGAATCCTGAAAATCTGGCTAAGGAATGATTTTGATCCATTTATTCATTCTTTTGATCGTAGAAATGCTGGACTCACAAATGAATTCAGTCTCACAGATTAATCTAAAGAATGTGAACTTTTTATTGCTGTATTTGATCAAAGTATAATGAGTCATGTTGTGTAAGAAACAAACAGATGTTATGAGTTTTGTAAATCCTTGAATTTCAAAGACAGTGAAAGTAACACTCCCATTACTTCATAAAGTAAGAAATGGAGAGATGTAAATATTGACGAAATGTATGCTTTTTCTGCTCTGGTGATGTTTATGCCACATGGGAAAACCTGTGTTGGATGATTATTGGAAGAATGATTCTCTTATGGGAACTTCAGTTTTTCCAGAATACATTACTCAAGATTGATTCAGAGAGATTCTCAGATATTTGTGCTTTACAAGTAACAAAGAGCCTAAAGCAATAAAATCAATTATGGAAAGTTGAGGAAGTGTTTACAATGATGAAGAATAAAGCTAAAGAATCTCTTTATCCATTTCAAAAAGTATTTATTGATGAATATATGATTATTTTCAAAGGTTGCATTGTTTTCAAGCAATAAAATCCAAGCAAGCATCTTAGATTTGGAATAGAGATCTTTTTATTGTGATTGTGAGACAGAAATTGTAATAGATATAATTTATCTATTCTACAACTGATATAAATGTCTCCAAAGATCCCCAATTAGGATTTTCAGAATCAGTTGTAAAGCAATTGATAAAAGACTACGCTGGGAAAGATCATATATATACTAATAATTATTATACAAGTCCAGAGTTATGCAACTTTTTCTTTGGAAATAAGACTAGTTTTTGTGTAACAGTTTGAACTAATCAGGAAAACATGCCTAAATTTACACCTCCAAAGAAGGGAGATGTTGAGACCACAAAGCATCTTGTCACTTTGCTTAGTAAAGTATATAAAGGTGAAATGAAATACAGGGGAAAAGACGATTACAAAATTAAGTAACCAATAACTAAACCTGACATGGTTTTAGATTATACTATCAACATGAAGCTTGTTCACAAAAGTGACATGCAAATTGGACAAATTGCTTGCCTTCACAAATGTGTGAAGTGGTACAAGAAGCTCATTTTTTTCACCTAATTTTTATCTCATTTTTGAATTCTTATAACATTTATCTAATAAAAAGAAGCCATCATGGAGGCAGTTTAGTTAAAATGTAGTTTATCAGTTATTGGAAAGGTATGGAAGGGTGACAAAGATCTTTCCGAGGAACACTTAGCTTAACTGTTCCTGGTAAACTTGTTGGGAAAGAAGCATTTTCTCGGCACTTTTTAGAAAGCATTCTAACCTCAGGAACTAGAAAAATTGGTCAAAGACAGTGTCACATATGCATGCATACAACAAAAAAAGAAGTGAAAGATAGTGACTACATGGTGTAAAGAATGTAGAATAGCATTGGGCATTGGAGAATGTTTTCATGATTTTCATATTTTGAAAAACATTTGAACTTGTAATAAATAAATCTATTATGCTTTTCTTTTCATTTTCTTTCATACTTTTTCAAAGTTCTTAATAAAAATGCTAAAGATTTTTAAGAATTTTTTGTTTCCCAAGTTTTCATGTCCGTGGTGAGCTGCTACCAACCACATTCCCAGTGGTTAAGGGTTAAGTTCTTGTTATAAGAATATACTTTTAAAAACACTTATCAATCTCCCTTAATGTGAGAATTGTAACATTTTCTCTCTAGTATATCATTTTCCTCTCCCATCAGTGTGTATTCCTGTAAGGAGACTTTCCAGGGAAGGTTCTGTTTTTTTCAGTTTACATTCTCTGGGATCTAAACATCCACCCACATGTTTACTGTGCATGGTAATCCATGAAGGGAAGAAAAGGAATTTGGTGGTTGAGGGGTTCAACCCTAATGCACCACTTTAGCCTTAAATTCCTACAGAAGGGTGGCCTTGAGGTAGCCCTCCCTAGGGTCAGTTGGTTGGTTCACTTGGACTAAGGTCAATCAAGTACCAGTGTTGGATGTTTTCAATATGTGTTGTGAACATTGTATCTGATGCTGATATTTGGGTGTAGTGCTCACAAAATCCTGGTGTTGCTGTACTGTCCTTGTTTGTCATTGTAGTGCATCCCCTTGTAGGGGTCCATTGTGGTGGGTGGGTTAGTGGGCACTGAAACATTCTTTTTTATTATGGATCCTTCAAATAAAAACTTAAATAAAATAGTGAAAAAACAGTCCATAGGTAAACAACACATCTTAAAGATTCTTAGCAGCAATCTTCAACATCTGTAACACCTGTATCTCATTTTTTTATATTACATTCTCTTTCAGACAAATCTTTAGGGCAAATTTAGAGGGACTTGCTGGTTCTCCAAAGTCAGTAAAGAAGCTTCACTCTGGAGATATATTGGTGGAAACATCCACAACTAAACGTAGTGAATTGTCTTACATTCAAAAGCAATTGGAGATATACCCATTGAGGTTATACCCCATGCTACTCTGAATTCGTTATGAGGAGTTATTGTTGAGAGGGATTTGAAAAAACATGCCCAAGATGAAAATTCATGCTGGTTTCTCCACTCAAGGATTTTCTGCAGTGAGGTGTATCTCCACTTGCAAAGATGGAATTATGATGCCTACCAATATCTTCATTTTAACATTTGCCACCTTCAAGGGAGGTTATCTTAATTGTAATGTATGGCCATACATTCCAAGCCTTCTCAGATGTTTCCAATGTCAGCAGTTCAGTCATTGAGTGCTTGTGAGTGTGTAATGGACCATCATTGTATCAATTACAATAGCTCTCACCCATCCTAATTTCGTTCTTGCCATAAGTGATTGGAAGAAAAAGAGGTGCAGCATTTGAAGGCGATTCAAAACATTATTTACTCTGAGGCTTGAAAGTTGCTGTCCACCACATCATTTTGGATATATGCTGCTGCACTTCATTCCACTACTAAAGTGGGAGTGCAGATGGATTTCTCTGTGCCTTCAAAAGAATTGTTTTCAAACCATGTGAAAAATCATTTGTTCATGTCCTAAGTTGCTGGAATCTTCTTCCAACAACAAAGACCTGCTCAATCGACCCAGTGGATGATTCTTGAAGATCTGCAGACCTCCCTCAAATAAAGAAAAGGCATGGTGAGAAACAGAAGGGCTCTCCATCCAGTTCACCTCCACATAAATAAAAATGGCCACCTTGATACAATGGAACTGTTGAGGTTTACATTCTTATCTGAATGATATTAAAGCACTGATTGCTTCCTACCATCCTGTATATCTTTCTTTACAGGAAACAATTCTGAAACCTGCCAATACAGTCACCTTTCAACAGTTTTCTTTGTACAAAAGTGACAGACTGTGTGATGGAAGAGTGGCACTGTTGTTTGATTAGCATGTGCCTACCCTGTCTTTGCCACTCAACACACCCTCGTAAGCAATAGCTATCCTTTGGTCATACCATCACTTAGTTCTCACTACCTGTCTACTGAAGAGACCTATAATCAATCAGACCTTGATGCTCTCATCAAACAGTTGCTGTCTCCCTTTTTAATCCTGGGGGCTTTAATGGCCATCATCCCCTCTGGGGAAGTGCTAATATTGATTGGAAGGGTTGCTCCATAGAGCGTATGCTCTCTGATTACAACGTTTCTCTTTTCGATAGTGGTTCTTATACTTATTTCTGTGCATCTAATCACTCCTTTACTGCTACTGATCTCTCAGTTTGTTCTCCTTCACTATTCTCCCCCTTTTCATGGAAGGTTGACAGTAACCCACAAGATAGTGATCATTTTCCTATAATTTTGAGAGAGACAAGCTGTAGTCGATGCCACCTGATCCACATGCCCTGATGGAAGCTGGATCAAGTCAACTGGCCCTTTTTCATTGCTCTTGCAAAACTTGATCCTGCCATCAACAGACAACTGCATGGCAGTAGTAACTGACTGTATTATACATTTTTCACTATATTCTCATTCATGGTAGAACCCTGTCTGCCACATGGCATGGAAGGTACAAAATTGGGCCTGGGATACTTTTTGTAGGTGTTTCATACTCTCAAACTGCATCACTTTCCAGCATGCCCGTGCACAAGCTCGGTGGGTAAGACGTTAAAGCCAGTAAGAATCTTGGATTAAGTTCACAACCAGCATAACTTTTATCACCAGTTTCAAAGTCTTATGAGTCAAGATTCAAAAGTTCAATAGTTAATATAATTCTGTCTCCCTCTCGATCTTGCTCTCTGACAGCCAGGAAGTAGCTGATACTCTAGGTGAAAGCTTTTGCCAGGTATCTAGCACTTTTGCTTCATCCTCCATTTATTATACTGTATCATTTATAATCAATAGAGCACCAGAGTTATGAATGATCAAATGACATATTATTTCTGTACAGAGAATTATCTATTTTGCTTCCAGCACAAACTTTATTCACATTGGAAAAATATTGAAGAGCTTAGCTCAAATTTTAATGACTCATATTGCGTACTAAGAAAGTCAGAAAAAATTATGTGTATAAAACATTGTCTTCTTTTTACGTGTTATTTTTCTTAAATGGAATATTTAATGACATAAATATTTTTTAATTTTGTAATACAACTAGTGTTAGAAAAGTAGTTTAGGCTTCAGTTTCATCAACAGTCAACAGCAAAAAACACCCAGGTAATTACCGTATTTCTTATTTTTCATATTTTTTTTATTATTATTATAAAAGTGAGTAACATGTAAAAATCAGAAACTTATTAAGTTAGATTAAGTAAGGAAAAGAAAAAATACTTCATAAGAAATATTATTCTTGCAAATAGTTCAGTTGTTATGTAATTTAATGCAGTAAGTAAGCTACACCTTTGTTAAGGATATGCAACTTATATGGTGGGGTTATTAGTTAAACACAGGTCAAAGAGCAGTAAAGCTATAAGAGTCAAATAGGAAACATGTATACAGTTATGAGCTTTAGGCTATTTAGGATAAAGAATTTCAATTTCCTGTTACAACTTGAAGTCATTCTAGAAATAAAAAAATAATTATACTTTATATTTTTGTAAGGTGGTAGACAGAATGTATATAGAGTTATGGTAGGATATACAACAGTTGAAATATAAAGTTTTCTGGGGAAAAATATTCTATAAGTGATTTTAGCAATTACATAAATAAAATTTGACAGTTTTTCCAATAAAGAACAATATTTTAGCATCAACAAGAAAATCACTTTGCACTGAATTTAACTTTTTAAACATATATTCAAGATTCAGATATATATTATATTTCTTGTTTTTCATGTTTATTCTATATTTTTTATTATAAAGGTAACTGAAATCTAAAAATTAGAAATGTAATAGGTTAGATATAAAGAAAAATATTATAATAAAAAATTCACAAAGTATGTTTGTGAGCAACTCATGAGTATCTTGTAGGTTACACAATTAGATATTGTAACATGAACATTGTGTTCATCATTCATTGATTGCTTTACAACTTGTGTGGCAGAGTTATTAGACAAAATTTATAAGGCAATAAAATTTAAGTAGAAACAGTTGTGTATTATTATTAGCTTTAAGCTATTTAGGATAAACGAGTCTAGTTCTTCAGGAAGAAGAAAATTATTACTTAGATTATATTGCATTTGTTTTACATTGGGTAAGAAGTCAAGGAAATTGACCAACTCTGTATGGAGTTAAGGTAAAGAAAATAATGAAGTTTTACAAACAAAAAGATTGAAATTATTTAGAAGGTTTTAGAGACTAGTTGAGAACTTTCAAATGAAGAAAATTATTTTTAATAATAACATGAAAAATCACTTGTCAGAGCAGTCATCACTTTGGCTCCATATATTCTCAGAGTAATGTTTAGTGAAAATACTTTATTAAACATTCTGATTTTTCTGACTACAAAAAAGTTGTATGGTTTACTGAAAGCTCATGAAATTTTGTGGAAATACATGAAACATCTTGAAAACTATATTACTGAAACTCTAAAAGGTCAATTTGGGTCATGTACTAGGCCAAATTGACTAAGCCTGTAATGAGAGAAATAACTTGATTTTTTTCCCAGTTAATAATAAGCTCCTTTTTTCATTGTTTTAAGACAGAGTATCAGCTCTATTTACTAAAACAAAATGTAGGATAATTAATTAAAACTAATATAGTTTTTATGTTGTACATCTTTTGTGTCTATAAAATAAGGGAGGGAAAAGGTTTCAGTGCTTTACCTTTGTGATTGTTATTTTAGTTAGAATGGACATTACTCAGTAGTAATGAATATATTAAATTTTCATCTTCTATGTTGTTACAAATAAATGAAAGAAATGTAATATTTTTTCTTTTATATTTGGATCTGACATATCTTATGTAAACTAATGTATGTTTGTAATAGTCTTGATATATCCAGTGACTTGAAACACATCATTAATACTGTTTGTTTTTATTCATATAACATGCCATAAACTATGGATTTCAAAAATAATCTTTTAAAAGCAAATATCTGAACAGTATCTATCATTTGTTTTTCAAGAATTTACTGATAAAGTAAAAAAAGAAATTGTCTGCAATAAAATTCATTTTGTTAGAGTGCTAGTATTGGTGAAAGGGATGTAGTTGTTTGGTTATATTCTAGCTGTAATTCTGTAGAATGGTAATTCTTTGGGTTTTGTTTTAGCTATATGTATTGGACAGACTGGGGTGAGAAGCCTTATATTGGGAAGGCTGGTATGGATGGTAGTAACCCTAAAATCCTGGTGAATGAATCACTAAAATGGCCTAATGGACTGACTATGGATTATGAGACCAAGGAAATATTTTGGGCTGATGCAAGTGAGGACTACATTGCTGTTGCTGACTCAGAAGGAAAAAATAAAAGAATAGTTGCAAAAAGGAGTGAGTAAACTAAGTCATGTTTCATGGTGTTATGACCTTTAAATAGTTTGGGGTGCATGGTCCTGTTAGCACATGAAATGGTTTTGTCCAACTTTTGTCAAAGAATAATAATGATGTTGTTAGTCATTGTGATTACTGCCACCTCCTTCAAAAACTTTGGGTGTGTTTGTTATCAGAAAGAGAGTTTCCAACTTTGATTTCTGTAAAACGTTTTTCATCAAACAGTAATAAGAATATTGTTATTCATAATAAGTTCTTGAAGACTGTAGGTTTTATAACTTTGTTTCTTACAAACTTTATGACCTTATCCATACATGTGGGGTTAATATTATCCTTTGACATAAAGTGTGCATGTTTTAGCATTTTACAGAGTAGCATTCAAAATTTAGCTAAACTACTTTATTATAAGTGTATTATCAGTAAATGTGGCATGGAAAGGCAGTGTATAATTCGAATTTATATGCTATCTAGTTCTTGATTTTGTAATTTTCAAAATGCAATATTTAAATAAATTGTCTTCTCTGTATCACATGACACTTCTTCAGTCCAAGTTGCCTATTTTTGATTTTCTTTCTGCCTTATATGTAAGCTCCCTGAGGTTAACACAAAATACACTCTGATAGTATGGATACTGTAAGATATAATCTAAATTTATAACTTCCTGAAGATAGTCACATGCAGCTTTCTTTTATACTAATTTTTTTTCTTACGATAGTATCTATGTGGTAGATATCTTTATTTAACAAATGGAATTTGTCCATCTTTACAAAGAAAACACTTGCTTTCAGATGATAGTACCAGGTTCATTACATTTAAATATTGTAATTTATTCATAGGAATTAATCCATCTTGACTTTATAAACTTGTCTTTATATTATAATACCATATTTTTATACTTGTAGCTATAATTGTTTGGGGAGTGGGTTTATCTAATGTTTATGCATATACATATGTAAACACATTTTCCAGATAAGAATATCCATACATGTTCAAACTGTTTGATTATTGGAGATCGTCTAGTCTCAGTAGGTAGCTTACATATTGCCAGTTTGGTAGCTCTTTGGTTACTTTCAAACAAACAATTGTTCTCTGTGTTTGTGTGGTCACTTATCCCTGACATGAACTTGTAATAGTAAATTCCTCAATATTTTTTGAATATTCTACTTTGTTTTTATAAGAATCTTTCTAATACAAGTGTAATGGAGTAGCTGTGTTCTTTATGTTACTTTTTTATGTCATTAAAAATGTGATCAAAAAGTTGCTTATCTTTTGACATATTTTAAAAATACTTATGATATTTTTACACTATTTGCTAGGCACCCTAGGCACAGCCCATCATATCTTTGCTCTTTCTGTATTTGAGGATTATCTTTATTGGACTGACTGGGAAACCAAAAGTGTTGAGAGCTGCCACAAATACTCGTGTCAGAAAACCAGAACTGTATCAGTTCTAGCTCATCGACCAATGGACATTCAAGTATTCCATCCTCTGCGACAGAAAGCAAGTGTGTATGAATTATAGTTTTAAAAAAATTACTTCAATATCTGATTTGAAATGTAAATAATTTTTCTGTGGTTACTGTAAAAACTTCATTACTTTTTGGCTATGTTTCACATTATTTTGGAGTACAATGTACAATACTTCTAATGGCTGCAGTATGAAATTTTGCTATGAAACCTATAATTGTTGCAGTAGAATATAAAACTTTTTGATATTTGCTATATTGAATTTGGTCACATGAACCCTCATTATTGTTATTAGGATTCAAATTAATCTATAGTTTTACATAGAGTCTTGTTATTATCCTATCTTTGATTATAGAAGAGGATGAAACCTTTTATTGACTACTGTGTAAATATTATTGTGTAATTTTAAAAGTAGAATATATATCCTACTTAATTTAAGGCAGTCATATTGTTTGATTAAACATGGTATGATTCATAAAATAATGGAATTACATTATACATAAAGATATAGGATTAGTAATACATTGTTGAAAATTTCAGTTACTTAAATAAGAGATAAAATTTTAAAAAAATGGCATATACATTAATGTCAATAAGATATACATACCTCACATAAACAAATTATATTTCATGGCCATAAAGTTTACTGTAATTTGGAAGATTCTAATAATATTTGTTTTACTCCACAGTTAAAGGAGTGAACCCATGTCGTAATCATGGAGGATGTAGCACACTTTGTCTTTTAACACCTGGTGGTGGAAGTGTTTGTTCTTGTCCAGAAAACTACATTCTACAAGCTGATTCTGTTTCTTGTGAAAGTAATTGTTCCAGGTTAGTGAAATAGTTTAGATTAGTACATAAACCCTCTCGATATTGGAGCTCAAAGTGTGCATTCCTTAACGTTTTAGAAAGAGACAATCAGAATTCAATTAAGCTACTTTATTATCATTGTAAACCTGGTTTAATGTGGTTATTAGAGTACTGAACTCAAAGTTTGAAGGTTACGAGTTCAAACTCCCCTCACCAAACATGCTTCTTCTAGATGTTGCCAAATGGGTCTGCCTCCCAGGTGTAAAAATTCTTGGCTTACAAAATCATTGGCCAACCCCAAATTAGTTGAAATTAAGGTCATAAAGGGGGAAATATTATTTTTGTAGACAAGTAAACTTTACATCAAAATGTGGTTAATAAATCTAATATGATTTAAGTTTTAGGTTTTTAATTTTGTAAGAATATATTTTAAAATAATCCTCAGTCATAATTAGAGTGTCAGACCCACTTGCCATGCTCACCTGTCATATTCTCCCTTTCATAAATTGCCAGTAGTTTTCTCTAATGTTTTATCCTCTATAATTTATAACCAATGGGAAGCCAAAGGTTTATTCTATTATTATATGGTATGTTATTTTCTATATATGAAATTGTTTACTGCATTTCCAGTTCAAACTATTCCCACAGGAAGCACATTAACAAGCTTAGAAAGCTAGAAACATTATGATAATTATAAGGCATTGTCTGCTTTTATGTGTTATTATTTTGTGTTCTTAAGTACAGTGTTTTATTAAATGAAACATCATTTAATATGATAGTACTATTAATATAAAAGTGGGTTTAAGTTGCATCAACAGTTGACAGCCAAAAAAAAATGGCACAAGTAAGTACCATATTTCTCGTTTTTTTATGTATGTTATTAATTTATTATAATAAAAGTAACTAAAATGTAAAAAGAAACTTATTCGGTTACATCATGTAAGGTATTGAAAAATAATAGTAATAATTTTTCATGAGGTATGCTTGAGAGCAGCTTGTTTATTGTTTAATTTAGCATTGTAACTTGAGCTACATGTTCATCAAGGGATTTACTATTTATGTGGTGAGATTTTTAGTTTGGCATAGTTCAAAGAGCAATAAAAATTTAAGTATAAATGGATGTATATTGTTATGAGCTTTTGGGGTAAACTTTCAGTAAAAATGCCTAAATAACAAATCTGATTTTATTTTGTGTACAAAAGCCTGATGATGTTTGCTGAAAGCTTGTTGGATTTTGTAAAGATAAACAAAACATATTATAAATTATAATGTGGAATCTGATGGTCATTTTGTGGGTCACAAGATCAGTGTAATCCACTGAGCTTGTAGCAAGAGGGTAAATGAAATATTAAAAGATGTGATATCATATATTCTGAGATATTATTTTCATGATTTGTTTCACATGGTTTTGCTGGCATATAGTTTATCACAAGTAGTTATAATAGGCTTGTATGTCTGATATGTATGTTTTTTAGTAGTATTAACTTAAACAATGTGATAAAGATAGTTAAAATAGAGTTAGATTGCAAATATTAAAATTTTGGAAAGAGGTCCCCATTTTGAAAAAGTGAAAAATTTGGGACATTTATCAGGTTAGGTATTTGTAATTTTTCAAAATCATTGAAACAGAATTGTTAAATAATGCATGGCCTGTCTTTCACGTTTTTAAATGTTAAAAAGAATGAAGAAAGTCTTGAAAGTCTCTCCTACAATAAATAATAGCTCAGGATTGTATTTTCTCAGTCACATTTCCTACAAAAGTGGTAACAGGTGATTTCAGATTAATTTTTAATAATAATTTAAAATATTCTCACTTGGTGCAAGTATATGCAAATAGTACTGTTTTACTTTGTTTGATAACTAAATTAATGGTAAGCAAAGTATAAACTGTTATTGTCTGTTTTATTTCTGTTTACCCTGTTGTGTAAAAGCTACTCAGACTGATTGCCATGAGTCTGATGTTTTTCATGAAAACATCTGCTTTCTAATAATTCTCTGAATTGTAAAAAAAGCAGTAACTACTGGTCATAATTATAATGTTAATAAATAAGAAATATTGCCATAATAAACTTGTTGGATAAAGAAGTCTTTGAAACATGTATATAGTGAATTTATCAGTACTGTCGGTACATCACTGAATACTTTATCCTTCAAGACTTGAAACATCATTTGATAAGTTCAGCCCGTATTAAACTTCAAGAAATCAAATGTGTTCTGGACTCTAGCATGTATTTCCTGAGCACATAATGTGCATAAATGTTCTGTAGATTTAAGGACATAAATACTATACAAATATTAATCTAACTAATAGTTATTTTAACTGTAAAACAGATTTAAAACTGGTTCTACATTTGTTCTTCTTTCAGATATAAATCCCACAAAAAATAACCAAATTTTTCTGTTCTGATATACTAAAGTATTACTGTACAAAATCTTCCATTTATTTCTTAATTTTTGGACTTCAGATCAAATTTTTACTGACTACTATGATTGCAAAAGAATCTGAAAAATGTGAATGGTAGTTGATTGGAATTATAAATATAACTATGTTAAAGTGACTAGGATTTTTATTTGTTGTTAGTAATAGAGGGTAAAAAATTCTGTTGTTGTTTGTTTTTTTATATATATACATAAAATCAGATTCTTCTGTGAGAGGCTTTAAACTCAATTTAGGGGAGGAAGGCTGCTCTTGTTTGTGGAATGGGGTTATTATCCAGCCTCTTCATATGGTAATGATTGAATTAATATAATGATTTAATAAAGCTTCCATTAATATAGATATATACATTTCTGACCCCCAAAATGCCTGTTGGGGCAATAAAAACTTTCTTGAATGTATACATAGGATTCAAAACATTTCCTTTGTTTCAACATTCTGAATAAAAGGATGTTTATTTATCATTGTTAAATCTAAAATAATGTGTATCATGAAGAACATTAATATCACATCCATTTACAATGCTTACAGGGTACTTTAACGTATGTGTATGTAACACCTCAACCCCCTTCATGGCTAGTATTTTTGTTTTATCAAGATGGTTTCAAAGACCAGTGTCTTTGAAGATTGAATCAACAGTAATTTATTTTTCAACAGATGATAAATGTATTTGTTTATTAACTTACATTGTTTCTTATTTATTACTTTTTTGTTTCTGTCATTTAAAGAATTGGCAAGTTTTGTTTATGGACTGCTTTTTTTGATGTAATGACCACCATCAATGAAATATATTTAGAAATACAAATATTGTATAAAGCTGTGGTTAGGCTATTCAGTACCACATCAGATACACAACATTAAATTTTCCAAGAGAAAAAAGTGAAAGTGCTTTAACTTTAATAATGAAAGTAAATGAAATTGTGTTGTTAACAGTCCAAATGTATCATCATGTAATGTCAGATCACAAAAAGCATTTGGTACAAGAATTCTAACTTTTTCTTTTTGGCTTTCAAAATTTCTTTGGTTTACCAAACACTGAAACCTGGAGAAAGCTCTGATTTAGTATAAAAAATGTACAAAGAATTATATTTGGATGCAGTTACTGAACACGAGGTTCATAAAGTACAGTTACAAATACAGTTAACTGATAGCGAATAAACTGTAATCTGTAGTTATATTTTGATATATTTTTAGTGCTTCTTATATTAGCTCGTTATTTTAGAAGATTGCGTAATGTTTAAAACAAAGTTCCTTATTTTGTGTTGTTTAATACATGTTTTTGGTAGCTCTCAGTTTGTGTGTCCATATACATACAAATGTATTCCTTTTTGGTGGCACTGTGATGGACAAGATGACTGTGGGGACAGGACAGATGAACCTGCAGATTGTCCACCCTTTAAATGTATACCTGGACAGTTTCAGTGTAATAACAGCAAATGTATTCAGCCTAGGGAACTCTGTGATGGAATCTCTCAGTGTGGAGACAATTCCGATGAAAGAAACTGTGGTAAGTAGAAATTCCTTTGAGCAGTGTGTGAATTAGTAGAATGTCTGTGCTTACTTGAATGAAAAAAAAAAAAAAGGTTTTGGTTTATGTTCGTACAGCTGTACAGTGGAGCAGCAGGCTTTGGTTCACAGTTTTTGTTTTGTTTTTTTGGTTTTGGTTTTCAATTCAGCATTAAGTTTTAATTAATCCATGTAAGTGTGCTAACACAAACTAACAATAGAATATTCTGTTTTTTATTGTTAGCAATTCAGTTGCTTTAATATTATATATTCAACATAAAATTAAGATTGGATTGGTAATTACAAATGTGCTTATGAAGTCGAAATTTTTCACTTACTTATCTACAATTAAAAGTTTTCTTTGAGCAGATGTTCTTTATGTTTTAAACAAGAAAAAAAGTTTAATGGTAGAATGTCTCATTGTGACATTGTATGTTGTGTTAAATAGCAGTCTACAGTATAAATCTCTTTGGTTCTAATGTAGTAATTTATTGCTGATATGGCACTTAGTCATTAACTGATTATTTTAGGAAGAAAATATAAATATGGTTATGTACCTGATAGATATAGTCAAGTACTATAAGTTTTGTGTTTTTTCTTTGTCCTGAGTTCACATCCTGAAATAATTTAACCTGACTTGTACAGTTCATAAGTTCATAGTATTCTTTAAATTAGTATGACTAGGATTTAGGATATAGAAAATTACAGTTTGTTATGAATGGATGTGTTCAAAGATGCATCATGTTTGTGGATGTGTTGTGTCCAACTCTTGGAGTGCTCTTATGAGACTGAACAGTGTAATCTGACTGTCACTCTTATAATGCAAAGCAAAATCCTTTCTTGAGCATAATAGAACATGAACCAAAGATACACAGTCCAACATCTATCCAAAGGCTACATTTAGCTTTACTTTTGTTTAAGTACTTACAGACAACTGTTTAGCCTTTCTCGTTTCTTTGCATACAGGCAATTGTTTGTGTTTTCTGATTCATTCTCCATATTCATGATATGGCAACTTTCAAAGCTAAGAAAGTTTGAATATTTCCTTATATGCCGACAGCTATGGATGTGTAAGAAGTCACTTCAAGGTGTAGGAACTTTCAAACCTAAAGAAACAATTTGATTTTTTTCTTTTACTTGCAGACAACCACACATGTCTACCAAGTCAGTTTAAATGCCCAAGGCATGGGAACTATTCTTCACAGTGCATCAGTCTTTCTCAACGATGTAATGGAGAAAAGGATTGTCATGGTTATGAAGATGAAGATGATTGTCGTAAGTTGATTTTGAGTGAAGCTGTTTTCCTGTTTCACTTTCTGTTTATATTGTGTTAAACTGTATAAATATTTTGCATATATGCTGCATAAATACTGAGGAGAATATTCATTGTCCTAAATTCAATTTCTCTTTCATTTTTTCAGCATCAAAAACTTGTTTAGCCAATCAGTTCCAGTGTAATAATTCTCGCTGTGTACCACAAGTGTATGTTTGTGATGGAGACAATGACTGCCATGACATGTCTGATGAACCTGCATCATGTAGTATGTATGGTGTTTGGAATCAATAACATTGGCATGCAAGTTATTTTCATAAGCTAGTCATATTTATTCTTGTAACATTTATTTAAATAAAAGGTATGTCTTGGAAGATTTCAGGTTAAAACCATGTTTTATACCCAAAATAGATTTTGTAATTTTCCACCATGTTCTTTTTAAAATTATATTTATGAACTAGATCCAAAACAACAGTTTTTTTGTTTCTTTTTAACTCTCCTACCCTAAAACAATTAAGATTTGTGCACTTTTTTGTTTGTTTGTTTGTCTTGAAGGAAAAGAATAAATCACTTTTTCCTGTATTTATCTAAAGTAGATGGGCGTATGTTAAAAAGCAGAGTACTTCATCCAGCAGTTTAAGCTTCTGAACATGCTTAACAATTTGTTCTCATTCTTGAACTTGGCCAGAAAACTGTGTGCAATAAATGGATACAAGCACATAATGTATAGAAGTGATAAACTAAATTGGAACAGAAAATATCATTCTTTTTAACCAGCTTGATTGTTAAAATATAATTTCCTTTTTCAGTAGGGAGTATTTATTTATTGTTTTATGAAGAACAGTATTTTGTGGAAATCTAAGGACATTTTTCATCATTCTCAAATCTAGTTAATAAAGGATTTTAAACAAAAGCAAGTAACTTCCATGGCAACATGCTCTATGCTTTAAAAAATAAGTTCCAAAAATCTGTTATTGTTTATTTTCTTGTGTAGCCGTATAATGAATAAATCAAATAAAATTTTATTTCTTAGCATAATTTTTCTTATACTTTTGTTTTTGACAGAGGTTCGAGTTTGTCCAGAAAATTACTTCAGATGTAATTCTGGCCGCTGTATTCCCCTTTCCTGGAAATGTGATGGTGACAATGACTGCACTGACCATGAGGATGAACCTCCATCCTGCTCAAAAACATGTACCTCTTTGAACTATTTCAAATGCAAGAACAATCGTTGTATCCCTAGTAATTGGCGATGTGACTTGGATGATGACTGTGGTGACTTTTCAGATGAAGAGAACTGTCGTACGTTTCTTTCTGCACCCCTTGGATAGTATTTGGTTTATTCATTGGTTTATTGTTTTTAATAACATTGATGAAAATATAAATATATTTTTTTTTATTTTTAATATGGTAATTCTGTGTAATTAATTTATGAACCCAACGTTTCAAAACAAAATTCTTAAAAGTATTAAGAAAACTAGCACACTTCAAACTAGGAGGGAAAAAAATGAAGTGGCATTAACTATAAAAAAACCTAATAATGAAGCTTTGAACAATTTAACACTCTTAACATAGGTTCAGTCAAACTGAAAACCAACATGACTTTTGTGTACTCATTTAACCCTTTCACTCAGGATATCCTTTACTATGCACGACAGAAAGGTTTAATGTCATACATTCAAAATATTATTACTTTTTGTTTATGTTATATCAATTAATAAAGCATACACTTAGCTAATAATCTGTATGTTAATAGTATCTAAATTTTAAGTTGTTCATTATATAATGGAATAAAAAACAAATCCTGTACTCCTGGTGTTACACAGCAACTCATTTTGTCGATGCATTTTCTGTGTTTTAGAGAAATTGTCTGTTTTTTCATGTGGTTAGTCTATAGTGCATTATTTAATTAAGTAAAAAGTATTTAATGCACTACTATAATTAGTATAAAATATGTAGGCTTAGGTACATTTGACAGCAAGAAAAAATATTGGAAAGTAATTTATTTTTCATTTTTCATGTTTATCATTATAAAAGTAACTAATGTAAAAATAGGGATATTTAGGTTATTTAAGATTAGATTAGGTGAAAGAAAGAAAAATGTTATAAAAATGTTTCACAAGGTACTCACACAAGCAGCATGTAAGTAATGTAACTCAATAGTGTAATGTGAGCAACACATGCCATGAGTGATTTACAGCTTATTTTGGCATGGGTAGTGTTTAAACGTTGTTGTTGTTTTTTTTTAGTGGTTACAAGGTTGGTCTAATTATCAGATCTCGTTTTTACAGTAGTGAAAATAACATATTAAATATAAAGTTTTACTGTAAAAAAAAACAAAAAACATTTGAACTGTATCGGGAGGCTGTAGGGATTACATGAAGGAAATTTGAAATTTTTTAGATGAGGAAAAATATTTTTAGTCTTAATATGAAAATTAGTTTGTACCCAGTGTCTTAAAAACAAATACTCAATGCACTTGTAGACAGTTATTTATTTTAGTTTATTTAAAAACTTCACTATAAAATATTTTTTGTATCTGAAAGATGAATAATATTAGCTGAAGGATTTTGTGAAAATATACAAACTATGTTAAAAGTTAGTGGTGTCAAAACTATAAAAACTGTAACTCTGTCAATGCAAGAGTGGTCAATTTGACTGACCAGGAAACCTCTTTGTACTCATTTAAAGTCTTTATAGGTTTAATACTTCTAACTTTCAATATAGTATGTATATCTTCATAAAAGTTGGCAGTTGTTCTGTAAACATTGTCTTTCATACACAACATATCACATTTATTAGTACAGTATTTTTAATAAACTGAGAAAAGACTTGTCCATGAATATATTAAGTAGTTTTTAATAGTCCCATATAAAGTGATTTTCATGTTAAGACTAAACATGCTTTTCTTTACCTCAAAAATATCAAATTTTGATTTTACAAACTCTAACATTTGAAATGTTTGTTTTCAGTAAAACTTTATATTTTACTTATTATTTTGTCTGCCCTAACTATACAAATCTGGTTAATTTAATCAAACTCTTAACCACTAAAATAAATCTAAATTACCCTTTTCTCTTTCTAGAATCATTTCAGATTGTAACATGAAACTACATTCTGTAATACTAAGTAGCTTTAAAATTGTAACAGCATACATCTGTTTACACTTAAATTTTATTGTTGAATTGCCCTTTGTTTGTTTGTTTTTTGAATTTTGCGCAAAACAACACGAGGGCTATTTCCATTAGCTGTCCCTAATTTGGCAGTGTAAGACTAGAGAGAAGGCAGCTAGTCATCACCACCCACCGCCAACTCTTGGGCTACTATTTTACAAGGAATAGTGGGACTGACTATTACTTTATAACACCCCCATGGCTGAAAGGATGAGCATATTTGGTTTGACGGGGATTTGAACCCACGACCCTCAGATTACAAGTCAAATGCCTTAACACACCTGGCCATGCTGGGCCAAATTGCCCTTTGATTAACCTTTGAACCACATCTAACTGCTACTACTCAAGCTGTAAATTACTTGGAGAATGTGGGGGCTCTCATGTTACACTAGTGAATTACCTTACCACTAGCTGCTCACATCTATAACTCATGAAATATTTTTATTATATTATTGTCTATATTACTGACTCTAACCTTAAAGAGATTCCTAATTTTATATTTTGGTTATTTTTATTATAAGAAATAAGGAAAACACATGAAAAATAAGAAATAGAGTACTGACATGGTTTGTTTTTCTAAAACAATTAATACTAATACAATAAATAATTTTTGATTATATAATGAACCAAATTATATAGAATAATAAGAAAGAAAAAGCAGATAATTATCCCTATCTATCACCATTTTTCTGGCTTTCTAGCTATGAAAAGAGCTTTTATAAATTCATCCAAGCTAGTCATTAACTTTCCCATTGGAATTAAACTTGTACTTAGAAAATTACTATTCTCTATTTAGAAAACATAGTAATATAATGCATCATTTGATGGATAAAACCTTGGCTTTCTATTGGTTGTACATAATGTAGTATAAAATATAAGAGAGGTCTATTAACAAACCTTGCAAGAGAGGATGTGGCAAGTGGGTGTGACAGAAATGGTTCTGATTTTCTATTTAATGGATTTGTAACCAAACACAATTCCCAGTTATAAGATTATAGTTTTTCTGAAGAATAACAATTTTATTGTGATTAATTTACACTAAATTTCATACTTATTGAAGGAGTGGTGAAAGATGAAGAAGAGGGGATGTCTAGAGAAAATACCTTACATTTCTCTCACTAGAGGAAATTCAAGATATTTTAGAATATTGCCTTATAAAAGTAAAAAAACTTGTATACTATCAAAATTTGGATTATTAGCTACAATTTTATGCTGCACCAGTTGGTATAATATAAATAAAAAGTAGTTTAATTAAGTTTTGAACATAAATGACCAAAACCTTGTGACATTCACAGTAAATGATGTCCAGGCAGAGTGGGCTTATAATGGTAAAATATTATATACACTGCTGGCCAAAATCTTAAAGCCATTGAATAAAAAGAAAAAAATGCATTTTGCATTGTTAGACTCGACCGCTTATTTGAGTAGAGCTTTGAAAGATGAAAATAAGAAAAGGGAAAATACCATTTAATGGGGAAAATGTGAACACTATGTAATTAGTCTAAATACCAGGTGGTTAAAAGTTTTAAAAACCATACTGAAATGAAACATTAATTGGTAAACATTTAACAAAAATTAGCCATTTGTGTTCAAGCATTAGCATTGTCAACATCTCCCGCTAACATCTGTTTTACATTGGGTAAAAACATCTCAAAGGCTAAAACGTTGACAGAGTTTAAATGTAGCAGAATTGTCAAGCTGCAAAAGCAAGGTCTCTCTCAGCATGCCATTGCTGGTAAAACTGCTGTTGCAAATTTCTTAAATGACCCTGAGAGATACATAAGGAGAATTTCAGGTGGTCAGCCCAAGAAACTTTCACCGGCTTTGAGCAGGAGGAATCGACAGGTGGTTCGGCAAGATACCAGCTAATCATCATACCAGATTAAGGTCGTTACAGACATAGAACAAAGCTCAAGATCAATAAGAAAGTATCTGTGAGAGAAAGGCTTAAAAACCGTAAATGTCTTCAAAGGCTATGCCTCTTTCCACATCACAAAACAGCTTGGTTAAACTTTGCTGAGAAGCACCAAAACATGGAACGTAGAAAAGTGGATGAAGGTTTTCTTCTCTGATGAGAAAAATTTTAACCTGGATGGTCCAGATGGTTTCCAATGTTACTGGCACTATAAGGATATCTCATTGGAGACATTTTCTACACTACACAGTGGAGAAGGTTCCATCATGATCTGGAGTGCTTTTTCCTTCCATGGAATAATGGAGCTTCAGATTATACAGCAGCTGGCTACATTGGCATGTTGGAGAAAGCATCCTTATCAACTGAAGGCTATTGCTTGTGTGGAAATGACTGGATCTTTTATCAGGCAACGCTGCAATCCACAATGCCTGCAGGACAAAGGACTTTTTCATGGTGATTAACATGATTCTTTTGAACCATCCAACGTGTTTGCCCAAACTGAATCCCATTGAAAATGTTTGGGGGCAGATGGCAAGGGAAGTCTATAGAAATTGATGTCAATTCCAAACAGTGCATGATCTTCGTGAAGCCATCTTCACCACTTGGAATAACATTCCAACCAGCCTTCTGCAAATGCTTATATCAACCATTCCAAACCAAATGTTTGAAGTTATTTGGAATAATAGCCATGCAACTCACTACTGAGACTACTTTTTAGGCATTTCCTACCCTGTTTAGGACTTTTTTTTTAGGTATGGTTTTAAACTTTTGACCCAACTAGTATTTGGGCTAATTTCATTGTGTTCACATTTTCCCTGTGAAATGCTAAAAGAGGTTTTTATTTTTATTTTTCCTCATTTTCATTTTCGAAGCTCTTTTCAAATAAGTGGTTGAGTCTAACAATGCAAAATGCATATTTTTTCTTTATGTTCATTGGCCTTAAGATTTTGGTCAGTAGTGTATATGATAACCATGCTAGGTTGTGTAACAAGCTCATTTTGTATAATAAGAAACTTGTGCTGTTGCTGTTCTAATTTAAAAATAAATAATTGATTATTTTGTTTATATAAAACAAACTTATAACAGTGATGCCTATCTAATTCATGTGTTATAAATACTTCTTTTTTGTTTCGTTTTTGTCCCATTCCATTGTCTAACCTTATTCTAGACTAGTGTTTCTCAAAAAACTTTTTCCTGCCAAAGACAAATTGACTTTAATAAAAATGTTGTGTGTGGCACCTGATGAAAACTTTCCAAATACACTACCCTTATTACCATGGGAAGTATGAAGTTATTAGAGCATATAAACAATACTTTACATGTATGCCTTTTGAAAATTCTGTTGCATACTTGTTTGTGTGTAACAGCAGACAGGTTGGAAAATACTGTTC
This sequence comes from Carcinoscorpius rotundicauda, assembly GCA_011833715.1. Classification (NCBI taxonomy): domain Eukaryota; kingdom Metazoa; phylum Arthropoda; class Merostomata; order Xiphosura; family Limulidae; genus Carcinoscorpius; species Carcinoscorpius rotundicauda. The sequence goes on from CM022401.1 coordinate 34,741,841, forward strand.
TAGATACTGAGGTAAACTTGGATGTCTCATGCTAAAATACTTATATAGTTATTTAAACTCTTACAGTAAGTTTGAGACAGTTGAATATCATTCATTATTGTGATTAATAACCAGACCAACCATCTAAGTAATAATTATTTGATTTTCTTAATACATGATACTAAATAGTTTATATCATACCTTTTGACCATTAACTGCTATTTTTAGTGAGGTAGTTTCTGAGAAGGACTACTTTTGTGGCAGTAGGTGCCAGGATTTAATTGTGATAGTTTTCTTGTTAGTAAGGTTGGTGTATCATCAACTTCACCACCACTTTTATCATTTTAGGTAGTTAGTAACTAACCACTTATAAGATTTAAGTGATTGTATATGTCATCAACCATTAGGTATTTGTTCTGTGATATTTTATGTGAATTTTTTCCGGCATGTCACACTTCTGTATTTGAAGTAAACAATATCCTCTGTGTGGCTTACAGCACCAAGAGAATGCTCTGAAGAGGAATTTCAGTGCGATGATGGTCGCTGTTTCGACATATCAAAGCAGTGTGATGGAGAAGTAGATTGTTTGGACAGTAGTGATGAGGCCAACTGTAGTAAGTGTGATTAAAACAAGATTAGTCTAGGATAGAAGGTACTGAGTTTAGTTCTTTTATTTCTTCCTGAGAGTATAAATGAAATGTAGCTGGGATTTATCAGAAATATTGAAAAAGAAAAAAATACGACAATAAATGTTTTTTATTCTAACAAGTAATTTAATGAAAGATATGAGTGACTCTTTAAAAAGTGAGAATAGTTTTATTTATACACCCATAATAGTTAAAAAGCTTATTTCTTCACTTTTAATAATACATGCAAACACTGCTAAGCAAAATGTACTAGTATTTTAGGTATTATGTGTAATTGTTACTGCATACAGCATACTTTATTCCTATTGATATTACATGTAAACATTGTGCGGTATACATTATTCCTATGAATGTTAGTTTTATATAAAAATAAAAAAAAGTGAGAGAGAGAGACCATTATTGTAAGCATCACATGTTAATATACTTGAGTAATGTCTACTTTTATTAGTGAGGTAAAACATGTAAAATGTCTATGTAAAACTATTATTGTGATGTATCAGGGATAAAAATTGCAATTTCTTATCATTAGAGATTTCACATGTAAACACTGCAAAGTAAAGTATTTATAATGTTAGCAATCACATGTAACATTGCCAAGTAAATTACTTTTATTGTTTTAGGTAGTACATGTAAATACTTATGAATAAATTATACTTTTGTTATTTGTGGTATCACCTAAAATAAATTCTGTTTTTATTATATTTGGTATTACGTGTATAAATTTTCTGAAGAAATTATACTTTTTTTTTTGAGGTATCACATCAGGCCTGAAGTTTTGTGTCTGTCAACTACATGATGAGTAGACATAAAGTTTTTTTTTGTTCTGTATGTTTCAATCATTATAAATGATAATGTTGCAAAAACTGTGAGAAAGTGGAACAAGTAATTCAGCAAAGTACTAAGAAACTGTTTAGAATAAGGTGTAACAACAGAGAACACAATTTTTATGTTTCTTAACCTTGAATATTTCAGTCTAGCCTTTAAATTCAACAATTTTTCTTCATGTATATTTTGTTTCTTAAAGTAGTTTTCACAGAGCAAAGATTTTAACCTAAGAGTTATACATACCTTGTCTTAATGCTATTAACTTGGCTCAATGCTTTTTCATATTTTTTCATTAGTGAAGATATTTCCAACCTAATAATCTGTGATGACAAGAAAAACCCACTTGTAGAGAAAATTAAATATATAAAAATGGCAGGTGTGGCCGATGAAGGTCAAAACATTGTTTGCTCCTCTACATAGAGCTTTCTTTGCCTATACCAGCCATTTTTACATGTATATTTGTCAACCTATTGTTTACTAGAACAAAACATATTAAATACTCAGAATCCTCATTGACCAAAATTATTTCTTATGCATCTGTAAGTCTGTTGAGATTTATAATGAGGTATATTTTCAAGTCTAATAACTCTTCCAAGAACTTTTTTCCTTCTTCTGATAACTCTGGGCAGTACAGCCTTAACAGTTTCTCTGCCTCCATACTGTAACATCCACAAACAACTGTTTGTAGAATATTTATTGTTATAAATAGCTGTTAACAGGTATTTGTCACATCAAAGCTGTTTTGATATAATGGTCTCTATCTGAAAGTTCTGGAAATTGTCTACAAGTTTCCAAGAACAACTTATCATTCTTAACGTTTGCTGAAGGAAGTTTTTTTTAACCAGCTTTCTTTGACTGATCTCTTTCGTTTATTTTCATCAGTCATTTTTTGGCTAAGTTTTCTTTTTTTTCACATCAGCCCTTTCTCTGTTGTTTTCTTTCTGATCACTATTTCTATCACCCTGCAAGTATCTTAAAATGTCAAACATTTTTACAGCTGAAAAAAGTATGATATTTTACATGGATTTGATCACTGAATGTGGCTTTATAAAGGCAGTGACTAGCTCATGAGGCAAATATTGAATTTTGTTTTGAAACTGCAATTCATAATTATCTATCAGTTGTTTTGTTTGTTTTTTTGCAGTTTAATATTTTCATACTTATTGTTTACCATGTTTACTTGAACACATATTCTTACATTAAATTGGTATGTTTCATGTGGAAAAGTGAAGTCTTTTTGTCAAATGATTGACCAACAATTTTTATTTCATCCTACATAAAAAGCACTTATAAAAACCAGCAAATGATAGAATTTGTGAGACCTGCACATATAAACTGCTAATTAAAGTCCTTACTCTTTGTAGTATTACATATTAGTATTGTTAATGGAAGTATGTTATTTGATATATAACATGAAGCAAACCGTACTTTTATTTTAGGCATATACCACATACAAACTGCTTGGTAAAGTCTAAAAATGTATCTCAGAACAGCTGATATGGGTATAACACTTTTATTGATAAGAAAATAGCAAGAAAAATACCCATACCAGCCGTTCTGAGATACATATTTATTTCAAATGGGTTTCTTGTCATTAAGAATATGTAAAGCCGACTTTGTTACTTTATGTAATGTCAAGTGAAATCTTTATTTCTTTACTAGGTATTTGACCTTTTGCTAGATATTACAAATTAAAAAAAAATGTTTCTTCAAACAAACTACCACACATAAAAATTGTTAATTAAAATGTAATTTCACACTGTTTAACACATGGTTTCTTGTTTTGTTTTATTACAGATAGTACATGTAGTCCAACAGAGTTTCGTTGCAATGTAAACAACTTCTGTATACTGGGTAGCTGGCAGTGTGATGGGGATATTGACTGTTTTGATGGTTCAGATGAGGAAAACTGTGGTAATTATAATTTAATTTTCATTTTTACATTGTTGTGCATAAATTTTAATGGTTTGAAACCAAATATATTAGTGATAATCATTATAATATAAATATTCTGAAACTGGTTAACTTTTATTATTAAAGAAAGTTACACTTTAACCCTTAAATGGGAGTCATCATCAGTTGATGCTGCTACCTAGAACATTCCTGCTAGTGGAAAATTATATCAATATGATTAAATGAAATGTAAATTCAGTTTTGAAAATATAATGAATCAAATAATGAAGTAGCTTAAAAATAATTATATATTGATAAAATGAGAAATCGAAATGAACTGTTCTGAATTGAGGATGGACACATTCCCAGTAATTTAAATTGAATGATGAAATGATGATAGGACTTCATCAAAGAGTTTGCTCTTCCAAGTCAGAAGTGAACATGTTTAAAAATGCAAAAATTGCTTCTGCCTTACTGAACAGAAAATTATATAATGAGAACCTGGATGTATCTCTAATCTGCATGAAATTCTTGAAGAAATCTCACTTACTGAATGTAAAGTAAGGTGCAATACAACTATTTCATGAAACAGTTGGCAGTTTATGTGTTTTGACAATGGTATGGAAACTAACAACAAAATAGAATTTAGTAAGTGATTTTCTCTGGATTTAGTATGGTTTGCACTTAAAATCTTACAAACAAATTTTAATTTTTATAAAGTATATGTTACAGAGAAGTGGGATTCTTTATTATTTTCTTACCACAATGAATATCGATTAATTAAAATGCCAGACAGCTGCACCACAAACCAAAGTAAATACTAACTAGATCCAGACAGATACACCATTCCCAAGAGAAAACGAAGTAAAATATTGATCAGACACATCACAGCTCAGGATACTTACTTACATTTTGATTGAATACATTGTTTCCCAAAAATAAGTTCAAGGTAAGTATTAATGTGAGCAGAAATGGCATTACTCAAAATGAATATTATATTTATATAGTACTATCTAGACATATCTTTACCTGTTTATAGAATTCTAACGTGTCACATTACTGCCCAAGATATCATGCTAGATATCTATAATCCACTAATTAAGATGTGTATTTGATAACATGGACCTGTATTTTGTCCTTATTTCGATCATTAACAAACTATAGAACCAAAATGCACAAAATTTGGAAGAAGCTTTCTAAAGAATATGCATTTAATAAGCATAAAAATCACTGAGTTTAGTACTTATGAGATTGACAGATATACATTGTAAAAGAAATAAAAGTAAAAATTCTTGTCTTAAATTTCTTTTTTAAATGTCATTAACTTGAAACCTGTTGAGCATATCCAATATTTTTTGTCCAATAAAACTTGTTTTATCCCTATATCATATAAAATCTGTGAAAAATTTGTGTGAGATTATTAGTTTACACGGTGTTAAAAAAACTAATAAAATGTGAAATAAATATGTGAAGTTTAATTTTATTTATTTATTTTTGTTAATCAAAATCTTGTATTTTCTACATGCACTTTATTTTATGTTACTCTACATTTAGTAATCTATTTATCATTGCATTTTTATTTTATTCTTTTGTCCACTGAAGCAATTACAAATCCTGATACCAAAAAAAAAATGGTATGATCAAATAGGGCATTTAAATATCATTGTGTAGTGTATCATAGGTCATATTACTGAATTTTGGTCTCATACATTTGCTTTAATTCATAAGATCACAATCTAACTGATATGAAGTGAGCTAAGTTTTTCAGATAAATAATGAACATTAAGTCATTGCATAGCTTTAAGGTAGTTTTCATCAAATAATTTCTTTTACATCAGAGTCTATCTTTTGGAACTAACATCCACATGACATTCTTGAAGAAGTCCCATTTACTGAATGTAAAGTAAGATGCAACACAACTATTTCATGAAACAGTTAGAAAATTGTTGGATGCATATCAGAAAAATGCACAATAGTGTACCAGAAAGTTCTTTAACTTGGTTTTAATAAGGTGCTTTATCCTTGGCCAAATTTTTAAAAGATTCCAATTCTCAAAAGGCACACATCTCAGAAGACATATCATTATCAATGACATTACTAGATAGAATTTTGCATGCTTAGCATTTATTTCTGATAATGATGTGTCTTGCTGAAAAAAAACTCGTTGTTGGTAAGATCTGTAACTTTTGAGAAGTGGAATTTTGGAAAATTTATATATATGAAGGGCTAGCCACAAATGCATAACTTCTGAAAATGATATAAAGTAGACATACCATTTTTCAAAATAAATTACAGTAAAATACAATATTAGCTTGACATGTTATGGCTGATATCAAATACATTTTTACATTTTTAATCACATACATTATTGTCTGGAATGCCAACAAGAATTAAATATTACACATATCACTTCTTACATAAGAAGACGGGTATTAAATTTTTAGTTCCAATTAGTAAACATATCATTGGTGCATCTAGTCTTGTTCATTTGTAAAACATGCTGTGAAAAATATAGTGCTTTGTATTGAAGACATCATGCAGTGTGTGCGGTGTTTCTCATGGAAAGAAATTACTAAAACATGAGCTTAGACACTTATCTTTCCTAACTAAAAAAGCTATTATGATATGAACAAGTAATGAAGACAAGGATAAGATTTTTCTCCAGCATCTGTATGGCTTACCTAGCTGTTAGAAAGTGTAGATCATGCATATTAAAGAAAGTTGTCTCTTATGACAGTAAATTTTGAGAGTAGAAAGCTGTCTTCACAAAAGTACTGAAGAATATAAAATGCTAGACTTATTCTGGTGTATTTCAAAGGTAAGTCCAAAAAATTTTAATGACTATGTTGATATTAATATGGTTGTATTTATTAAACTGGTTGTGGAAATATGGCACTAGTACAGGTGGAAAATCATTGGTATAAATGTACATCAGGTGGATGACAGACTGTTAATTAAGCAGCAGGAGTTTTCAAATACTTATTTGAAGAATTTTATGTTTCTTTTGTATAGAAAGAAATTACCATAGTAATTGTGATTTGCTCTTTAATTTCTCCCTCTTCAGTTTAGCCAAATCACAGTTTCTCATTAGTGTTTGAAAGAGCAAACCAAAAATATACAGTTAGGCCTCTTATTTTAGACAAATGCAAACAGTGTTTGGATAATCATCTAAAATCCTTCACTCACCACTAATAACCAGAAATAGTTTAGGTGTTTGAATTACATATGAAGATCTTGTTACAGGTCATCCTTGCAGACCTGAAGAATTCACTTGTAAGAATGGAAATTGCATTTTATCTTTGTGGAAGTGTGATGGTGAAAGTGATTGTGTAGATGGATCTGATGAAGATGAAACACTCTGTGGTATGTGTAATGCTTAATTATGTTTATCAAATAGCATTGTAACATGTTTCCACCAAACCATGACTGTGAATACCCATTTTCATTAAGGAAAAGGTGATCTTCCAATCCTGAGTTTTCAAAATGTGGTTACTGTGATGAATTTTTTCTCCCTTCAGATGTGTAAATTTGCAAATAATGTTTCAGACTTGAAAAAAAATCCACTTGTAACCTTTATTTTTTAAAATAAAGTTTTATTAATGAAATATTTCACTTTAGAATAAAAAACGTTTTTTCTCATTAAATGAAATACCTTTTTTATTATTATTAATTAAATTCATTGTTTATAATATAGCTTCTAAAATTATGTTTTTAGACAGAGAGGGAATTATCTCTTTAATCTAAGAATTTGTTTTTGAAGCTGCCCTCACACAAATCCTCAACTAATTATGAGTTATGTGTGTGTTCATCAAGTTTTTGGAGATGTATGATAGTTTTATTTGTATTTGTTAGCATTTTTATTGCCTTGTTAAAAATAAAGAAAAACTTTTGAATAACAGAATGAATTTTGTTTAGAAATGTACTTTGTAGTGAAAGTAATTATTGTATAACATTTATCTGTGTCCAAAGAAATGAGGTTGTTCTCTGGTAAATATCAGAACAATATTTATTCTTCAGACCATAGTTTTTTTGTTGTTAATTGTTCTATGTATAAAGGAAATAGATCTGTATACCTAGGATATTTTAATTAATGAGTAATGTTTAAATGTCATATCACTTTTCATCACAACTTGTTGCACTATTTTAAAGGAAATGAGATTTATTCACCTGGTAAATTTCATTTGTAAGAGTAACTTTGGTGGTTTGTTATCAGTTGTTTTTTTCAAGGAAAATAAGACAATATACTTGGTTAATTGTGTTGCAAGAGTAACATTTGTTTTCTAAGTGAGTTAACTTGTGTTTATTAATTATTGTCTGTTTCAAGAAAAACATGCTTGTCCACTTAGTATATTTTATTATAGTTATATTAATTTGTATTTTAAATTAGCATGTAGGTGTTAATTATCATCTGTTTCAAAGGAAATATAATTGTTCACTTGCTAAGTTTTAGTAAGAGTAGCATTTGTATTCTGGAGAAGTAATTTGTATTTATTAATTATTGTCTGTTTCAAGCATAGAAGGTTTATTGAGTGATAAGTTATTTTATAAGAGTTGTATCTATATTACTGAAAATCTGGTTAATGATTTTTGATCTTTGCATTTTGAAAAATTAAATATACTGTCCTAGTAAATTCCACTATAATGGTAATATTAAAGTTCTTGAGGGTCTGGTATGTAATTATTAGTCTTTACATTTGTAAAAGTTGGATATACTTTCTTAATGAATTTCACTGTAGCAATAACATTAATATTTTTGAAAGACTGGTTTATTATTATTGTTTGTATCTAGAAAAACAAGCCTGTCCACCTGGTAAATTCCGTTGTAGGAATAACATCTGTATACTTGAGAGTTTAGTTTGTAATGAGGAAGATAATTGTGGAGACAACTCTGATGAAGATGAAAAACTCTGTAAGAGTCATATTATTAAGATGTCTGAAAAGTTAAAGTAGCATAAACAAAAAGAAAATACTGCTTTAAGAGTTAGAGTAAACAGAAAAATAATTAAATGGAAAATTTTTAATCTATTTTAATCATATTGAAGCCCTATATAAATATGTCTATGTGTAGATTTGAGCACTGTACTTTTCCAAATCATAATTAAAATGTGAAACTGCTTAAGGTTACTTCATTAAAGGTGTTGAAAGATATAAAACAATTTAAAAAAGAGATGAACTGTGCAAGTGCAAAACCTTGTGAAAAACTAGTGGATACAATGTTTTATGTCACTGGCTAGCAACTTCTCTTACTTAAAGCATGTACTTTTTAATGTAGTATAAAGAAAGTTCTTTATGTTTCCTTTTGTCAACTCTGCTAGTATTCTTAGAATGTACCTTAGAAAAGTAATAGTAGTTTTTAATCAAAGTTTTTGAGAAGTGAAAATTGTCAGTGACCACAGTAGGTCCTGTATAATATAAAATATATACCAAACTAAACATGAGCCACAAGGAAAGTTGATAATATAAAAAAGTGTAGAGATAGTATGTATACTTAAATGATCTTTCTTGCTTTGCAAGAATTTTGGGAGTAAATATCTTAGAAAACATATGCCCATTACACAGTTTCAAGTCTACATCTGCTCAGCAGTAAATTGTCTGCTTTGAAATAGTTGTAGTAAAGTAGAATACTTCTACAGGTACTCGCAGGAACCCATGTGGCTCAAAGAAATTCACTTGTGATAATGGCCATTGCATTGGACTCAGCTTAAAGTGTGATGGTTCTGACAACTGTGGAGATAACTCAGATGAAAAAGACTGTGGTATGATGTTCTGCTTTTAACTCTTGAGTTACAGAAATACTTTATTAGACATTCAGTTATAATACAAATTACATTTTATTCCTTTAATACAAGTTCAAAGTGACTTAGTGTTGTGATTTTCAGTAAAATCAAAACTTAATATAATGTTTAAAATTTTCTAGTAATTTTAAAATATATTTGAAAGGCACACACACTGTCTTTCTCGTGTTAATAAAGTTACAAGCAAGATCATTTATTAAACTTGTTTCTCTTTTTGAATAGTGCTTAGTGTAAGGTAAGATTTGTTTATCTTAAACATCCTATGATAAAAAATTGAAAATTGCACTTTCGCTTTTCTTCAAGCTGTGTTTTGTTCAGATTATATAAAATAGAAAAAAGGGAGAGACACAAACATTTTATCTGTTATGAAAGATGTTTGCAATTATTTAGCATATTTAAAACACTATCAGATGATGATCCATTAAGTATGACAACAGTGCAAAAAAAGAAAATCAAAAATATGTTGTACTTTTGAAAGGTTCACTTATCTTAATTATAAAGCTAGTGAATAAGATGTTGTAATTTGAAAGTACTGAAGTTTTATCAGTATTTATAATGCACTTTCAGGTGATCATATTTATACATATTTCAGATCTTGTACTATTATTAATGCTTCATTAGTTAGTTTTGTGTAAAATCTAAAGAAATACAGACTTTACTATATATTATGCCAGGTATTAGTCCATACAGTTTTGGCAACTAAAATAGTACTCAATACTTTATTGGATGGTAAATTGTTTGGTTTCTAAATTACACAGGTTGATAAATATGGATCGGTCAATAATTTTTTACATTTGCAGTGTTACACTTTTTCATGTTGTTAAAATTGCCACTGTATAATGACAAATGTTCCAAGGTACTGAATCAGACTATTATATTATGAAATAATGAGTCACAGAGAGCAGACATACTTTATTTATTATGTTTAATTTTATTACTCTGTGTATGTTTGTGAATTTGGCTTTTAATTATCTCTTAAGTTATATGAAATGTGTATAAGCAAAAATTGATGATAATTCTTTCAGATCCATGCAGTTTTGGTACTTGCTCCCAAATCTGTACGGTTAAAAAGTCAGGAAATTCTAGCTGTTCTTGTGCTGAAGGTTTTTATCGTATTGAAGGAGATGAGGATGGCTGTCATGCAGAAGGTTGGGATTAACTGTAATTTTTATGCTGTAGATGTTCATAATATTATGTAACAAAATATTTACTTTTTCTTGTTCCTAGGCAGAAAGTGTTATTTCCCTGTTCCTTATGCCTAAAGAAAATGGAAAAGACCTATTTTTCCTCTTTAAACTTTGCTTTTGTGACCTGGAAGCATATAACGAAAATATGATGGAAGATTATATTTGGGGGCTGATACATGAAAATGATTTACATTGCAGTCACAAATCTCGAAAACCTACTCACTTCTAAACATTTTTGTGTAACTTTAGTTTAAATACATGTAAATTTCCATTCAAATGTTGTTTTATTCAGACCTTATGTAAATGAAAATGTGCAAATTTGCCCGTTTTTACATAGAAAATAGGTTAATTTCTAAATTTCATTATCCAGATCACAAAAGCAAATTTTGAAGGGAATAATGGCCATTTTCTGTACTTTAATAATATAAGGAATTAAGGAATAACATATACTATCCAGGAATAAAATTTGTGTTACATTGTGTAATAAATGTTGATAAAACAAGTGTATGAATGTATTTAAGGATTTGTTAATCATAATTTAAATGTGGCATTATACTAATCAAGCACCAGAGGAATATAAATAGTATATTTTGTTATTCACACAGTAGTAGAATGTAAGTATCACATTAATTTTGTAAATATTGAATATTGACATCAGACTTTTTTTTTTACATTTTTGATTATTTAGCATTACTGAGAGCATCAAATCTTTATAAAAAAAAACTCATTTAAAGACTGCAGTTGAATACAGAAAGGAAGTTAGATTTTTGAATTTTCTTGGTAGGTGATCCACCTGTGTTACTGATTGGCACTGAGGGTATATTGGGATCCATTAATCCTTATAAAGTTGACGGTTTCTCTGAACTGCTGGGAGTACCATCTACTGTTAGCCGTGTGGAATCCATTGATCTGCACTTCAAGTCAGACCAAGTGGTCTTCTACTGGACAAATACCCATAAAAAATCGATTTACAAATATATAAATCATACTACTACTGTTAAAAGAATAAAGAGAGAAGACAAATCTCAACCAATTACTGTGGTAAGCTGCAATGTTTTCATTATAATTATACATATACATATATTTGTCAAATGCTTTTTCTGTCATTGTTTTTAATTTATTCCTCTTTGGATCGATCTATTATCAGACATATTGTATACTGATTGTGCATTCTACAGTAAATGCTTAGTACTCTCATAAAATGGAAGAAATCTTAATTGTTTTTTCTTGTAGTTATTGGATTATATTGTAACTAAGAAGCTGCAAGCATATATAAGTCTAATATGTAACAAAGTACAGGTATGTCCTTCGTTAAAATAAACTTAACCTGTTATTCAGCATATTTGTGCTGTTAAGAGTAATGATTACATATAAACTTAAAACGTGATGTGTAATCCCTTTTAATATCTTTATTTTGCAAGTTTTTCATAAAATTCACTTATTGGTATATATAAGAAAGAAATACTTTTACATTTTTTTCCTCAAATTGTATTCCATTTCTGTTTAGCTTTCAGAGTTTTCTGAACCTCGTGGCATTGCTGTGGACTGGGTGGGGGGCTACCTGTACTTTGTTGACGCTGGTACAGACACTATTTCAATGGCAACTCTGGATGGTTCTCATCTGAGGACATTAGTAACAACAGAACTAGATCAGCCTCATGACATTGTACTGGATCCTTCACATGGGTATGAAAAAAAATTTGGCAAATATTTTATTTTTGTAATTTGGTGTTTATGTAGACTATAGTTTTGTAGTGTATACATTTTCACAATTTAATTTACAAAATATTGCTTACATTGACTGTTATGTTTTGGACTTTGAAGTGAATTTTTTGGGAAAAGGAAAGACTTATTTGAGAGTTAAGAATTTCATAAAGTATTGGAATAGAAATGTCAATAACTATTTAGTATGGATATTGAAAACAGTCAAGTTTATAAGGGTGAAATATTTAGTGTGCATGCATAAGAGAAGTAAAACAGTCAAGTTTATAAGGGTGAAATATTTAGTGTGCATGCATAAGAGATTATGAGAAGTGCATTCCACTTACTTATTGAAGTCTCACAGTGTTATATGCACAGTTTCAGTAACATATCTTATTAGTGGGGCAGAAACACTGAGACAGTATCCTGAATATGCTGCTTTAGGAAACACACAATGTAGACTATACATATATGTTTTCTGTTAGCAAACTGATAAAGAATCTAACCATTTGTATGAAGTCAGATTCTCCATAAATACCAGTGGACACTTTTACAAGGTATTGCATACCCCTGCATTTTGATCCATCTGTAGTGTTAATAATGCCCAGGATGTGACACATAGTCACCTGTGCAGAAAACTTTGTGCTGTGCCCTCCATATGTTTCCTTGCACCATTTGGCTTGTTCAAGAGTGAAATGTGCATGATTGTGAAATCTTGGTAACATTTGTATTGGAGTTTACATGTTCATTTGCTGGAAAAGGGGCATTTAATGCTTTATGATTACATTTATACCCATTAGTGTACCATCTAAACCAGTAACAAAACACCTTTACATACTCCAAAGGCTTATCAAGTGATACAGTTTCATTGCTGACTTTATCTTGGGATATTTTTTTTCTTTTGGAATAAATCTTGTAAGGGCAATCATTTCATTGGGCTAAGTCCATATCTGTGAGGCTGTGTATACTATTGCACTGTTGTGCACAGAAAAGCCCATTTTCAAAGTTAGAAAATTATGAAATGGAGATTTGAGAACTTAGGTATTATTAAATTTTGAGTTACAAAATAATTTACCTTAACAAGTTTATTGACATACATTAGCAATAATTTTTTTAAATACATTTTGAAAATTAAGCTGTAAAAATTTGAGGTGTAAAGTTGTGACACAGCCGTAGTTAATGGATTAAGAACACAAAGGCTTGGCAATTGGCAGAATTACTTAATAAAGTTATCATGGGTTTTACACTACTGTTATCTTGCCAAATATTTAATGGTGCAAATGTGTCCAGGACTAGGTTCTCAGCTACCAGTTCTTTCATTTTACTTGTGAATATGCTTGTACATTTGTATGGAACTTTGCTGTTTTTCCTTTTTCATTTCTCTTTGATTTTTCCTTGTTTACATTCCTGTCTTATATCCAATTAAACATTAAATCTAAATCACTGATATCAAAATGTATTATTTCTCTCTTCAGTTAAAGTAATGTTATTCTAATTGATTTTAGTTTCCAATATGCACTGTATAAAAAGAAATATAACAAACTTCTAGAATAAATTATCTTCACTAACTATACATCTTACCTATTACTCACCCTATTTCTGTTCACTTAAAAGCTTACCAATTCTAAATCCTCTTTCTTAGGTTAAATGTCAAGGAAACAACTTGTCTCAGGCCATAAATACTTAGGAATAATAATAAGACTTGCTTTTTAACATTCTTAATGTCAAGTTTGAAATTAAGTAATTCTGTAGAGCTGTTAAATAGCTTAGTTATCACACTTAAGGTAGATAAGCTAATAAGATTTGTAGATTCTAATGTCCTTCATTAAACCCTTTCAGTATTATTATTAGTTATTATAATTCTGGAGAGCTAATATTCTTATTTTTCCATTATGTACTGATTAAAGCTTTTAGTCATGAAAGACTTTTCGTTGGATTGCATCAGAATAAAGTTATGAGATTTTTTTTTTGTTAAATATTGTGTGGTTTGAACAGCTAGCTTGGTGTGCTAGCTATAGATTTATCTTCAAGCTTTGTTTTATATTTTTTACTGTTTCTGTTCTTAGTTATATGTATTGGACAGACTGGGGTCTTGATGCCAAGATAGAAAGAGCACAACTTGATGGCTCAGAGAGGATTACTTTTGTGAAGAAAAATGTTCAGTGGCCTACAGGGTTAGCAATAGATTACCCTGCCAGAAGACTTTATTGGACTGACCCAAAAGCTCGCACCATAGAATCTATTCATTTAGGAACCAAACAGAGGAGCTTAGTGAAAAAATTCTCAACAGGTTTGTTAGCTGGTTGTGATGTGTTTTGAACATTTTATATCAATTTATAATGAGAAAAACAGTTTTGATTATAAGATATCAAAACTATGTTTATTGTGATGTTTTCACAACATCCAAGCAACACTAATGTTAGCTCAGAATACTGGATGTTGTCAACAAAAAGTTAACAGTTTTTCATTAGCAAAAAAAATTATTTCCTTAATAACATTATCAAATCATCAGATTTCATCTATAAGAATGCATTCACAAGTGAAATGAGAGAGGAAGGAATCCTCAAAAGCTGTAGCTCTTGAAATTCATTCAGCCAGGATTAGAGTAAATTAACATATGAGACATTGAGCATGGACAGTTACATTCATCAAAAGGGTTTGTCTTTCTGAGCCAAAAACTATATTTAGATCTCAAATCAGTCAAAAGATTATAGAACTATGAGCTAAACGTTTGTACTTGAAAAAACTTGTAGCTCTCCTGTGGCTGTGAATCCAAGGGTAAAAATAATAATATAAGAGTTTACTTTGTATAAAACATTTTTGCTAACAAGTAATTTCTTTCTTGAAGCTTGCAAACACTGAAATAAATAGCAAATCGTTTTAGATAATACAATAGAATTTTTTTGTGTTATTCCAAGTATACAGATCCTATGAATGTTATGCTTAACTCATCTTGATAGTTTCTGCTATATTTCCTCTCAGAAACTGGATCAAAACTCACACACTTGGTAATTTTTCATATTTGTGTGTCTGAAACTAAGTTTGTATTTATTTCTAAAACTATGTATATTTCATATGTATACATACATAAAGTATTGGATTTTTCACTGTTTATTATGAGATTTGTTCATTTATTTGTTGTGTTTAGCTTTTTCAATTCTTCAAATATATGAAATAACGTTTTTGCTGTCTTTTGATGTCATTGTAAAGCAAAGTATTTAAATCTTTGTCACTTTGAATACTTGTGATTATTATGACCTCCCAGTGACATGCATGTAGCCTACATCTTGTAAATATTAAGGAATATATATATATATATATATATATAATATTTATGGAAATATCAAATTTCTAAAACTACTGTTTTGTTTTAGTATTTTATTAAAATTTCTTAATTCATGCTCTTTTGTTTTTGTCAAATGGTTTTGCGTATATGTAAAATAATTATTGGTTACATATTATCCTGTCATACATAAATAGCTATAAAAACGTTTTTATGTAAATAATACTGTTATGAACCAAGATAGTGGTTTATAGTAGAGATTTTTAAGGTATCGTACAAAACCCTAAGATAATGTTTAGTCAAAAAAATCACCTTAAACAGTATGGATGCAGCTCAAACAACACTTTTAAACCTTGTACTCTTTTACTACTAACTGCTATGCCTGGATGCACAAAACTGCACAAAAAAGCATGCATGTAAGATTTAGAAGGGAGAAAAAAAATCCACTTAAACAACCTATTTGTAATTATTATTTTCTTGCTGGCCCAACACAAAAACAGCTAAGTATATTGCACCTAAAACTTTTGTAGAATACTAAACGTAATGTGATTTTTTAGAATGTTGTAAAGGTTATCTGTTCCTTGTATCTTTTATGTAAGCTAAAACATCTTAATTCTTGTGTAAACAACGTTATCATTATCCCTTTAAGTTAACTTTCTTACAAATATATAGTGTTTCTTTAATGATGTTAAGTACAGGGTGAAACAGGAATTACTATCCAGTAATAGATGAACATTAGATTTCTGTAACACATAGACACTTAATGCTTTGTTCACTGTGCAGTTGATGTCTTTAGGAAGCCAACCCCTATATTATATATGAAGTGAAGGAGTACAACAAAATCTCTACAAATAATGTTACATTTTATTGCACACATTCATAGAATAATTACTATAAAAGACAGAGGTTTATTTAAAGAAATGTTTTAGGCATATGTATTTTATTTACAGAGACAGCTTTTCTACTGGTAAAATTTTATACATTCTTGGTGATAGTTGTTTCTTACTATAGGCACTTATTTGTCCACTGACATGCATTAAATATAGATAATGCAATTACACAGAAATTGTAAATACTTACGATATTCTCAGACAGATCTCTATGGCAATCTCAAGCTGCAGCTTAACTATTTACCTCTAGAACTAATGTGATGAAATAGTCAGTAGCTACAGTAAATCATCAAGAACCATATAAGCTAGCTACTAACTATATCTATTATCATTACAATGTATGAAGTTATCTACAATATCAAGTAATCTTTTGCTTAAAGTTGAACATTTTGAACATAAAAAAGCCAGCAAAAAAAGATAAATAAAAAATTGGGAAGTTAAAAACCTGCAAATAAGAATTATGAAAACGTAAAAATAGAAGGCCGGAAATACTGTAGACAATATTTACCCAAATTGCAAAATGATATTTTGACTCCAACACATGTAATTCTTCGTAACTGCATAGAGCTAAAATAGTGGTTTGTAGTTTGAGTTAATAATGTTTACAGGTCTACAGTATTTCCAGCCTAATTTCCTTACCTTTTTTATTATTCTTATTTGCAGGTTTTAAAATTCACAATTTATTTTTTAATGTATATTGTTATTTATGCATAAGGTGATATTTTCTTGTTTTATTTGTTCACATACATGGTAAATGTTGTGTTGTTTGTAATGTATTTCTTATAAATATTGTCTAGATAAACCATTAAAGATTGAAGTTTTTGAGGACTTCCTCTTTGTGACCACTTTACACCAAAACAGTGTGATACGTCTCAACAAATTTGGTCATGGAAATGTCACCTACCTCAAGGCATTTAGTGGAAAGATTAATGATGTACTGATTTTGCAAGAAAAGAAGCAAGACCCAACCTGTAAGTCTTTCTGGCTAGCCCACAAGCAGCTGCTTTATTTTATATATTGTCCATACAACTTGAGTAAATGTTTTTGTATTTCTAATGAATACTTTTTCTCTCTTTCTCCTCACTATAAAACTTAATCTTTCAAAGCTATTGTATAAACTTCTGCTTTCAGAAATAATAAATCTCATGCTTTATTGTTCCAGTTGAAACTCCTTTAGACTAGTAAAACTTATTCTTATCAATTTGTCACAAAGTTACCGGTTTGTTTCAAGAGTTTTCGTTGTCATTCTATGTTATCAGCACAGGGAATGGTAAGCTTACTCTGTGTTCTTGTCTGACCAATGATAGCTTATCATTTTATGTGTCATTGGTGCAAGGAATTAAAACTTTATTGTATTCAAAATGTACACTGTGCTGCAACATACTGCTGTTATACTGAGCTTTGTGGCATGTGTCATATATTACAGTGTATCTGTTTTACTGAGTTGTACATTGTGTACAGTATACTAGAGTATTTTACTGTTGTTCTGAATGGTATGATGTGTACAACATACAACAAATAAATCTTTTGTATTGATCTATATGGTATATGTACTATACTACAGTATATTACTGTTCTGAACAGTTCTGGTGTGTCAAAAATACTGCAGTATTTTTCTATTATACTGAGCCACATAGTGTGTACAGAACATTGTTATTTTGAGCAGTATGTTTTGTACTATGTGTACAGTATATTGTTATTATGAGCAGTGTGATATGTACTATGTGTACAGCATATTTCACTGTATATATATATATATATTTGTTGCACAGAGTTGTTCAGTGTGTGTACAGCATATTTCACTACATATATATATATATATATATCTGTTGTACTGAGTCATACAGTGTGTGTAGCATATTTCACTGTGTTTCTGTCTTACTCTATTGTACAGGGTGTGTATAGCATTCTTCAGTATTTCTGTTGTACTAAATTGTGCAGTGTGAACAAGATATTACAGTGTCCTACTAAGCTGTACAGTATGTTGTGCTAAGCTATATAATACATATAATATATTACTAGTGGTATGATAAGTTTGATAATGTTTACTGTTAGCAAATATTGCTATGCTTTTACTGAGATTTATATTATGTGATGTATATTACAAATATAACTGCTATTCTACAAAGATTTATAACTTATATGTTATAATTGTGAATATTACTGTTTTTTTTCTACTGAGATGTGCTAATGTGAACAGTATACTGCAAAAAGTATTGTTTGAAAGAGATCTGTTATAGAGTATACTCAGAACATTGATTTTATTTTACTTAGGGGTATTATGTTTACAACATAATATGAGTGTATTAGTTTCTGTAGTGCTGAGATTTTGTTAGTGCATAAGGCTTTGAATCTTGTTCAAGTTTATAGTTTGTGTTTTCATCAGTGACCACTCCATGTAAGAATGACACTTGTGGACAAGGAGCTCTGTGCATGGCTAAATCTCTCAATCAGACTATTTGTTTGTGTCCTAATGGTATGGTTGAAACACAGACTTCAGAAGGAAAGATAGCATGCACTGTTCTTCCTCCTACTCCACAATCAGGAATAAGTAAGTTTGTTAAATAAATGTTTATAAAGTATCATTACAGTACAGTTTTTGTAAAGAAAGTATAATTAATCAAGTTTTGTAACAAATACTTGACAACTGTTTTGTTTGCTTTCAGCTAACTTGTTAAAACCACAGAGTTCATTAGAGGTACAGTGATAACATTTAAAAATATCTAGCAGTAAATTATCTGTGTTAACCTTTTTACAATGGGCTCAGTATAATATACATCAAGTTATCTTCACAAAACTTGCTAGACATTTTGTAAAGGTAACAGTTCTTTTGTACAAAAAAAATCAGATTTTAAAAGAGATATTTTTGCTGAAGATTTGTTTGTGAAAATATCAAGACTGTTTTTTTATTAATATGAGTGCCAGATGATTTTATAATTTGATTAAAAGAATATTTTTCATTCCAAATATCTCAAATATTATTTGCATAATCTATAAAACCTCCTAAATACATTTCAAATGTTTATTTTCAGTAAGACTTGATATTTTATTTTCTATACCCTAATTATATGGGGTTTGTCACTTGATCTGCCTCATAACCATCATAAAAAAAAAATAGGAAATAAATATAAATTATGTTTTTTTTATGCTAAAGTGACTTTATATCATAACAACAAAATACAAATGTTTAGTCTGAGTTGCTTAAGTGTCATAACACTGTATTTATTATTTTTCATTATACTGACCTTCCAGTCATGTTTAGCTAACCTTACAAAACTTGCATTAACATGGTGCATGTGCACTAGTCATGTATCTAGTAATATAAAACTGACCTATAGTCTTTCCTGTCTTGGCTGTGTTTTAGTGGATTGGTATTTTCTAACAGATAGTTACATTTCAATTATTATACATTATATATAGATATACAGATTATTACTATTTAAAAGTAAATTATTAAACTTATTTTTCTTAAAATATAAAAGAATAAATAAAGAAGTAAAGCAAACAATTATTTCTTCTAGTTATGACCTTGAACTCAGTTGCGAAGCCCTTTAAATTTTGCATACATTATTTTTAAGGTTTTATATATAGAGTTGAATGACAAAAAAATCATAAATAACTATACTGATACCATTATTTAGGTTTAAAAAAGATATGAAACTTAAAGCAGACTAAAGACACAACCTGTCTTTTTTGAAATATTAGTTTAAAAGACCACGATAGCCTATTCAAAGATTAAATTGGCTGATAAAATCCACTCAGGGGATATTCTAAATTGCTGATTGGTTACTCACATGCCATATATTGGTGTAAATGTATACAAGGGACCATTCCCAAAAATAGAAAGAGGTGAACAGGGCCACTGTGTTTGATTTGGTACATAAACCATATTTCAGCAAAATAAATAGATATTAGTTTCTTATAATATATTATAGCTTGTTAATATTGGTAATTTGTATGAAACTACAGAGTTAGTATTTGACATCACAAAAATCTAATTTTAAACAGCACAGCATTTAACATACCACATAACTCACATGATGGCATGACCTTTGATCCCCCTACCCTGGAAACTTATCTAAACCACAGAGTTTATAAGAGATATAGTGGTAACATTTAGAAATATCTAGCAGTTAGTTATCTGTATTAAATATCTAGCAATAACCAAGTCAAATGTGCAGAACACTGAGTAAATTATATTAAGAGGATTTGGAGCCTCATCACTTTTTTATAGTCCATGTCATCTGCCACGTGTTTGTGCTCTTGACAATAGCTTTACAGTGCACTCTGTCCTCTGTGAGGCTGTCCTGTCCAAGGTACAGCACTTTCCAGCTTGTGATGTCGAGAAACCCACTTGTTGAGAACTTTTATATGCAAAAACGGCTGTTCTGGGCCCAGAAAACACTTCAAATAGAAGAGCGAACAACGTTTCGACCTTCTTCGGTCATCGTCAGGTTCACCTGACAGCCGTTTTTGCATATAAAAAAAACTTTCCAGCTTGCTTTTCATTACCATCTAGTGTGCAAGGATGAGTGTTTCCCACTAAAAGTTTCCACTTTGTTAGCATAATAATCTGTATACTTTGTGTCAGACAACTTGGCCAGAATGTGTCCATCTGGAATAGCATGAATACCAATTTATTTTCCAGCTGCTTGAGGTGTACAACAGTTGCCTTCATATTTCATCAGTGCAACTTGTGAGCTATAGTTACTGATAGATCTCATCATATCAACATTGGCACATTAACAATGATTATTGGAACACCTTATCATGCTGTCACTGGCATGTGAACCATAATTACTAGAATACCTTATCAAGTTGCCACTTACATGTTAACCATAATTATCAGTACACCTTATCATGTTGCTACTGGTATATTATTCATAATTGCTAGTACAACTGATCATATTGGAACTGGCATATTAACTATTATTACTTGTGCATACTGACACTGAAAATTTAAAACATGATGATCAATAGATCTGATCGAGTGACCACTGGCAAGTTAATCATACTTACTTGTATGTCTGATTAAAATGCAACTGGTACATATATGATCAGGTTGTCACTGGCAAGTTAACCATAACTACTGGTACATCTGATGGTACATTAAAACACAATTACTAGTGTATATAAAAATCCTACTGCCAGCACATTAACTTGTTTTGCATTAATACATTGAAACCAACTGAAAACTCCTGATACTTGTTTTTCTGAAAGAATGATATAACCACATCATTGCTGAATAACAAAAGAAAACAACTAGTGAACTTTTCAAAGATAACATTATATTTTTTTGACAGATGGAATCATGATGTTGCTAGTCTCTAACTATTAAGAAAATGTATTGAATGGAGACAGTGAAAATGTGGTTTTGTTTATTTCATCAGTAAAATCTTCATACTGATATTAGTAATTGTTTTTATACTAAAGAGAAAAAAGTCTTTTGAATAACTGATGTTACTCGCTGTACTTTACAGTCACGTGTAAGTTACATTGTCTAAATGGAGGAACGTGTGTACTTGGAACTAACGACAGACCTTCATGCAGGTACATATACTTGTTTGATTTTCTTATTACAAAACACTAAAGTATGATGATTGTACACAATAAAAATGAAACTGAAGTAAGTCACTTAAAGTTACTTTTAATATGCATGAATGTTTGATTATAATATGACATGAAAACAACTTTTTAAAGTCATTAATAGTTGAAATTCTGTAAATTTTTAGGTAGGGTGTGTTTATAGTATAAATACTGTGAGCAAATTAGTTTTTCAACAATTTAAAAACATTCATAGTTGTTTTATAATATGAAGACATATAAAAAGCAGACTATCTTAAAATAGAGCTGTCATTCTAGAAGCATGCAGTTTTAATTGTTCTGCAATAAAAATGTAACTGATTTCTCTTATATCCATATAGTTGTCAACCTGAATATACTGGGAAACAATGTGAAATATTCCGTTGTTCTGGTTATTGCAAAAATAAAGGATTCTGCTATGCTGATTTATTACATGATACATCACCGGGAGGAAAACCACCACTTCGATGCAAGTAAGTAATTACTATAACAACATCTCACATTATATCTCTTCAAGGAAGATTCTATCATTCTAGACCGTGTAATTACTCTAACATTTGTGTTTTACATTACTAGGGAACAAAATCCTCACTTCAGTATAAATAATTATGCTATACTTTTTATATCTCATGTGATGGTTTCCTAGGGAAGAAATGGTGAAAGTAAATATTGTCCTTTTGAAGTTTTCTCTACATGTAACTCTCAGTTTATGGGAATATGCTGAAGTAGTATTTCAAATAACCAATAAAACAACATGAATGTGATTTTTTTTTTACATCTTATAGTTATATATGCATAATCACTAGAATTTCAAACACATATCTAAAGTTTGTTGATGTAAATGTTATTTTGTTTCACACTTTCTATAAGAGATTATTAACTGTAGCTATTATCATCAACTTTTACTATAGTTTTGTATAATGAAATGTTTAAAATTAAGACACGATAAAAATGTACATACCTTTTAATATATATTTTGTCCAGTATTCCAAAAACATGTTTTTTAGGTTATATTTTTAATTGCGTATCTCTACATTTTCACACTTAGTTTATTTTTCTTTCAAGTCCTTCAGCATTGTTATTATTTATCATGACACATCAGTGGGCATCCTTGGCCAGTATTACAGTATCATAGGCAGAAATATATTAGCCATTGGCAGAATGTTGTGGCACACACATATTACATTAAATTTTGTAAACCAAGGAGGTGTTGGATAATATAAAAATAGTTATTAAATCTTTGAAGTATGCATCTTAAAACATAAGTAGCACATAATTAAGTGAAATATAAAACAAAAACCTGAATGCAGTTCAACTCTCTATGCTATTAAGTAAAAAACAAGGCTAGAGTGCTAGAGAAGACAAAAGTGCCAAAAATGCTTAGAGCAGTTTGACTTACTCTCTATGTAATTCTTTGTTTCAATTTTAAAATAAATTTTGGGAAATCATATTTTACAATGTGCTCTTTCTAAATGTAGTAACTGGATGTGGCATCTGTCAAGAGTTCCATGAAATTCATTTCTTCTTTCTCTAAACATGCCATAAAGAGCTTGAAAGAAGAATATGTGAAAAGAACAATTAATCTAGTTTCTGAACAACAGAAACTAAAGTATAATAATTTGTCTCAAAGGTTTGTTTTTTAAGTAAAGGAATTAAATTTTGAATTTTTTGTAAATTTTAATGCTAAATTTTGCTGATATACATCAATCAAAAATTGCTTAATTACAGTTACAACAGAAAGTGTTCATTATCCTGAGTTGTGAGTAGTTTTTCCTCATAACTTTAAGAAGTATCACGATTAGGATAATGAAAGTATAGTATATTATAAATATTATACTAACACACATCTATATAAATTTTTATGTAAATTGAACGACAAATAAACTGTTTATAAACAAATAACCAAACATAAGAGAGGCAGAAAGTGTTTGTGCATCTACTTTAATGGACAGTTGTGTGGCCTTTCAGGTGAATTATTTGGCACAATCTCTCCTCATAGCCCTCCATGATCATTTGACAGTACTCAACTGGTATTTTTTTCCACTCTTCTTTTCAAAAGGCCTCCAAATCTTGCAAGTTTTTTGGATGATGCTTATGAGCCCTGGTTTTCAACTCATGCCAAACATTTTCAATTGGGTTGAGATTGGATGATTGCAATGGCCATTCCAGAAGGCTTATATGGTTCCTCTACAACCAGGATTGCACATATTTCAATGTATGCTTAGGGTCATTGTAGTACTGGTAGATCCAACGACGCCTGAACCACAAGTTCTGAGCATCATTCTTGATATAAGTGCCTAATATATCAATGTACTTTTCTTTTCTCATGATTCCGTTGATGCGGCGAAGGCTGCCTACACCAGAAGAGCTGAAGGAACCCCATAGTATGATCAAGCCACTTCCATGTTTAATTGTAGGGATGGTGTTCTTTGGAATATTTTGTTCCCCCTTCTTACAGAAAATATTGCAAACATCATTGTGGCCCTAAAGCTCGTTTTTAGTCTTGTCTGATCAAAGAATACTCTTCCAAAAAGTAAAGGGTTTGTCTACATGCTTTCTTGCATACCTCAATCGTGCTTCTAAATGAACAGGCTTTAAATATGGAATTCTACGAGGACAGCATGTTTTGAATCTAGAAGAGCGTAACATATTCGTACCTGTAGAGGTGCTAACTTCAACCCCAGTTTCTCTTACCTGTTTTTTATGTTATTACATGTTAAATGAAGGTTCCTACTGACTTCTCTAAGAACTTTCCTCTTGTTTCTTTGGAATTTTGGTGGGGCATCCAGAAAGAGGGAGGTTAGCAGTTGATTCTGTGAGCTTAAACTTGACAATTATGCTTTGAACAGTATATTTCAGCACATTAAGTTGTGTAGCAATACCAGAAAGAGACACACGAGACTTGTATTTTACAATAATTCGTTTTTTTTAAATCACTGGACAGTTGTTTCCTGTTTGTCATGATGACCATGCAGGTAATGACAGAGATTTCTAAATTGCCAAAAGTAAATTTTTTGCTGGCTAAATTTCAGTAATTATGAACCCAGTGTCTAGTTCTGGAATGGTATAATATAGTTTATTCACCAAACTAAACAAAATTTTCATGGGAATATCAGTTTTTTCACACATTCTGAAATGTACGAACACTTTCTGCTCCTCCTATTTTTCGTTATTTGTTTATAAACAGTTTATTTATCGTTTAATTTACATACAAATTTATGTAGATGTGTGTTAGTATAATATTTATAACATACCATACTTCTGTTAGCCTAATCGTGATACTTTTTAAGTTAAGAGCAAAAAAAACTACTTGGGAGGCTGGGGTACAAACACTTTCTGTCGTAACTGTACATTTTGAATGCAGCTTAGTAAAAACTCTTGACAGTCATAAATTGGACCCATAAGCTTAAGACTGATTCCTTGGAGATACTATAGTAAGTATTGTGTCACAGCACTCAAATACTCTTTATATTTATGGTACATTTTAAAGTCATGTTCAGTTATCATCTCTTTTATCTTGAAAGTAAAGCACACATTCTGTCTTTTAGATTCTAAAAGATCAAATCATTGTTTAAAATTTTTAATTACCTGGTAAAATGTCACATTTCTATTATTAAAAATCCTGTGGTTCACAATTCTTTTCTTTTTTAATCCTCTGTGCTAATATTATGTGTAACAAATTACATGTTTATGTGTATTAATTAATGATAATTAGGATTAACATTTTATGAAATATGCAGTTGCCCTCCTCAATGGACTGGAGAATGGTGTGAGGAACCTTTGCATTTATGTGAAAAATATTGTTTTAATAGTGGCACTTGTCACTTGAAGTCGGGCAACCCAACATGTACGTGCCCTCCTGATTTTACAGGAGCACAATGTTCCCACTGTATGTCATTTAGGTGAGTAACATCTTATTCTCTACATTAGGTTTAAAATATATTAATTTTTACTAGCATATACTCTAAAGTTTCCAGAATTGTCCTTCAACCAAATGTTCACTGTTGCCTCAGAAAATCAAAATTATCTTTTTCAATGACATGGATGTCAATTAGTAACCTTTTTCAGTGATGTCGAGAAACCCACGTGTTGAGAATTTTATATGCAAAAACGGCTCATTTGGGTTTAGAAAATATTTTAAATAGAAGAGCGAACAACGTTTCGACCTTCTTCGGTCATCGTCAGGTTCACAAAGAAAGAGGTAACTGACCGGAAGCTGACCACATGTTTGGAAGGGGCTGTGTAACTGAGTGTCGCAATGTAGAGAGCGGGGTTAGATGTTTTAATATATAATTTTATCTATAATATTAATATAGGTATAATGGCGTTCCTTTATATTTGTTTATTTTGGGATTAAGTTGTTGTATAAGTAAGGCTTCTTTACTTTTGCGTTTGTTTATGTTTGTTTCTTTATTTAGTATTTTAGTGTTTTCTATGGTTATGTTGTGTCCATTTGACTTACAGTGTTCGAAAACGTGTGAAGGTGACTTTTTATGTTCTTTGAATCTGGTTTGCATTTTTCTACTTGTTTCTCCAATATAGAAGTGGTGGCAGTTATCACATTGTATTTTATAAATAATGTTGGTGTGGTGTTTGTCAGTGTAGTTCTTACATAGTATAGACCTTAGTTTTGTGCCTGGTTTTTGAATAAATTTAGTATTAACTGGAATGTTATATTTTGTTTCTAGTTTTTGCCAAATGTTGGTTATTTGTTTGCTGATGTCAGGAATATATGGTATACAGCAGTATATGGTTTTGTGATTTTTTGATTCGTGAGATACATTTACTTTTGTTGGTTGATTTTGCTTTCTGTCTAGGTGTGTGCGTATAATGTTTTCAACGGTTTGTGGAGGAAACTTATTGATGTTGATGAAGTATTGTTTTATTTTGTCTAATTCATCGTTAATTTTATCTGGTGAGCATAGTTTTATGGCTGTGTTTATCTGGTTTCTTAGTATGTTGAGTTTTTGTTTTGTTTCATGTGCTGAGTCCCAAGGAATGTACAGTCCAGTATGGGTGATTTTTCGGTGGATTTCTGTTTTGAATTGTGTGTCGGTTCTTATAATTTTGAGGTTAAGAAATGATATTTTATTGCTTTCTTCCTGTTCACATGTGAAGTTAATGTTGGGATGTATAGAGTTAATGTGAGTGAAAAAATTAAGTATGTGTTCTGTAGATTTGAATCCCACAACCGTGTCATCTACATATCTGTACCAGTATAGTGGTGGATGTAATGCTGTATTAATTGCTTGTTTTTCAATTTGTGTCATAAAAATATTGGCTAGAACTGGTGATACTGGGTTGCCCATGCTTAGGCCAGTTGTTTGTATATAGTTGTATATATATTCAAACATCTAACCCCGCCCTCTACATTGCGACACTCAGTTACACAACCCCTTCCAAACATGTGGTCAGCTTCCGGTCAGTTACCTCTTTCTTTGTGAACCTGACGATGCCCGAAGAAGGTCGAAACGTTGTTCGCTCTTCTATTTAAAATATTTTCTAAACCCAAACGAGCCGTTTTTGCATATAAAATTAGTAAGCTTTTTAGTAACAAGCTTTCTATTATAGTAATTAGTAAGTTGAGTGTGATTCTTTAGGATATAGTGGACCAAGGTCAGTTGGCTGTTGGGCTAGGGTCAACTAGGTACAAGTGTTGGGCATTCTCAATGTGTGTTGTGGACATTATTTCTGATGCTGGCATTAGGGTATAGCATTTGTGAAACCCTTGTGTTGCTTTAGTGTCCTTGTTTGGCATTGTAGTGTGTACCCTCATACGTCTTCATGTGCAGTGGGCACTAAATCTTTCCTCTTTTATTATGGATGTCCCAAATCTGAATAAAAATAAAATAATAAAAAAACAGGTTATCAGTAAACAACAGCATCAGAAGATGGTTAATGCTCATCTTATTTGGTTCCTTGAATCAAACAACTTCCTCTCACCCACCAAGTATGGGTTTCATTGATAACACTTCACCGTGGACCGCCTGATTTAACTTGAAAAGTTGATGAGAGGAGGTTTTCTTTAAGAAGGAACAACTTATTTCAGTGTTCTTTGACCTTGAAAAAGCTTACAACATTATGTGGAGGTACAATACTTTGCCTGATCTCCACTGCTATGGGTTTCATAGCCATTTGCCCATTTTCATCTAGAATGTTTTAATTGACAGGTGATTCCAAGTCCATGTGGGGTTGATACTTTCCCATTCTTTTCCACATAACTTAGAGTCCATAGGGCTGTGTCTTGAGTGTCACACTTTTAAGTTTCAAGAATAATGGTATCCCTTCACAACTTCCTTGTCAATGGAACCTATGTTGGTCACCAAATATGTGGTTTATTGAGCTGCAGTTTTCAAGTTGCTTTCAATTGCCTTTTGAAGTAGATCACAGCAAACAGTTTTACCTTTTCTTTCTCCAAAACTGTTTGCATGCATTTTTGCCACTAAAATGGTATACAGTCTGATTCCCAGGTCTGTCTTGGTGATGTTGTTGTTCCTGTGGTCCCTGAGGCAAAGTTGTTGGGGCTTATCTTTGATCATAAATTGATTTTTATTCCTTATATTGAGCAGCTACATGTCAAGTGTACAAGGGCACTGAACATCCTCTGCGTTCTCTCTTCTATCTCTTGGGGAGTAGATTAATGTTCTCTTCTCATGATCTATCATGTTCTCATTTGCTCAAAACTGGACAGTAGGTTTCTGGTCTGTTATTCTGCCAGGACCTTAACCTTGAGGATACTGGATCCCATTCATCAAAGTTTATACACCGAGTGAGTCCCATGAACCTCCATCTTTTGCAACTTTCCTTGCAGTATGCAATTAAACTTTAATCCTTACCACAGCATCCCTCCTTGTGTTGTATCTTCCCTCATCAATGGGCTATGCTCTTTCAGAATAGATGGTCTGCCATTCTTCCCTTTTTATCTGTATATCCTAGTTCAGCTTTCTGAGTTGGGTTTATAATTGGATGACCTCACTGTCTCTGCTGCTTAGCTCAGTCTGATCATGACTTATTTCCATCTCCACCTGTGGCCTTTCTTTGAATATTCTGAGGAAAGCAAATAATCCCAATTGGAAGTGTCGTCTTTTCTTTACCAAACATCTTTTGAACCCTTCTTTCCTTCCAATTTGTACAGATGGTTCAAAATCATGTGACTTTGTAGAATCTGCCATAGTTTGTTGTGACTTAGTTGTTGCTCATAGGACCTCCTCTGCAGTTGTTGTGTTCCCTGACAAGTTTTATACCATTTCTCTTGCCCTAGATTACATGGAAATTATGCAGTACACCAATTGTACTATTTACACTGGCTCTCTTAGTTCTCTACTGGCATTGGAATTGTTTAGCATTAGTTCTGACCCTATTCTCATTAATTTTCTTAATTACTGGTCCATTTTTCCTTATCTTCTGTTTCTATTGAAGTTTTCTAGATACCTCGACACATCAGTATCCATGAGAATGAGCTCACTGACACCAAGCTAAGTTTGTCTGCTCTGGTGCCATTACAACCATGCCTATTCGATACATGGACTACAGTCCTGTATTGAAAACTGAGCTTCTCACCAGTTAGCAGTTGACTTGGAGTGAGTAACATTATAAGAAGCTTTTCCAGATCAAACCTTCTATTTTTCTTTGGCTATTTTGTTTCCATAAGGATTGCAAGGAGGAAGTTTTCCTTACTAGGTTATGCATTAGTCAGATTTTTTTTAACTCAGTTCATAACAGCTCAAATTTTACTGTCATGCCATCATTACATCCATGAGCAACAGCACAATTTTCACCATGTATTTGTTAATGGGTTTACCCATGATGTTAGACAATGTTATTGGTGATGATGATACTGTCCAGCTTCCTTTTATTTTTAACTTTTCACAAGCCACTGCCTTTTTAGTTCTATTTTGGTCTTTTATCCAAATATTGGACATTGTTTTGTTTTCATTTATTTTTTATTGATTGTTTGATACAAATAGCCTAGTTGCTTTGTGCCAATAAATACCCATCAAACTGTCATGACTTCAAAGTATATTTTTGGTGTTAATATAAGATATCACAAGTTAAAATGATCATTCTAACTGTGTTTCAACAGTTTTAACTAAGAAATATTTTTTGATTTCATAACCTTTTTAGCATAATTCCCAAGAAAACAAAATTAAATGAAAGTTTTTTTTGCAAACTCTGAAGAGTTTCACTTGTAAGCAGTGCATTTCTCGTTTTTTATAAAATTTTTCAGCACATTCTAGAGCATAGATTTATATTTGCTAAAAGTGCTTCATTTCATGAGAACATGATTATCCATGTCTTTTTTTTCTTTACTGTTGGAAATTTTGTCATTATAGCCCTTCTCTTTTTCTTTTTTTTTCAACCCTTTCATTGTGTTACACAGCTTGTACTATGACTAATGAATCACAGCTTTGAAAATAGTTATATGTTTGAATATTACAAAATAAAGAAATTTAAAGTGATATGTGTAGTAAATTTGGATTTCATGAGACAATAGATAGATGCAGTTTTTGCATGGATAAGTAATGAACTTAGTGAGAATGTAAGAAATTATACCAAAAGTAATTCAAATTGTGTGATTTTTTGTCAAACTAGGTACTAAGTTTAATACAATTTGTCCATATGTTCCTACTTCTTACAAACTTACTGAGCAGTATCTAGTTTGGCATAAAACTTTAATATAATTTGTATTTCTTTAGTTGTAATTTCTTATGTTCTAAAACTTCCAAGACATTGTTGTAAGGCAATGTTTTGAGAAACATTACACATTTATTTTTTCATCTTAGAATTTCAGTGTTTTTTTTTCCAGTTGTTGATTAGTAAGCTCCATTTCACATACTCGTTTTTAAGTAAAATAAAATCAAGGGATATTGTGACACCTGTTCAGTTCAGAAAGAGTTAAATTAAAGGTATTGTATCAACAGACTTAGCTCTCTAGTGCTAAGAATTTTAAATTTAACTTACTAACTTATTGTGTAGCCAGGTGAATTATGTATTTTTTTAAATTGTAAAAATTATGTAATTTTAAAGTTTGTGATCTGTTGTATACAAAATTAAAATTAGTAGATTAAGTTAAATATTTCCACTTTTTTTAAAGGTGTGAGAATGGAGGGTATTGTGTAAAATCAGGTAATCAGCCTAGCTGTAAATGCCTGTCAGGATTCAAGGGTGACCACTGTGAACATCATGTATGTAACCTGCCCTGTGAGAATGGAAAGTGTACTGTGGAAAAGGGAGTTTCTCAGTGTGTATGTAACCCTGGTTTTTCAGGAAAGATGTGTACCCAGAGTACATGCCAGAATTACTGTTTAAATGGAGGTAAAAGAAACCTTTTTTTACTTGAAATAATTTTGGAAAAGGTTACTAACATGAAATTGTTTAGTGTAAAGAAAAGGTGATATTATTTGTTCTAATTATGGCATATTTTATGTGTATTTTGGTTATAATATTCAATAACTTTTATAACTTAATTCAGCAAGACTGCCAATTATTTCAGATGCTACAATACAACTCCAATGCTTTTTCATTTTGTAACTTTTTGTGATGCCATTTTGGATTGAAAGTAAAACAATTTGTAAGTAGGTCAAAAGCACGTATGGTGCTGACATCTAGATTTTAATTTAGGTATTACTGAGAACGAATTAGCCCGTCCATGGCACTGTGTGGCTTGGATGAGTTATTTCATCTACAGCACTGAACAGGTTAAATTTTGCATTAACAGAGATGTTTCTTATGTTGTCATTTCTCATGAGATTTAAGCTTAGGTAAAGAAGGAAAACATACACATTTTAATCCATTATAAGATGGTGTAAGAAGTAAAGATTGAAACCTAATTTGTTTGAAAATGCAGGTGATGCATATTGGAAGTAAATGAAACACTGTTTATGTGTGCGTATTTAGTGACATTTAACAAAATTTTTCAAAAATAAGAAAATGGACAATTAAAAGAACTTTCTTTATGTAGGTGTATGCATAGTTTTTTGAACAAACTTTTTCTAAGTGTTAAGAAAAATGGCTTTTTTACACTTATAAATTACAATGCTCTGTACTCATCAGTTTCATGAGAGAAGAGTAGATATACCTGTTTACATTTGAAAATTAAAAGTTCTTGGAGAAGAGTATAAAAGTTCAACTAATGGTATCTGATGAAAATTGTTTAAAATCTATATCTTATGTACATTGTATGATTATCTTACATTTTTTATTAACCATTATTAAACATTACACTTTTTCAGTCATTTGTGGAATGATGTTTTACATACATTTCTATTATTATCTAGTTATATATTGATATACATCTTCAAAAACATTTTTCAGTTGTAATATAGTTAAAAATGGTCTGTAGAAATATGTATATAGAAAACAAGGTATTTGTGAAAAATTGAAAAAATCTGGCATATCTGTTTTATATATAATTCTTAATTTATGTATTTGAATTTCATTCTGGTATGTTTACTTATTAATAGCAGTGTGATTAGTTGTTGTTTTCACCAATTTTTAGAGCATGCATACAAGCTACTTTCAACAGTATGCACAGCCCCATGAATGTTTACTTTTTATGAACTGGTTATTTCTAGAAACTTTTACTACTGGCTAGTCTGCAGCCATTAAGAGGTTTTTGTTTTGTTTTCTTCAGGAACCTGCACTTATAAAAAGAAAAAGCCTCAATGTAATTGCCAGAAAGGATTTTTTGGTACTCGGTGTGATCAGAACCACTGTGGTTGTCGGAATGGAGGAAGTTGTGTTCCTATCAAAACAGAGAACAATGCCTATCGGTGTCTCTGTACTTCAGGGTTTACTGGCTCTAAATGTGAAACTTTTAGTGCTACTGCCTGTACTGAAACTATATGTCAGAATGGTGGAACCTGTGAAATAATCAACAGAAATCCTACATGCAGGTCAGTAATTTCATGTTTTAGGATTTCTAACAACTTTGAAGTTCTGAAATTTATGTGTACACTGAAACATGTTAATATTCTGTTTTGTGTGAATAAAATTTATAGTGTGACAAACCATTAGTAATACATAGCTATGAATCAGTTTAATGACTTTGAACTTGTATCATATAAGTGTGTAATATATATATATATTAATGTTATGTATATAACTTGTATATACTTATACTTAATATATATATGTGTAACGTTACAAATATGAAAGCATAAACTAAAAGTGTATTTCATGTTAGTAATGGAAAAGAATTAAAAGCTATGCTTTTAAGTAAAACCTTTCATGTTTTCAACACTTGAATACTAGATGTGTTAAAGGATGGACAGGACAGTTCTGTGAACACATAACAGAATCAGACCCATGTTTGGGAGTCTGTCAGCATGGAGCAACCTGTCACCTTCCACCTGAACCAGATAGGCCTCCAGAGTGTAGGTGAGAAAAATTAAAAATTGTCATGTAAAGATTTTATAGTTTTGAAAAGCAAGAAGCAGTAAAATAATAAATAGAAGAAAAACGATTTGTATCCTAATGTTACATGTTAAATTAAAAATGACTGTTTTCAATAATGATATTAAGTAATTTTTTACTTGTATTAATGGTGTGAATTTATTCTTGGAGGATTCAAGTAAGTTTCTGCCAAAAATAACAGCACTTCTTTATCCTTCCATCATGAAGAAAAACAAGGTTTAACTCTCTTTTAATTAATGTTGTTATTATTCATATTAATACTTGTCTTTATCCTTCTCTGATTTAATTCTAAAAATGTAGAACATAAACAAAGATGGCCATTTATTTGTCTGATTCATATATTAAGGAAAATATATATATGGGGGAAGTTCCCCCGTTTAGCATATTTTAACTGATATACTGTTTCACAATAGGTTTAATGCTCTGCTGGCTCATATGTTATCATTATCAGAATATTTTTATCCATATCTGTATATATATAGGCAGATATCTAAAAAAAATAATACTTTTAAGTAATTTATGCACCAGATACAAGCATAATAATAGCTTAAGAATTGAACACATTCAGTTGATCAGTAACATACCTTAACTGTTTACTACATTATTTATTTTCCTTATATTAAAATCTTAGTAAATCAGTAGCTTTCTTTAGTCTTTTTATGGTTTGGTTGATAGCGTATGTTTTTTCTTCTATAGTTTAATCCCTAACTAAAATATGACTTCAGTATTGTACTGGCCAGATTATGTTTCTTTATCACTTTAGTGGTCTCATTCTTCCATACAAATTGAAACCTGTCTTCAGTCTTCTGTGTTTCCGAATTAACAGTTAAGATCTAAACAACATTATGAACTGTGTACCAGGAAATGAATAATAACTTTTTTTTTAAATAAAACCTTTTTAAACTTATTATTTGTTTTTCCTTCCAGGTGTGTTCCAGGATGGACTGGGCAGTACTGTGAAATAAGTACCAGTTGTCACAATTTCTGTTTTAATGGTGGTACTTGTTTATCATCTCTTAACAATGATGAGTTACCTAGCTGTTTGTAAGTTTCACTTTCCCTTTGTAACAGTAATGAATCACCTAGTTATTTGTTAGTTTCAGTTTACCGTATTTTACTATATTGGACTATCTAGTAACTTGAACAGTTTATATAGACTCATAACACTTTATAAGAACATCATAACACTGTGCTATCCTTAGAAGAACTTCAATCATCATTACCTGTGATTACATGATTCTGCCTGACACTGCAGCTTTCATTTGAAACAAGTTTCTGTTTAAGATGGCAAGGTCAATCTTCGGCCATAGTTTCTAACAAACATTCATAGGGTCACCTATTTCTGTAATTCATAACACTGCATTGGGATGCAAAATTGGATTGCCAAACCATTTTAAGTGTGTTGCCAAGGAAGTCTGCTTAATGGCATGGGTTGCAAAGTTAGTAACCCTGTGACCAGAATTGTAGCCATAAAAGGTTACGATCAATTGACCTATTGCATTTGAACTTCAGCTTCCTAGACCATGTTTAAGTAGGACAAATGCACTAAGGTTCAGTATATTTCTACTTGGAAAGCTTGACTAGTATGTGGTCAGACTCTGTTGTTGTGAAATCCAGTTTCTTTTGACATTTTGTCCCTGAAATTAAATGTTTGATGTTGAGTTATGGTGTAAGTTTGTGTATATTTATCAACATAAAATCGTTATTTAGTACTTTAATTATTTTCGTCTGGGTGAGTTTTATCACAACAGATATCTGGGTAAGAATGTTCAAAGTTTTCACTTTACATATAGTGTATTTGTCAGAATTCACTTGCTTTTGAAGCTCATTCTAAATGCCCTTCTGTGCTTGTTTTCATCTAGCAGATAGGGTACTGAGAGCTCCCTTGTTTGGTTCTACATTGTCTGTGGTGGCATTGAATGAACCATTTCCAGAGGTTGCATCAAAAGTGAGATGTGGATCAAAATGTTCAAATAATTAACCTCTTTAGGTTACAATGTTTTATATCCTATCTGCTTTTATTATTAAATTTTAGTTTTAACCTTCTCTGAAACTGTGTTGAACTGCTTAGTGTTTTTTTATTCATGTATTTCATATTAAAGATTTACCTAGTTTCACGGAAGTATCAACTTTTTTGTGTAATTATGTCTGTTGTAATTATTTCTTGTGTTAGTGAGATATACTTCTTCTGTATAATTTATACTTTATAGGTGCTCAGAGAATTTCGTTGGACTTCGTTGTGAGACTCTGAAAACATTAGTTCCATCCCATGTATCTAGTCATGGTCATGAATCTATCTTTACCCCAGGAAGTAAGTTACAGTTAAGATGTTTGAATGGCTATATAATCATGTGTTTTATATTAGATAGATAGTTTATGCATCAGTTAGAACAATATGTTCAGAAGAATATTTTTTCTTTGAAAGATATGTGATTGATTTCTAAGAAAAGCTGTTAAGTTATATTCATGGTTATACCACTGTTTTATACGAGAATTTAGTTATTTTATATGCAAAAACGGCTCATTTGGGTTGAGAAAATATTTTACCTAGAAGAGCGAACAACGTTTCGACCTTCTGCAGTCATCATCAGGTTCACAAAGAAAGAGGTAACTGACCGGAAGCAGACCACATGTTTGGAAGGGGTTGTGTAACTGAGTGTTGCAATGTAGAGGGTGGGGTTAAATGTTTGAATATATAATTTTATCTGTAATATTAATATAGGTATAATGGCATTCCTTTATATTGGTTTATTTTGGGTTTAAGTTGTTGTATAAGTAAGGCTTCTTTAATTTTGCGTTTGTTTATGTTTGTTTCTTTATTTAGTATTTTAGTGTTTTCTATGGTTATGTTGTGTCCATTTGACTTGCAGTGTTCGAAAACGTGTGAAGGTGACTTTTTATGTTCTTTGAATCTGGTTTGCATTTTTCTACTTGTTTCTCCAATATAGAAGTTGTGGCAGTTATCACATTGTATTTTATAAATAATGTTGGTGTTGTGTTTGTCAGAGTAGTTCTTACATAGTATAGACCTCAGTTTTGTGCCTGGTTTTTGAATAAATTTAGTATTAACTGGAATGTCATATTTTGTTTTTAAAATAATATTTATATATATATATGAAATTAGGCCATTTACTCCCATAACAGTTAACTTTATGTTTTCTTACTTTTGTCTAACTGAAGTTCTTATGACTCTACTTTTACACTGTCTTTGCTAATCTGTTAGTCATTGTGACTTATCTGTCACTTAAGCCTTCTAGAGATCTCCATAGTCTTGACACCAATGAATTATAAACACAATATAAATTAATTAGTAATACTACCTACATTAAACAGTCTTTTATATCGGACAGTCATTTTTATATGCATTTGTTTTTCAAGCAAAATTTAAAATTCAGTGTTTATTTTATGTGGAAATATTTTGTATATTTATTATAATTTGAGGGGGTAAAATAAAGAAATGTAACATTATGTTTTCCAAGAAGAACCCATTGGAAAGTTTATAAACAAAGGTATAACTCAGTTGAAGATGATACAATAATAACCTGTGAATAACTGGTTACCAGAAACTTTTCTTGAACGAATATTTTTTTTCTTTCAGTCATAGCAGCTATAGTTATTCCCCTAGCAGTCATCCTTGTTTTGATATTCCTGATACTGGCAGTATGTGTTGTGTATCGTCGCAGAAAAAGGTGTGTGTAACTTTTGGTGTAGAAATTTTTCTGCTAGTAATTTTTGGTATCAGAGTTTGATTGGATATAATACATTATAATGCTGAAGAACCTTGACTTTAAAAATGTTTTCTCAAGATAGCTGGTGTGGGTATTAAAACTTTAATAAAAATAATGTAACAATGTTTGAACCTTCTTAAGTTAACCTGAAGGTGCACTAAGAAGGTTGAAATATTGTTCTGTCTTTTATTTTAATTGAAGTTATAATACTTTTATCAGCCATCTTCATAATACATTTTTACTTCAAGTGGGTTTCTTATCATCGCAACTTTAATTTTGTTCAGATATTCGTAATTAATCACATAGAGCCAACCCTCCATTCCAATTTTAACTTCATTTGTTCAAAAAATCATACAACTGTAAATCCAATCAACTTTATCTATTTAATTAAAACCTTAGGATATGTTACACAACTATCATTGTTATTAAAAGTTGTACTGTTATGGATATGTCAATTTTCTTGCTTTTATTAAGACAAAATAAGCTATTTTGCTTGAAGCCATTCTCAATAAAGATTGTTTCCAATCCAGCCAGTCACGTGTGTGTGAGAGAGAGAGAGTCAGTCAGTCAATTATTTTGAATGTTGATTTGGGTCCTGAATAATTTCTTTCTCCACATTGGCTATGATTAGAAAAGATAACTAAATTCTCAGTGTTAGATAGTTTTCAAGTGCAATTAGAACATCTCTTCAAATGGCTATTTTAAAATAAATAGAAAAAATTAAAACCATATGAAGGAGGAACTGCTACATACAAATTCTAGTCACTTAGATATTGGCATAAAACTATCTAATTCGATCTAAAAGAAGTATTGTTTGTAATCATCATTTGGGTCTACTTTACTCATACATCAAAACTAAATTAAAACTTGGTGCTACTTAACTTTCACATCAAAACTGCATTTAAACTTGGTGCTACTTAACTTTTACATCATATCTACAAATAAACTTGGTACTACTTAACTCCTACATAAAAACTAAATTCGAACTTGGTGCTACTTTACTCCTACATCAAAACTAAATTTAAAAATCAAATTTTTACAAATCTTAATGAAAATTTATACATATGTTTTACCATAAATTTAGATTTTTCTTATGAGATTTAGTTTTCAGGAATTTGAAGTGTAACAAATTACAGAGCTGTAGATATTTAGTTATAAACTTGTACTTGTGTTTAAATACAAGAATGAAAACTTAGCTTAACCATAGTAAGGATTAAGCTGTGTCATAATTTAATCAAAATGTGTCTCAAGCAAGAAAATCACTTCAGCATTTCATATTTGATTATATCCTTTTATTGGGTATCTCTTAGAAAAGGTTTTACTTTTGAAACCAAGAATTTTATTCTTCTTCCAGATGGGTTAGTGTGACTATAAAATTGCATAACACCAATTATATTTGTTTTGTCTTATACGTGTTGTAACTATAGCAGATGCTTTTTTTTTCTTTCTTACTTTTAGACTTCCATTTTTGCATCGTAGAATGCAGGAAAATGCCAACATTGAGATTAACAATCCTGTTTACATGAGAGGGGGGGTAGAAGATGAGGCAACAGAAGCTCTAAATGCTTCTTTCTCCATAGATCCAGATAGTGTAAGTTGTTTTTTGCTAAAAGAATTCTACTGTACAGAAATATCCCTCAATTTCTACCACATATTTACAATTGCTAATTGTGAATATATCTGTTAACAATTTATAACATAATTAAAACACTATACTTTTTAATCTTATACTAATCTAAATAATTTTAAGATGTAGTTTTTATAACAGTTTGTTTGTGTATTTTAATTTTTAATTAAAGTTATCATAGATATTAACAATTACTCATTCTGTTTTAGGGGCTGAATTTCAGTAACCCAGTTTATGATTCCCATTACCCAGCAGTAGAAGAAAAGAAGAGTCTACTGCAAGGAGAATATGACAGACAACCACTGGATCAGGCTAAAGACATAAGTCATCCACTGGCCTAACTTCAAGTTCTAATGCTCAGAACTCTTCCTTATTTTAATGATTGTAACAAGTTCATATAGTCACCATATCCAGTTCAGTTTTTAACTTTTAAGCCTAGTTTATTGCTAGAATAATTGCTCATTGTATCTGTTGGTCATGTTAGAAAAAAAATGCAGGCAGCTCTTCCTCTCAAAGCTTTTATTTGTATTAATACTATTTTATCTTTTAGGAACTTGTATAATTCATAAGATGTTGTTTGTTGTTCTATAGTTATGTAAATAATGTCTTCCAAACGTTTCACAGAACCTAGAGTTAGGAAGAAATTTCCTAATTTTGTCTGCTTCAGTATTGTTGTTGTTTTCCTTTCACGTGAAGAGCAGTGTGGCTCTTCTAGAGTCATTTTAAAAATGTTTTTAATTGAATACAAATTTCTTAACTTTTTTACCTTTTATTTGATGTTTTTTAAGCATCTAACAGTGTGGCTAAGTTCTATGTTGCATTATTGAACATCAACAAAATAAAACTGATGTGTCACGTGGTATTGTATTTTTTACCTAGGGATGAAACATTGTATGAGATGAAAGACCTTTCTTCATTTCTGTCATGTAATTTGTTTATCTGTTTTGTCTTGAAATGTGACTTCAAAGTGCCAAATGTATTTGTGTTGGAGTAAAGGACCCAAGTTTAATTAAGTTCAACTACCAAGTTCTCTCTACAGTACTTCACAAAATCTGTTGTTAATGTACCTGTTCTATGTTTTTTGTAATGTTGTTAGGTGCCACTACCCTTTGAGATGTATGGAAAGTTGTATAAAGTATTTCTTATCTTGGCTGGTTATACTGACAAAGCTGGTGTGTGTGTGTTAAGATACATTTCAAGTGACTTTTTTCCTGAAAAGATAATACACACAAAATTATGTGGTCTGTAGAAAAGGTGTAGTTTGGTTATTAAGAAGAAATTAAGAGGACATTATTGTTGTTAGCACTAGAAAGGTCCTTGTTTGTTCACTGATACCAGTAAAGAAACTTATTTTAGTTGGTACAAAGTGCATATCTTAATCTGAAGTGAACAAATTTGTTTTTCTTTGTACAGAACTTCAATATTGTACAATTTAATCAGTAATCTACAGAAAATAAGCGTTTCTTATTCACATCTAAACATTCAACAGATTCACTTGTGTACAACTGGTTGAGAACTCTTATTTCAGTATACTGTCTGAAAGCACAAGCATGTTGAGTATTTTGTTGTTTTAGTCCTTTATCACAAATATTTATTGTTTCACCTACCATGTATGGTGATTCAAGTGTTTCAAGAGTTATTTCTACCTCTAAAAAAATAGTATTTAGATCAGGGCACATCTGGATTTACACAAGAGCCAAGAACAATTTATATGTACACTTATCACACAATATTAAAGATACAGAGCATTGCCTATCTAATAAACAAGCTAAACATGGTATTGTACATGCAGTACATGGAATATACACAGAATTAGTATTTAAACATAGTATTGTACTTACAAGGCAATTTAAATTAAGCTAAAGAGCATTTACCTTACAGTAGTAACTAAACAAAGTGAAGTAACTTTAATATGATTCAAGAGTATCTATAACAGTAGTAATTAACACAATTTGTATGATTCAAACAACTGGAATTATACACAGAAACATCCGCCTAGCAGTAGCAATTTAAATGCAATTATGTATATTAAAAAAGTGAAATATACAATACAATGTATATGTCAAACAAATCGTGTGGAGGAACACCAGCATAGAAGTAACTAACAGTTATTATTTCCATTCAGAAGTGGAAAATACATAGTTATGAGAACTGTTTTCAGTAGTGTCTTCAGTTACTGTTAGTGATCTAAATAACACAGTTTTATATTAATGTTACAAACATGAAAGAGATTATAACTAACAAATATTTACATAGTTTGTTACGTAATTTATCATTAACAAATATATTTACTTAATTAATTTCTAGTAGAATTTGTTTGTAAATTCCAGTAGTGAATGAGAGGAATGTAATTTTGTCCAAATGAAAACTGAAATATTTCGTATTTGCTACATGTGTATATATGGAATTTGGAATGACTGAATTTTGTGTAATTACTGATTTCTCTTTGAATACTACTTGCCAATTTCAAATCAATAATATAATCAGTCCTATTTTGACATTTTTATACATATGTATTTTTTTTTATTTGCATAAACATGTAAGAACACTGATGTGCTGAAATCTGTTTGTAGTTAGACCTTGGCATGTACAGTTGTATTAAGAATTGAATAATTCGAAAGCCCAGGGTAACAGGGTATCCCATTGATCTTGCCACCACAACCTTCAGCCACAAGCTTGAAGAGTTCTATAAGTAGTAATCCACAGTGTTGTTAGTTGGATCAGATTGTAGAACATTGTTAAGGGATTAATTGTATGATTTTTGTGCAAAATGTTTTCAATAATAAATATGTAGTTGCATCACATTTGAACCTTCCCAGTTTAAAATAGAAGCGGTTCAGTAGTAGTTTTTTGAACAGTTTTATCATTTTTTTCAGTGTTTAATAAATGTCTAGCTTTAAATAAATGTGTTGTTCTTGTATTTTTTTATTATTTCATACATCTTAGATTGAGATATAAAATCTTGCATATCTTCATAGGATGTGTGTATGCATATTACCTGTAACATTTAAATAAAGCATTCTTAAAACCACACACACATCTTAAGTTGAATAAAAAATTGTTTTTTTTAACTTAAATAGATTAAACTTTGCAAGTAACCTCCCTTTTATGGAAGTTTCTGAGGTGTGTGTTTCATATCAGTAATGTTGCTGGGATCTTATAAGGGAGAATCTATAAGCTATATTTAATAGAAATTCCTGGAGTAAAACTTGTATTATATTTATGAAAGTGTTATTGGTTTCATGTGAATTTCTGCAAGAGTATCTTGATACTTATAGTTTTACTGAGGCAACTGGATACAACTGGTGTAACTGTAAGCTTCTATAACAATATATTGATACAAATTGTTTTACTGAGATAACATCTAGGTATTACTAGTATCATTAAACAGTATCTTGATACTACTAGAAGTTTTAGGTAGGTGCTCCATGTTGCTTTAAGCTCCTGTGATAAAATTTGCATGACAGCATTATTGAAAGCTTCTGAGGTGAGATATACAGTATTTCTGGTTCACTTGAAGCTTGTCATGTAGTTAGATATATTTTCTCTTTTCTTACTTTCAAGTTATAACTAAGCTGTGTATCCAGTTTTATTGTATGACCTCCACAATTCTAGTTATGTCTATTCTTATAAATTGCAAATATTTCTCAGAACAGAAGGTTATTTTTTGATCTGATATGACTGTTCCACATGTTAGAATTGGAAATTTATCATAAGCGTTTCCACTTCAAAGTAGCAAATGAAACTGATTTTTTTTAAAAAAGAAAGGGGTGTTTCATAACCTTTTCTTGTTTTCTGCAGTTTACATCTAAAGTAACACTGAACCTTTTTATCTGTTTGGCCTGAGATAAGTTATGTTTGAACTTGTTAGCTGCCATACATCAAACCTTTATAATGACATTTAAGTGATACAGTTTGATCTAATAAAGTTTGAACTACTGGTGAGAAAATCATCTTCCTAGGTCTGTTACCAACACTCGGTAGCCATAGTTCTTCTAGTGGTGAATTTATTGCATCTTGATCCCCTTTGTTGAATAAACTTGATGGCTGTATTCTTTTAACTTGTAAAAACAATGATCTTGCTAAACTGGCAGATCTTTTGAAAGTATGAACATTCTTTAGTTATATCTATTGTGTTACAAAACTAACATGATGAGGCTGTAATATAAAAGACATTGATGTGAATGTAGCTGTATAGACAAATTTCTGACTACGAGAATAGTTAACCATTCTTAAAAGATCTTTGGTAGAAACTTTATTGCAGAAATAATCTGAATTAAAGTGAAACAAGGGAAGAAATTTTGGCTGATAAATATGTCAGGTTTGATATTAGCCAACCCTATATTTGTTTTTATAAGGCAGCATTTCAAAAGGTATTGGACGGTTGTGCTTATAATCAAGCCCTAAATACAATGAGGTTCCCAATGTAATACTTATCGTTTATCTATTATTGGGTGATAGTTCCTCTTTCATGCGATATTTGAGTATTTAATGGAACACCTATTTTGTGTAAGAAAGCTAACGTCAAGGGGTTTACACTAGAATTATGTTTTATTTAATTACTACTAAGTATTAAAATATTTATAAAACTGGACAGTCCGTTTAAAACTATTACCTCAGTGAAACTGGTTGACACAGTTGTTAAATTATCATGTGATTAAAGAAAAAGAACAAGAAATTTAAACTTTTTTTACGATGTTGTTGTTGTTGTTTAGAATTAAGCACAAAGCTGCACAATGGGCTATCTGTGCTCTGCCCACCACGGGTATCGATGTTATAGACATTACCAGATCTTGTGACTTTGTCATTGATATGTTTCACAATTATAAATTTAGAAAAAAATGACGTAAAGTTCCAGAAGCTGT
Organism: Carcinoscorpius rotundicauda; assembly: GCA_011833715.1. Taxonomy (NCBI): domain Eukaryota; kingdom Metazoa; phylum Arthropoda; class Merostomata; order Xiphosura; family Limulidae; genus Carcinoscorpius; species Carcinoscorpius rotundicauda. The sequence goes on from CM022401.1 coordinate 34,785,259, forward strand.
TGTAATTATTCGTCAAGAGTATTTACTGAGGGAATTAAGCATGGAAAAATGTACCAAAAAAAAAAAAAACTGAAAATGTTTTCTCAGAATTTGAACGCAAAATTAGATTAATTATAATGAATGATGGAAGATATTTAGTACTTCATCAATTATTAAACCTAAAATTTAAAAGTCTATTATTTGTCTTTACATTCAAGCTTTGGTGTTGTCTCAAATAATAGTTATTCAACTTTATTTCTGATAAATTCGTTTGTGACACCTTAACTTGATAGTAGGCACTTAACTCGTAACCTGAGGATCGCAGGTTCGAATCCCCGTCACATCAAACATACCCTTTCAGCCGTGAGAGCGATATAATGTGACGTTCTATCCCACTATTCGTTGATAAAAGAGTTGGCGGTGGGTGGTGATGAATAGCTGCTTTCCATCTAGTCTTACACTGCTAAATTAGGGACAGTTAATGCAAATAGCCCTCGTGTAGCTTTGCGCAAAATTCAAAAATATATATATACTCTTCAAAAAAGAAAGGCAAGATTTGAGACAAATTGTTAACAAGTTTATTCCGGGTAGTTCTTTATGACGTGTGTGAAACTTTGCACATTCACTGCTGAACATCCAAAGTCTGCAAAAGCGAAGTCCACGCTCACTAGTTGAAGTTTAACGTCAATAACGAGTATGCTCCCCGTGAGCATCAATAACTGCTTGGCATCTCCTGCCCATGGTAGCGATGAGATGACGAATCACATCCTGTGGAATGGCTGGCCACTCAGCCTCCAAAGCTGTTGCAAGCTGAGATAGAGTCTGCAATTGAGGTTGTCGCCGTCGCAGACGTCGGTCCAACTCGTCCCAAATATGTTTGATGGGATTTAAATCTGGTGGGTCAGGGAAGAATGTTAATGTTGTGGTGTCTCAAGAAGACTGGTGAGTCGGGCTGTGTGAGGACGGCGTTGTCATGTTGAAAAACGTTGACGTTCACCATGATAGGTTGCACATGGAGCCTAAAAATCTCGTTGAGCCGTATGATTCCCTCGAATGTGCAAAAGGTCTGTTTTAGCATTGTAGGCGATGGCAGCCCACATCATAACGCTGCCACCACCATATCTGTTAACTTTCTGCTCACAGTTTGCAGCAAAACGTTCTCCTCGGCGACGGTAAACGCGGGTCTTTCCATCCTGCCTACGAAGCATAAAACGTGATTCATCGCTGAACCAAACATGCCTCCATCATCGATGAGGCCACACCCGATGTGCCCGAGTTCACTGCAGCCGTGCTTGACGACGTTGCTGGGTGAGGATGACGCCTCTGACTGTACGTCGAGGTTGGATTTCTGCATCTTGTAGACGGTTGCGTACAGTCTGATCGGAAATCCTACGCAGCCCTGGTATAGTTGAGGCAGTAGATGTCGCAGTGGTGGTCCTATCCCGAAGGTGACGTAACCGGATGTAGCCATCTTGTGCGGGCGTTGTCACACGAGGTCTGCCAGATCGTGGACGTTCACAAGTTCATCCATGTTGTTGGTGACGATTCCATAGCCTTGTGATGGTGCTTGAGTGAACATTGACAGCTTTGGCAACATCTGATAGAGATTTGCCTGCTTCTACAACCAATGGCGTTGTTGCGTTGTGCTTCAGTCAGTCTTGGCGTAACTGTATTGCATATCGGTGACTTAACACTGAGCTATGGAAACCGAGAACCCGTCATTTTTGTAGGGATTTTGCACATGTTGCACTTGCAGAATATGCAGATCTCTCAAACAAATTTATTGGACACGAATACGTTTTGGCGAAAGATCCGATGTTTTCCTCCGTTTTCAAAGTGCACAACTTTTATTGTCATTTTGGTCTGACAATCAGTGCCTTAACACGTGTAACATCACATACTCTGAGCTTGTAACGTTATTATAAATATTTCTCTTTAAATAAAGAATATCCCTTTTGCGTTTCTTTTTTTGAAGAGTATATATATATATATATGGATGTTTGGATAACAAGCAGTATTCTGTCATAATTAATTACCCGCTACTGTTTGGAAGACTAACCTGTTTTCTATGGCAAATGTGTCAGGGTTTCCATGCGATATTGTTTGTTTATAAAACTAATATCAGACAAAGATTTTGTCGAGTTAGTGTTATTGTAGTATTTCCAGTTAAACTTAATCATACGCAACCATCAGGTAGGTCCTCTTGATAACGGGAGAATCGTGCAAGAAATTTGAAAAGTAATCTAAACTTTAAAACTGACTGATTTTATACGTATGAGAAATAGCGATACTAGGCGTAAAACAATGTGAATAACACAAACTAAAAGAAGAAAAGGAAGCATGTGCAAACTGGCATAGAGAAAGGGATGTTTGTTTGTACTGTAATGTTGAATATGTCAACAATTCTTCTTCCTTCTAGGCAGACGTCTGTCGAATAAACACTTTGACAACTTAGTAGACTTGAAAGTATAAGGATTCCATAATTGCAATAAATATTTTATCTCTTCATTGCAATAGCATTATCACATCATTGGTCATTCACTCACAGCATATATTGACTGAAACAGATAGAAATCATCCACACAGTGTGAAATTTCTGCAACATCCTGACGGGTACAGTAGATACTACTTACTATCTTGAACAACAAAGACAACTAGAGGATGAAACTATTAAAAATTCCTGTATTAATAAATATGATAAAAATACGTGATATGCCAACTTACCACATTATCGTAGATTTTTGAAAAAGACAAGTATGAATTATATTACATTTCAATTATGTATGAAATAATCAGTGTTTTAGCTATTGCAGTTAGAATATACAGATAAGCTGATTTGATTTGCTCTAGTTAACATTTTAAGCTTAGGTCCACAACAATTTATGACAGTGTATAACTGTTCAACTTTTTAAAAAACGATTAAGAAGGATATAAAGTAATTCATTATCATTACGTGGACTGTACGTTCATTTATTTCACTAAGTTAAAAGAGCATATCAATTAGAGAACAAAATTATAGCACTTTGCGCCAAATGAGGAATATAATTTTATTGAAAATAAAATAAAACTTTGAATTTATTAGAAATAAAAATTAAACTGCTGAAGATGAAAACCACGAGGTCAAGTAATGAGATTCATGCATCAAGATGATGAAACTATTGAATTAAGATCAAAATAAATGAAACATAAAACTGGAAGTCCAAGAAGAATGAGACAAAAAAAGAGATGAAAAGATAAAGAAAGACCAGGTAGAAAATTTAATAAACAAAAAAATCGCGTTTGTTGTTTTTGTAGTTAAACACAAAGCTACATAATAAACTATATGTGCCCTGCCCACCATGAGTATTTAAAACTGTTTTCAATGTCATGAGCTTTCAGACTTAAGCTGAGTTACTGGTGTAGGAGAGGGGTAGATCAAGAAGAAAGAGACTTAGTATTAAAAGAACAAAAATATAAATTGCTGTGAATGAAGACAACATTAAAGATACATCTTACTACACGACCTCATCCTGGATTGTGAAGTTTCTAAAGCAATCATAATACAATAAATAAGTAAACACTACACTAAATTGTCCATTCTTTAAGTCTTTATGGTAGTTTACTCTTCCAAAGTCCATAATATATGGATGAGATGGTATCTTATCTCTTACTGTCACTGGCCATTCTGTCCCTGGAGTTTTTTCATAAATAGATGGTCAAATAAATCCACAAGTGGCTCCAGTCTTTATGATTTTTTGTTGCAAACAATTATGTACATTAATGTGGAAGAGATCGACGACTGAAACGTTCGACGCTGGCCGAATGGACGATATTTGTATGCTACAGCCTATGTTGAAAGAGAATGACCAGTCTCCGATCATAAAAAACATACGAGTTTTCTTCCAAGTACAGAAACTACACACTTTCAGTTCTACTTGGTTATCACAGTGTGTTTGAAAGAAAGAATACTGATGATAAACCCATTCGCTAATCCACTAGAGGCGACCGTCGCTTCGTCTATACAAATATGTATACCCAGTTGGTTTGCTTTGTATTTAAAAATTATTTCACTTAATGTCACACGTTTCCAGTGTGAGCTTAAAAATTCAGAAATACGTTTACTTACTTTCAAACGTTGTACTCCACCATGCTTTATTTGTATTTGTCTGGGGTATATGATTGACCAACTCTTATTACACCAGACTTTATCTGAGTATATATTTGATCAACATACATCAGCACTCCTCATTGTATCATTACTGAACAACTACAGCTATCAAAGCTATTTCTCACATGCACATTGTTGTTACTGAAACAGGGTCCACTTTCAGTAGGACAGGAGGAGAAACTACTAGTGAAGTGTTCTACACAATTAAGATAAGTATGGTGCAAGAGCTGTTTTCTAACTTTCGCCATGAAATTCCATAACCACAAACATACAGATTCTCCCTCCTAACTTAATCTTGATACAAGCAATATAAAAGTTACAGCAGCTGCAAAGCAGTGATACGTGTTTTACTTTCTACTTCGTACTCTATACTCACAATCCACACTAACGCGTGTTCCAACTGCAACTTTTACCCAAATAGAAGTATTAAAATATTCCATAGAATATCAATGCTTATAAAATGTTTCAATTTGTGATAATTACCTCACATTAAAACTACATTAAACATTGAATACACACGTATTAGTTTTGGTATGTCATTGAAATTGTTCTCGGTTGATTTCATTAACTGATTAATCCGTCATCCTGACTGCTATGCGTGTTTATTTATTTGGTCGATTTTGCAGAAAGCTACATTTAAAGCACCTGCAATAGTAGTCTCTAAGTTGAAAATGGTAGACTAAAGGGTGAGTACCTACCTAACACCACCTACCACCATGTCCTGGGCCACTCCTTTCAAATTCAGATAGTGAAATATGACTACGACTCTTATAAAACAGAAATTTGAAGCTCGATTTCGTTTAATAGTAGAAGGAAGTTCAGCTCCACAGTCATGCTGATCTAGCCACTTCAGAAAGTCATGTTGACATCTTAGCTTGTCATCAAAATTGTCATGCAGCAACTACACTGGCGCTTCCTCACTTTAATGCTCTCAAATAGCCAAATAACTACTTCAATCATCTTTCAAATGATCTACTGAGTTGATATGATAGAAAATAGCACTCTTATTCAAGATAAGGTTGTGGCACTCAAATATCGATTGTTATCAGAGCTATCAGCCTATACGACTGTATTATATAAGTCTAATTATTGATTAGTTGCTAATATTTTCTTTACTTACTCGATACTGAAAACTAGTTTTTATCGTATGTTCCAACTACTAATATTCTGCTCTCTGCAAGGAAGACCTGAGAAAGGCTGTTTATGAGTTGGTAATTTATTCTAATTGTACCTCTTATAAAGGACCCAGCATGGCCAGGTGATTAAGGTACTCGACTCTTAATCCGAGAGTCGCGAGTTTGAATCCCCGTCCCACCAAACATGCTTAACCTTTCAGCCGTGGGGGAGTTATAATGTTTCGGTAAATTCCACTATTAATTGGTAAAACAGTCGCCCAAGAGTTGGCGGTGGGTGATGATGACTAGCTGCTTTTCCTCTAGTCTTACACTGCTAAGTTAGGGACCCTTGCCTGCTGTTTAATTGTAAGCCTATTTCATGATATTAATTTGGCACGAAAAGTGGAAAATTGGTTCTTCCCATTTGAAAATGTACATTTTTGTATTGACATTCTTTTATGCCGATATTAAAGCATGAATTTGGTTGTAGTTTGTCTTGTTACAAATTCTTAAGTAAGATTTTCTAAATTTAACGTTCTTGCAACATTCCTTTTAAGTAGCAAGATCAATGTTGTACGAGGCTCCTTAGATACATACAGGCACAGTTAAGTTTCAGTTAATATCAACGTTGAAACCTTTTCCTAACAGATGCAATAGTCACTGGAGCTGTAAATAGCCTTTAAAGAGCAATATACTCGCTCGTTTAGATACACTGATGTTATATCATGTTTGTAAATAACGTGCAGTGATCCAAAAATGTCAATAGGTTGAGAGAAATGTACAGAGGCTTTGAAATTTAACCACTAAATCAGTTACATCAACTGACCTAGCACAACTGGCTGTATACAGTTCTATGAATCCACTCAATATTTTATCATTTCATCATGTTGTACACACTGAAAATCCAAAACTTAACATGTAGTAATGGAACAACTCAAAACTTTTTCTCAATTTCATTCTGTTGTTGTTTTTGTGAGGCAGCGATTGTCTTAACTTCAGATTCATATCTAACAAATAGCTTTCCATTACATCTTTGAATAAGTTTACAATATTCTTTTGACTAAATTATTAGCAATGTAATCTGAGTTCTACGTTAGCCAATAAGTTTCTGTAGAAACACATCATGCCTAACTAATAAAAATTTGAAAATATAAAACCATTTAGCTTGAATGACGAAGTGCTGCAGTTGCCACAACCTGTTGTTAAGCTTGATGCTACTTAGAGTAGAAGAATATGTAACTTCCTGATTTCTATCATGATGGTACATGCAATACAGGTAGTACAGGTACAAAATTGAAATAAATAATTATTCTCTGTTGCTCTCACTTTTGTGCCTTACTCCATCATCTTTCATCTATGACTTTATATAGTTATGTCTGTTGTTTATTCGACCAAACACATAGACTTTCCTCATCATAAGTAAATAACCACCATTATGTTTCTTTCAGAATAAACCACTTTCTAGGAGTTAAAGAGATGGTGGAAGCACTGTAATTACTAATGCTAGCTTTACAGAGAATTGCTAATTTTAATCAAGTCATTAAAGACACTTTAATCACAGGTATAATGTCTTTAATCATTATATATCTCGTTCCTTATCTGGAACGATAAGATTATCCTTAAAGTCTTTCACATCCATATTTTGATAAGCTTTCCCAGATAGTGTAGCTTACCTCGTACAACTTCAGAAGCCTTGAGCTTAGCCGTATAGATTGCTTGAAATAAACACAATGTAACAATTGCAAAGGTGGAGCCAGCAAGTGTTGACCTCTAATGTGGAAGTTAGTCTCCTTACAGGAAGTATAAGAAAATTCCTATGCTGATGTTATCAGTGATGTTTTGGCTTTATACCATACTTTGAATCCCATTTCTCGCTTTCCTTAGCTACATCATATGGTTCTTCATTTTTCAGCAGCATATTTCTTTCTGAATGTAGATGAAGAACTTACATGGTTACCAATTTCACTTTATGATTGAAAAAGAGATTAATATCGTGCTAGTAGAGTTATGCTGCATTTCATAAGGGAGCTTCCATTCTAAGCTTTTCATATTTCTTTTTGTTAGTTTTTACTCCTGCTTGGTCTGGTACGTAATCTTGCTGTTCAATTGCTTTGCTTTCTGCCATCCATTTGGTGGCCAATCAATCTCAATGTTAATGTAGTGTATCCTGTGAGTCAGTTTCAAATATTGTTAGTGACATTGTCAGTTTATGTTTCATTGCTTTCAGTCATTTAAAGGAGAGTTTGCTTCGTGCTCTCCATTTCCACTTATGCTAAATTAAAATATCTAAGATTTGATTGTGGTGGATAACTATTCAATGATGGAATGCATTTTTTTTTACAGTGCAAAGCTCTGGGTAAAATTTTGCTTGCATACGCTGTTGGTGTTACGTGATGCTTCGCTGATAGAAGTAGCTGAATTATTTCCTGTGACCAGTCTTAAACGTGTTTTGTATGTTTCCAATCTTATCAAGTTATACAGCAATCAAATTGGTTATCGGTACTGAATAATTCAGAATGGAATAGATAGACAATATAATTAGTAAATTCTATTCTTTAGCTCGATTCACAACTGCACCTTTCACAGCATTGCTTTTGGTAGCTCTAGCTGTCAGAGTATTTATGTGGCTGATAAAGTTGGGATGTTTTTCAAAGATTACCCCTTTATTTAGGTACTTCTTTGTTTCTTCCTTGCCTGTTGCTAATGGTGATGTTCCACCCTCATCAGCTCATCTATTTTTGAGTATGTACAACAAGACCGTGAATTTGGAAATATTATTAACCAGTCCTCTATGGCTCCACCAGTTTTCACACTGTTAAAGGATGGCTGCACCAAAATGCAGTTGACCTACCTGCTTTTGCTCATGACTTCCTGTCAATGGAAGGAAAATTAAATGTCCTTAGTTTATCCTGTTGTTCATAGTTGTAGTACTTTTAACAACAATGGCAGAGTATGTTTTGGCCTATCTGGTGTGTACACTTAAGAGCTTTTACTCTTAAATTCAACTAATCATACGTTAATGTAGCAAGCTAGCTTACTCCAACTCAACGTACTCATGGTCACTAACATGGTTCCTAATCATAATAATGTTCCCTTCATTCTAGAAATCTATGAACAGACCACGTTTTCTCCATTTCGTATGATAAGGTTAGCAATACCACTTTGCGAACGGTTTGGCTAAGAGTAGAAGTGGTCATTTACTGTTTTTACATCTTTCCATTACATAGTTTGATGCAAAGTTGTGGTGGATTCTCAGAGCTCTGACACACACACCTCTTCATGAGATATTTGCATATTAAAGTGTTTTGACACCTAACATGCAAAGTCCTCACTCATACATTAGTCCAGTTCATACTGATGACTGTCAAGAATGATTCAGGTAAAGAGTCAGAGTATTTAATCAAGTGACCAAATAATCACCATTTCAATGTTGTTTGCGTGCAAAAGAGCGTACAATATCTATTAAGGGACTATTGTGACGAGCCATTGTAACATTTCTTCCTTAGTCTAGCTCTGATTCGCATATGCTCAACTTCAGTTGTATGTGGAAAAAACAGGATTTCCAGCAGTTATAAACATACTGCAAATAAACAGAGATAAAATAAACAATCGTTATTAAAATACAACGCAGAGGGAGTACTTAACTTGGAATACACGTGCTGTTACAGATCTTAGCTGTCTAATTCCTCTCCAAATTCTACTGAATGAAGCATCTACCAGATTGTTTAATTTCGAATAATATTCTAAACTATGTCACAACATTACATTAAAGCAGCACAGTCACAGTCCTCCAGAGTGCCTTCTGCCAATAACTTGACTGGTAATTCCCAACAGAAAATAAAGGGAGGTTGTAGCCTTGAAAGCATATAATTGCTGTTGAAGAAAACTGCTCTTTACTTTCATACAAAACCACGGACTGAGCAAAAGATAACAGGAGTAGAAGTAACTTAACAACCTTTTTGACTACGTGTTGGCTTGGCATGGCCAGCTGGTTAAGGCACACGACTCGTAATCTGAATGTCGTGGGTTCAAATCCCCATCACACCAAACATGCTCGCCCTTTCAGCCTTGGGGCGTTCTAATGTTTCGGTCAATCTCACTATTCGTTGGTAAAAGTGTCGCCCCCAAGAGTTGGCGGTGGGTGATGATGACTAGCTGCTTTTCCTCTAATCTTACACTGCTAAATTATGGACGGTTAGCGCAGATATCCCTCAATTAGCTTTGCGCGAAAATTCGAATCAAACAAACTACGTGTTACATAAAAACTGCACACTATCCTGAACAACTGGAAAGTTCTCAAAAGTTCTACATTACAATAAGGTAAAAAAAATGCATAACATGCTTGCACATTACGCGGATGTAAAGTGACCAAAACAAAAAAAAGGGAGAAAGATTTTAAATATATATATAGGGTGGCCCCTAAGTCCCTACCCATCCATATCTCTTATGTATCCAGTGTATCTGTGTGCTGTCGCTCATTCTCGCTGCATAATATACCCACGTACTTGTCACAATACGCTCTTCAAGTGTAAATGGCCTTACATCGGCCATATTTCTCTGAAAAAAAGAAACAAATTTATAATACATGCGTAATTGAATATAACATAATAACACATGGACGGGTAAGGACTTACGGGCCAACCTGTATATCCCTAATTACCTAAAGTGATTTAAGAGAAACGCCAGATATATAACACATTATACAGTGACAAAAAATTACATTTATTTTGAATTTTATACAGAAGTGTTTCCGAAATACAACAGAAAATAAATAACAACTCAAAATATCTGATAATTTAAAAATGGTATTGATGAGAATGGCAGCAAAGAACAGTAAATTCAAATTATAAAAACGATTAAATATTTAAAATACTTAATTCAATTTCAAATATCACACTGGAACTGGCATAAAAAATTACTGTTCTGAATGATATCTTAGGTACGTAATTAATAAATGTAAATAGATATAGTTTCATGCGTTTATCTTCATAAGTATTGTTACGTGACAACCAACACCAACAATGGTAACGTCACGAGACACGAAGTGGCGCGATTAGCAAGCATATCTATGAAAAACTAATAACCGAGAAGCTGATTAACTTTACAAGCTTCGTAAATATACTGAATTTGAAAACATGATAAACAAAAAAAATCCTAATTCCCTAATCTTAATAGAGTTTTTTTACACGACAGAAAAAAACAACAAAAAACTATACTTTATGTTTAGGTTTATCAGTTATCGATTATATTGTTTATTTTTTTGAATTTCGCACAAAGCTACTCGAGGGCTATCTGTGCTAGCCGTCCCTAATTTTGCAGTGTAAGACTAGAGGGAAGGCAGCTAGTCATCACCACCCACCGCCAACTCTTGGGCTACTCTTTTACCAACGAATAGTGGGATTGACCGTCACATTATACACCCCCACGGCTGGGAGGGCGAGCATGTTTAGATTATAAGTAATCACAGTTAAAGCTAACTTAAGCTTCAGCAGTGTAAACTTTTAGAAACTAATGTTAATGTTTGAAATATTAATGATTCTAGATAAGGTTGTTACTTCAACATTACTTTATTTGTGAACGTATTTCGTTTAAATTGTAATGTTTTATTATATTTATTTTTTCATATTTGAAATTTGTAATTGTTGTTTGAAGCTGATTTTAAGTTTTCAAAAAAACTTTCACATTACATCTTATAACAAGTAAAGGTATTGTTCCAGGGTTTAGCCTAACTCCTTACTCAAATTCTAATTATAATCTAATATTTAACAAAAGAAACTAAACAAGTGATGTAAAAGCACATATCTTAGTCTGGTCTTCTGGGAATGTTAATATGATGAATCTATCATACGGTTAGACCTACCTTAGGCTTAAGGAACCTTATTTAAATAATTATGTGCTATAACTTTACTGCCATATTGTTGCTGTATTAAAATACCTTGGCAGAAGATTTATAGTTTCGATTTTTAAACAAACATAAACCCACCTTTAAATCATTATTAAAACATTTCTTGGCCCTACTTTAACCTTACAATAACGAATGCAACTAAATTTTAGTAAGCCAAAAGACGTCTTTTATAACCAACACTAATAAGATTATTAAGCTTATTATCTTCACAAGTGTTGTGACTTTTTTTTAAAAAAATCCTTTAAAATATGTCAATATCTAAAAAAGACAATGATGGTAAACTTCAAATAATTAAAATTTAAAATTAATGTTATTTACTAATTCAATGAAAATTTAAAGTTTAACATTGGCCTATACCTCTTGTGGCCATATTGCTCATTGGCGCATAGGAGTTTTATTTGAATGTACGTATTTAGAAATAAAGAACTATAAAATTTCATACAAATATTACTATTAAGTAATATAGTAACACCAGTTCACATAGGGAAATAACTGTGTAACACAACGAAATGCATGTTTAGAAAATTTGTTGTTGTTTGTTGTTTTGAATTAAGCACAAAGCTACACAATGGGCTATCTGTGCTCTGCCCACCACGGGTATCGAAACCCGGATTTTAGCGTGCAAGTCCGCAGACATACCGCTGAGCCACTGGGGGGCATGTTTAGAAAAGGGCATCACAAAACAGTTTTCTCACCGCTGAATTATTCAGTTCCCAACCACCTTAAAAACGCTTTTACACCAAAAACTAAAACAGTTCTTTAAAATCTTTCAGTTATATAATTATCTCCCGGTGTGACAGTGATAAATTTTCGGATTTACATTCACAAACTCAGGGGTACGATTCCCGTCGGTGGACACAACAGTAATCCTATGCGGCTTTGATCTAAGAAAACATACACAAACACATTTATAAAGTTAAAAGATATTAAATATTTATTTTGCAGAAATTTAATGTTTTGTTTCCATTATAACATGGTGTTAAAAGATTTTTTAAAAAAAATTAACCTAAAATTCAAGAAATAGTGAAACTGTCGATATTTTACTGGACTTCCGCTCCGCTGGAAAGTCAATTACGTGACCTGATGATGTTTAAGGAGTCCTACAGGGGGTTTGGTTTGTTATTAATTTTGCGCAAAGCAACAAAAGGGCTATCTGCACTAGTCGTTTTTAAATTAGCAAAAAAATAATAATAATAATAATAATAGAGGGAATGTAGCTAGTCACCACCAGGTCTTGGGCGATTAGTTTACTAACGAATAGTGGAACTGACCGTAACTTTACCCCACACACACAGTTAAATGAGCAAGCATGTTTGGTTTGTTTGTTTCTTTATTGGATTTCACGCGAAGCTACATGAGGGCTATCTGCGCTAGCCGACTGTAATTTGGCAGTGTATGAATAGAAGGAAGGCAGCTAGTCTTCACCTGAACTGTAGAGTAATGTTATCCAATAGAATATGTAGATGAAATTCTGTGACTACCAGTTCATAACTAAAGTTTACAATAGCTGTTGCTAAAACATCCAAAGTTTGTATTACCAAAGATTTTTGTTAGGGGTTCAAAAATTCAGCTCGAAAAAGTCAGATCGATCATTGTCTTCTGAAATAGTGATTGCTTTTCCACAGTGAAAGAACCACCTAGCGTTTTACAAAGTCATTGTCTCTTAGTTTAGTTGTGAAAGTTATTGTGTGAAATACTTGTTAAATTCTTATCATTACATTTTAATATTATATAACTTCTCTTTACGCAGTGGGGGTGTTGTGTTCTTTACATGAACAGAAAGTATGTTGAGTATCTAAAAATCTTAATTGAATACATTTTATTCAATTGAATTTACCTGTTTTTACTTTTCTGTAATGCCAACTGAACCGACTGAATTGGCTAATGTAAGGTTTTAGTTTCTTGATTGTCTGATGTTGACTGATATCTTGGACAGTAAAAATTAAACGTATAGCGATGGGATACAAGTATCGTATTGTGAAGCCGTGATACAACTTTATGGATACAATGTCTGCTGCGATCCGATTTATGTATCTTCACGAAATTTGGCAGGCTTTCAATAAACGTTATAATTATTTTGTACAGAAAAAAATCGAAATTTCTAACAAAATATTCATGCTAAAAATTAACGATTTAATAAAGGAAGATGAATATTGAGTGCAAAATGTTGTCTTCATTTCTTTTGCCAAAATCATTTCATGCAAAATGACACAATAAATTAGCAATAAGAAAACAGGTAGACAAATATTGATTTTTTCAATTTTTTTTTCTCTTTCCAGCTGCCATTTAGACGGTGAAATTTGAGAATTTGAAGAAGAACTGCAAAGTGTGAAGTACTTAAATAAGACAATGTTAGTAATATACATAATAAATTACAGACAAGACTGTAAATCTTTGAAACAAACAGTTGGTGAAAGTTTTGTATCTAGATATGTATCGTATCATTAATAACTATGTTTTTTTTAATTAAGCACTGAGAAACATAATAAGTTATTTGTACTTTGCCTACCAACAGTATCGAAAACCAAATTCTAACATAAGTCCGTAGACATACCACTGTGTCCATGGAACATCGATGTATCTAGCGAATTGACTACAATGATAAAATACGCACCCCTTGTAAGAGTACAACAATCATGAACAATTGTATTTAGCTGATATTAGTGTGAGTGTATGTTAATATACAAATTAACAACCAAGCAAATATTAATTTTAGCGATAAGAATATTAGCATAAATGTCGAAGTTCAGTTAAATTCTGCAAGACTGTTGACTTAAGATGGCAGTGTTACCAAACCACAGCTGTAGAGATATTGCTTGTGGATGTTGTCCGAGTCGACTGCCATGGTAATTATACATAAGCCTGAGAATATTCTAGTGTATTTGGCGATATGTTGAAGTTGAGTATATTTCAAAGAAAAAGAAAATATTTTCCTTTTTAACCTTAATTTAATTAAATTTTTCTTCTTTACTTAAGAGAGTAGTTACCTTCCCACAACTGTCTGCAGGCAGTGAAGGGTGACATAGTTGTTGGATGTTGTGGGCTTGAGCACCCACATCTCGCTCTCCTAATTTCTAAATCTATTGTTACTTCACTTCTTATATGAGAATGGCGACTGGAAGTTAAGACTGATATATGGTGTATCTCCACCGCAATGTGGGTCCTATTGCGTAGCCACCTCCAAATCTAGGGTACATTTTATAATCCCACGTTATAGCTTGTACAATGGGATCTTTTATTTTTTAATTAGTGCAACGTTTTTCTGTTTAATTTATTTTTATTTCGGCCTGTTTATTAAGTTATATCAAACTAATATAATTTGCCAGAGGTTGAATTTGCTGTTTTTAACGCTGTTCTTCCTTGTGATTTTGCTTGTTTAACCTCACAGAAATGTATTTATTTTAAGTAACATATATTGTAATTTATGCCAAGCAAATAACAAAGTAGTAAGTGTATATAACATTGTTTGAAAGTTGTTCAGGTAACAAATAAGTTTTAGCCATGTAAATATGACCTTTTCTATTGTATATTTTTTTTTGTAAAAATGTATGGCCAAATAGAGGCTCAGAGACCTCAAGCCTTCTCTTTCATTGCGCGTATATCTAAGCGCAATATAACACAATGGTAGAATTATTTATTCCTTTCGTGGTACTTTTCTGTTTTTGTTATAATGTTGCGATTTTTCCTTTTTAATTTCAGAGTCACTAAATGACATTTTTTTATGATTTCGCAGTAAGAATCATTTATGTCATGACATCACATTCATTCATCTTTTAGTAGCACTCAAAATTTGTTTGTTGGAGGCATTTTGTTTTAGTTACATAATTAATTATTAGCCTTAGAGCTGTTGAATGAATGTGGTGTGATATGTAAAAGTGTGTAAAATTCAAGAAATTTAAAGACTTATGAGTAGTTTGGATTATTCCACACAGAACCTTAAACTACACATAAAACAAGATAATGTAACAGCATTCAATACTGGAAATTTATGTGGGCTACATTTTTAGGCTTCACTTACATTCATTAAAACAAACTTTCCGGTAAACTATGGAAGTGAACATTTTTCTTAGATGAGAGCATAGATGATGTCTCTCTCTCTTTTCTGGCTAATAATAGCTAAATAGCAATATACAACTGCAGAAGTAGGTCAGTGAATGTAGGTAAACCACGGGATAACAGCGCGTTATTATTTTGTTGAAGACATGTTATAGTCACATTACTTTGTTTCATGTTCTAAAATTTACGTAACCCACATAACGTATAAAATAAATACTAAAAAAAGTTAGAATTTGATCTGGAATGCATTATGAGCATAGTCACGGCAAATATATCTGTGCACAAATATGTGCAAAAGTTTGTGCAATATAGATTACAATACGATGCACAAATATGAAAGTTATTTGCTGTAGATGCTATGTAGTGAAAGTTTAAAAAGTACTTCATGAAAATATACTTGGAGCAATAATTCTTTAGCTGAGTTGGAAGGGCACCAAACCACGGTTTGTTTTGTGAGACTTATACTTTTTGCTTCATTGTTCTCCGCTAGGGATTGTTTCAAGAACACGTTGCTGTTTTAAATGCTATTGTAGTGATAACGTGTTTGTGTAGATATATGAAATTTATAAATTGTATGGCTTTTTTTTTAGTATAACACGTATACGTAGACTTAGATTTTTTAAAGAAAATTTGAAATTTTATTATGAAATTTATAAGACTGTAATTACCAATGATAATACAGCCGCAAAGAAATATCCTGCACTTGAACACAATAATACAATGGCACACACAAATACAGAAAAACCTGACGCTTTTGAAGCTTAGCTTCAAAATACATTTAAAACTCATTCTGATCCAGATATGAATATATTTTTCTACAATAAAGCCATCAACAGTATACTGAACAAGAAAAATAATTTTGAACCAGTTTTCCCAAAGAGCATATCTGAGATAAACACAAGATACATCACAAACCAGGAAAACTACGAAAACACGATACTAACGAAAAAATATCCCTTCAAGAACTTAATGAAGCAATTAAAAACAAATCTCCAGGTGAAGATGAAATACAAGCCATCCTTCTAAAAATGGGCACTCCGAAATTGTTTGACCACCACTTAAAAACACTTTTTAATATATCCCTATATTCTGGATACATCCCAGTTTCTTGGGATTAAGGTTCCATAATGAAGAAAAGCCAGCAAATAAACCTACTAGTTACCGACCAATCAGCTTGACCAGCTGTATAGGTAAAATTCTCGAAAGAATAATCAGTAATAGACTCTCCACATTATTGGAGATAACATCAAAATTACCAGAAGAACAAAATGGATTCAGAAAACTCAGAGAAACAACAGATCGTTTAATTAGATTAACCGAAACTATAATAAATAGCTTCAATAAAAAAGAATGCACTGTTGCTTGCTTTCTTGATATCGAGAAACCATTCGACAGTGTATGGCACGATGACCTAAGGTTCCGAATGAATGAAATGGGACTACCGCGTGGAATTATTCGCAGAACCCATGATAAGATCATTCAATTGCATATTGTTTACATACATGATGAAGAGTATAGGGCTAACCACTCCTCCCTGAAGAACACCAGCTTTTGGAATAAAGTATTCAGAATAGGTGCCCTCAACATTCACTCTACACTTTCTATTTTCCAAAAAGTTAAATAGCCAACTAAAATTTATATCTGTGTCCTCTAGTCATACCATTCTCACTATTTAGTATGAAAAGAGATGATGAATCGATACTCAATTAACTCTACAATCTGAAACATCTCAATTTGATCTCCAATAGCTCTTCTTTTTTCTTGTATGATACTTCCCCCTTTCACAAGATTAGCTATTCTCATTCATTGTTCTCCTCCATGTGCAAACTTTATTTTTACACATGATGCATGTAACTATCTGTGAACCTCTACTGAACTATAACTTCTTGTTTGGCAACGTTAGAGTTTGGACTTTCTCCATCGTTTGTTTACTGCATGTTTGCTTTCTTCATGAAATAGTTATTTTACACCTTCATTTCATTTTTTCAACCAGATTCTTTGATTTGTATTTATCATTTAATTCAAGTCGCTTTTTCTGCTCTCGAGTTTGGTGAAACCTTTCTATGCAACGAATTCTGAATTTAATCTTACCATTTTGGGGGACAAACCAGTGACTAGAGTTTTTCCAGGCCTCAGATGTTAATGACTTGATGATGGAACTGCTTTTATATGTTGAAAGATTGGTTTTTACTGTGTCCACCCTTTATCCCTGGAATTTGCAAAAGTTTCTGCTGAAACTGTTGAGTCTTTTATGGCTGAATGAGACTTTGATCTACTTTATCTGCATCCTGCGTTTGCTGAGGTTCCAAACCTTGGGAGTCTAGTGGGCTTCACTTGGTCTTAATGAATTTTATAGCTCAGGTTTATAGTGTTTTATTCTTATTACATGAATAATCTTCTCAACCTTTGCTTTTTTTCTCTCCCTTGATATTTGGGTTTTACTGATCCATTGACCTCAAGGGATTTAGCTTGTCATGCCTTCTGATGATTATTTTGCCTTTTCCTGAAATTCTTCTGTCTATTTGATTTCAGCTCAACAGTTGTAAGATCAATCCGTGATGACGAGAAAACCCACTTGTAGAGAAAAATATATGTGTAAAAACGGCTGGTATGGATAGAGAAAGCTCTATGCAAAGAAGCGATGTTTCTGTGGGCAATATACTTACGTAACCCTACCTAAAATTCACCTATTATTTCCTACTTTTTACACGTCATTTTCCCTCAAATGTTTGCTCTAAAGACAATAAAGACTTGGGTGATTAAGATAGCTCTTTGTTACCCAGAACCTTGTACTAAGGGAACTATTCCATATTATTATTTTATGTACTGCATTTGCCAATTACATAATTTTTTTAACTTTACGTGTTGACTTTGCCGTTGGAACTTGGCTGTAGTCTACATTCGATTTCTGCTCGGAATTTAAACTCTTACCTATATTGAGCGACTTCGGATCGTTACTCCGGGTCATCAAGTTTGTGTGGTCGCCGTACTCCAAATCAGAACTTGGCCATGTATGCATAGATGTATTAACGCATAGGCATACGAGGCACGTGCCTGGGGCGGCAAATTTTGACCAAAAAAAAAAGAATGGACACAATTTTAAAATGTAGTCCCTGGTTATTAATTCCCCCTGCCATTTATGCCACCCCAATGACTTCTTGAATCTGGACCCCCCCCACACACACACACACATTCACTATTCCACCACACCGTCGGGTCGGTCGCTTCAAGTTTAAAAGATTTCTAACCTTCCCTCCCTGAGTCCCACCTAATACGCCTCGCCCCCCCCCCACATCATCAACCCATCCGCCCTCACCTCAGTTATTTATTTGTTTTTCAAAACCCCCAACATGTTTTTTACTCATGTTGACACACCAAACAATGAATTACCTGCTACTCAGTGTGCTACGCCTTCACAAAAAATATTTTATCATGGCCTAATAACGTATTTTGTTTTGTGAAATTTCGTATACGAAAATTCGGATTTTCGGTTGCTTCAGGCTATTATCTGGAAAAATATATTTTGAAATATTCTTCTTCATCATTCACAGTTTAGCTTAATTGATTATTTTTAATTGATTGATTGAATATGCGCTTGTCTAGATTCCAATGTAGTCCTTACAGAATGATCTGAGATGTGAAAGTAACAAATTCACTGTCAATACTCAATATACGATCAGTGGATTCTAGTGATATCGTCATGAGTTACATACGCCGAAAATTGAGTGGAGCAGCTTATAGGAAGATAGCAAAGTTAAAAAATGAAAACACACGTGATGTTTTGGATAAGACACCGACGATGGAGGCCTTTTTTGTAAACAAAGGCAAGAACAGCCAACTAGCGATGATGTTCAAACCAACAGCGATGGAGGGAATACACGTGACGGGCTTAGCAGTAGCAGTTTTGAACAATCTGAACGATCCGAACATATCGAACTGCAGCTTGAACAAGTGACATCATCAGCAGCAGGCCAAGTGAGATCTGCCGGTTGCGTGCCTGAAACGTCAATGTTTTTCAGACAAAGTAAGTTCAGATCCAGCAGAGTGGATAATAGATGATTACACAAAAGATTATATTGCCACACATGCCATCCTTCAAAACGATGACTCGGATTTCAAGAACTCTGTGAAAAAGGACGGGGAGAAAATCAGATCTGTAACCAAAGGCATGTTTGAAAGAAAACTGCAATATGGCGAAAAAGTAAGCGGACATATTTGGTTTATTCAGAGAGCAAAGGTAGACTGTTTTGTGCTCCTTGTCGTTTATTTGATTTTGGAAAAAATCCAAACTGGCTGACGAAGGCTTTGATGACTGGAAAAATGCTACTGTCCGGCTGAATGAGCATGAAAACTCTCCTGAGCATCGGTCTTCAGTTTCATCTCTAGCAGCAAGGGGCAACATGTTGGGACGTGTAGATCTCCAGATGGCCATACAGCTGCACGACGAAATCAAATACTGGAGAAATGTACTCACTCGTGTGGTAGCTGTAACGAAAAGATTGGCTTCACGTGGGCTTCCGTTCAGAGGTCGGGATGATAAGTTGGGATCAGTACACAACGGCAACTTTATGATGTCGTTAGAACTAGTTGCGGAGTTTGACCCCTTCCTCGCTGATCACATTCACCGATATGGCAATGCTGGCAAGGGATCCACGTCTTACCTGTCTTTCAGTACTTGCGACGAATTCATCCAGCCTATGGCAGACCTTGTTCTCAAGAACATTTTAAAAAACGTAAAAACTGCAAAATATTTCTCAATCAGCGTGGACTCGATGCCAGATATATCCCATGTTGACCAGTTGGCATTTATCATCAGGTACGTGAACATTGATGGTTCACCTATGGAACGTTTCCTGACTTTTATACCCAATCCGCGCCACAAAGCTGAACAGCTGGCAGAAGTTGTACTTAGCCTGATTCAGTCATATGAGCTTGACATTTCTGAATGTCATGGACAGTCTTACGACAACGCCAGCAACATGTCTGGTCAGTACAGTGGTCTCCAGGCTCGTATCATGGAGAAAAATCCTTTAGCTGTATATATCCCATGTTCAGCACATTCATTAAATCTTGTAGGAACGTGTGCTGCTGAATGTTGCAGAGAAGCATGTTCACTCTTCGAACCCTTACAAAGTCTCTATGTTTTCTTCAATGCTTCAACCCATCGTTGAAAAATTCAACAAAAACACCTGTCCGCAAATAAAGAAAGTCTCTCTTTGAAGAAACTCAGTGACACTCGGTGGTCCGCTCGTGAAGATGCTTGTCAAAGCCTCAACAGAAACTGGCAACAAGTGTTTGATGCCCTCACCACCATGGAGGGAAATGCTATGGAAAAACCAGCCGCTAGGAATGAGGCCACTGGACTTCTTTCCAAATTAGGAACGCTAGAAACAGCTATTTTGTCCACAGTTTGGGGAACAATACTGGAAAGATTCAATGCTGCCAGTAAAAAGTTGCAAAGTGCTGATATGGACATCGGACTTGTAGTCGAGCTTTATGCTTCCTTGCTGCAGTTTGTGAAAGATTCAAGAGAACTGTTCGATCAATATGAAGACAAGGCAATGTTGAAGTACAGCATGAAGACGTACGAAATTAAGCGAAAAAGCAAAAATTTTCAGATGGTGACACCTAGGCAGTGGAAGAAGGCAAAGAGGCATTTAGAGTAAATGTTTTCAATGTGATCATTGACAGACTTTGCTCAGAACTACAGCGAAGACAAACCGCTTATGTAGAAATCCACGCAAGGTTTGGATATTTGTTCAAGATAACAAATCTTGAACCCACTGATGTCATCAGTCAAGCTGGAACACTGTTGAAACTCTACCCCAATGATTTGGAAGTGAGCTTCGTAGACGAATATCTACATTTCCGCGCACATCTTGTGAGTATGAAAGTGCAAAATGATGACTCTTCTGCGTTAGCAGTATACAGAAATCTGCGAGCTAAAGGACTTCAAACTGTATATCCAAACCTGGATATTGCTATGCGCATGTTTCTGTGCATTCCAGCAACTAATTGTACATCAGAGAGACCTTTCTCGGTTCTCAAACGTGTGAAAAATTACTTGAGATCAAGAATGGCAGAAGATAAACTAAATGCCCTGTCACTCCTCGCCATTGAAAGTGACATTGTTTGTAGAATAAACTATGACGATGCAATAAACATGTTTTCGGAACAGAAGGCCAGGAGAAAGCCTGTATATTCAGCCGCAGAATAATATTTAGTGATAATTGATTTTGATGTTTCATTTTTTATTGTGTTGGAAAATAAACGTTGTGTTGATTTTGAATGATAACAACTGTGTTTGTCTGTTGTTGTGATGGTGATGCTTGGTGCAAATTGTGGCACGGAGGGGGGGCGGCAAAAGTATCAACCTAACCTTTGGCCTAGGGGCGCCGAAATCCTAAATACGTCTCTGCATGTATTTCTTTCCTTTCTCAAAGAGTCGGCTTCCATCACTGACATGAGTATTCCGGGTTCACCTCCTTGTACCCAATAGTCGCCAGTATGACGACTTATCCACTCAACAGCTAACCACAGAGGTTCCTGCATCGTACGCGGCCAAAACCCGTCCGCCTACCGTCAGGCTCCAGGATCCGGTCTGTACCCTTGGGGTAGGCTTCCTAACTCCATCTCCTGTATCTTGCCTCCATCCATTAAGCTTAAAGAACACACTAACTATTCTGATTGAACCCTTACTGTAGGAACAGGATAGGGCATCTCCAGCCTACCCTGCAACCTCAGTCAACATAAAGTAAGTCATAGAAATTACTTACCTTAGTTTCTTTTTTCCCTGTTTCTGTAGCATTCCTTTGTCGTAGTTGCGTCTAGATTTCCTGTCGTGTGTTAATATCTTGTTGAACGCATTTGGGGAACACGATACACAAGTTCACATTGAAGTCAAAGTCACTATTTTTACGGTTCATGAGCCATTTGTCCAAGCACCTACACATGTGAAGTACACAAACACACTTACTAACCAGGTTTGCACCTCCAGCGTTGGTTGGTCCGCCGTGGTTCCTCCTCCGTCAGCGTGTTATGTTTGCTTCAACATAATGAATTTTAAAATTTCAGGTCTATGAATCCGCCTTTCATTTCCATTATTTTCGACTCTTCCGTGGCTCATCTCTTATTATATTCTTCCTTCGTTAATCGATGCTTATCGATTTTTAACCTAATTCTTGTATTTGCTCTAATTCTTCTCATCTTCAACGGAACACTTTCTTTTACGTTTTCATAAACGGCTTTGCATCTTGCGGACCATATCTAGTATTTCACTTCACTCACCAAAGAGAAGAAAGAAAATTTCTTTGTATTCTTCACAGGTAGTAGAGTATCAAAGAAGACTGTTACGTAACTGATCAAGCCCGTGTGAAAAATGTCGGAAATTTTCCGCCAAAAAACTTTTACGTGTGCGCAGTCATAGAAAGCAATCATAGTGCACTGCCACTACGGATATTTGTTTGATTTCATAACTTTTTGTTTGTTTAATCTTTCTTTTGTGCTCACTATATCATGAGCTATTTTATAATTTAGGTCTCTTCTTTTGTTTTCAATTTTCCTGTTGCTTGTTGTTGTCCATGCTGTCTTCCAGTTAATATGTGGATATTCATTCACTATTTTTGCTTGCATTTTATCTGTTAGATTTTTCAAATATCTTTTCTGTTGACATTTTATATAGTTGAGCTGCCGGGTTTTTGTTTGTTTTGTTTTTGCTATCATATTTTTTAGGTAGGCTGGTGGAGTTTCTGCTCGTAGTGCTTGAGGTTTGGTCTAATTTACGTAAAATTTGGCTTTGAAACCAACTATGTAGAAAAGCGGACAACTTTTCCACTTTCTTCGGTCATCGTCAGGTTCACAAAGAAAGAAAGAGGTAACTGACCGATAGTTGACCACATGTTTGAAGGCGGTTGTGTGATTAAGTGTAGGAATGTAAAGGGCGTGCTTAGATGTTGAATTATATTTATCAATGACTATTTTAGTTTCAAATCTAACCTTAATCAACTTGATCATAAAGTCTTAATGGCCAGTTTCGATGTCATATCTCTCTTTACAGAAGTCTCAACCGCTGAAGCCTGCAAGATAGCCTTAGAACTCTATATCCGAGACCCTAACCCATCAATAGACATTCTCAGCAACCCTCATAGAATTCACCACAATGAAGACAAACTTCATGTTCAACAACCACAACTATATACAAACAAATAGCCAAAGCATGGGCAACCCAGTATCACCAGTTCTAGCCAATATTTTTATGACACAAGTTGAAACACAGCATTACATCCACCACTATACTGGTACAGATAAGTAGACGATACGATTGCGGGATTCATATCTGCAGAACACACACTTAATTTTTTTCAATCACATTAACTCTATACATCCTAACATTAACTTCACATGTGACCAAGAAGAAAGCAATCAAATATCATTTCTTAACCTCAAAATTACAAGAACCGACACACAATTTAAAAGAGAAATCCACCGAAAAATCACCGATACAAGGTGATTGGGACTCAGCACATAAAACGAAACAAAAGCTCAACGTACCAAGAAGCCAAATAAACACAGCCATAAAACTGTGCTCACCAGATAAAATTGACGACGAATTAGACAAAATAAAACAATTCTTCATTAACATCAATAAGTTTCCTCCACAAAGTATAGAAAACATGATATGCATACACCTAGACAAAAAGCTTGTTTGTTTGTTTGTTTTTTGGAATTTCGCACAAAGCTACTCGAAAGCTATCTGTGCTAGCCGTCCCTAATTTTGCAGTGTAAGACTAGAGGGAAGGCAGCTAGTCATCACCACCCACCGCCAACTCTTGGGCTACTCTTTTACCAACGAATAGTGGGATTGACCGTCACATTATACACCCCCACGGCTGGGAGGGCGAGCATGTTTAGCGCGATGCGGGCGCGAACCCGCGACCCTTGGATTACGAGTGCACGCCTTAACGCGCTCGGCCATGCCAGGCAAAATCAAATAACAAAAATAAGTATACCCCACAATTTAAAAAAAAAAATCATGAAATCATGTACTGATACATATAATATATTCCCGACATCAGCAGAAAAATAACCAGCATTCAACAAAAACTAGTAACAAAATATGACATTCCAGTTAATGCAAAATTTATTCAAAAACCGGGTACAAAATTACACTAACAAACACAACACCAACATTATTTATAAAATACGATGTAATAACTGCCACGACTTCTATATTGGAGAAACAAGTAGAAAAATGGAAACCAGATTCAAATAACATAAAAAGTCACCTTCACACGTTATCGAGCACTGCAAATCAAATAAACACAACATAACCATAGAAAACACCCAAATACTAAATGAAGAAACAAACATAAACAAACGCAAAATTAAAGAAGCCTTATTTATACAACAACTCAAGCCTTAAATAAACCAATACAAAGGAACACCTTTCTACTTACACCGTTCTGGTGTATATGCCATGGATTCTTGCATTCTATTTTATCATTCCCGTATCCTTTTTTTATCTAGGTCGTGCTTTTCTCCATAAAACATCTTGAGTGCATGAGTGTGATGACAGTTTCACTCCTATAGCTCTTTCTCTCATTTCTCAGCTTTATTCTCATTTAGGTTCCAATCCAAATGTTTCCTGTCCTTTTCAATTGGTCCATTGCAATTTGATTCTCCCTTCTTCCTTTTGTGATTCCCAATCTCATCTTCCATCTTTGGAATCTTTTGCCTGTTACCCTCATTTAAGAGGCCCAAAAGTTTAGCCATTTAATGTATTCTTCATGGGATGAAATTTCCTGTCAACATTTCCAGATACCTTCCCATTACATTCATCACCTAACTTATACATTGGCTATCCACTTGCATTGTTTGTTGGAAGAGACTTCATTGCTGGCACGTGGATGACTTTTTCCACTTTTGTCGCACACCATCTCTCCTTCATCCTGCCATTTCGTCCTCATCAAGCTACAAACTGTCAGCTATTCTCTATTCTTTCCATTATCATACCATCTCTGAGTGAATAAGTCTTTTTCTTTTTTTATTTATGTCCTCCTTTTAAAAAGCCTTAAATTAGGCCAATAAGAATCTTGTTCAGTGGAGCTTCCTGCCAGGATATATTTTACTAAAACCTGTAAAGTGTTGGGCCATCTCAGCCTAGCACTGTTCCACATTGCCTGAGATATCTTTGCAGTGTTTAGTTTCCTAAACATGGCCAAATCCAAACTGCACCCAGTCATGAATGAAGTAGGCAGGGTATTCCTGTCCATGGGTTTAAAAATAGGGTTTCTTAGAGCAATATACTCCTCCAGACTTCCCACCTTGCTTCCATTCCTTGAATTCTTCTTGTGGAACATGGGAGCCCTTTATTCTCACCATTTCCTAGC
Organism: Carcinoscorpius rotundicauda; assembly: GCA_011833715.1. NCBI lineage: Eukaryota > Metazoa > Arthropoda > Merostomata > Xiphosura > Limulidae > Carcinoscorpius > Carcinoscorpius rotundicauda. The sequence goes on from CM022401.1 coordinate 34,810,849, forward strand.
TGTTGGTGGTGTATGATTAATAGTTAACTAACAACAAAATGTCCAGGGCAGTTACTTCATTAATTGTTAATAATCTGAGATAACATACAAAGAAGTTGGCAACTTATGAATCTTAGTGAGTTAATACATTATATCAGATTGTGACTTGCAGGAATATAGTTCATTTAGCATTTTCAATAATAGTGTATGATTTTAACTTCCTGTACATTTAGTCTGTTTTACAGTAATAGTTTTGATAAAATAATGGAACAAACAACTCTGAGTGAAATGTTTGTCTAACAAAGTTCATGTTATTAATTTTAATCTTTTTCTCCATTGCCACCACTCCTAAGCAATCAATACAACTGTTTTATAAGTATATTAAAACCACCTGTACCACCAGAACTTTTGTATTTGAGAATGATCACACCAGTACTTGAAACTTGTACCTGTTCTAATAAATAGTTTTCCTACTGTAAAAACTATAACATGTGAAAAAAAATCAATAACAGTGATTTTTGTTCTTGCTTTATGCAATTAGAACATTATTTTGATCTTGTATTTTCTGTTTTGTCCAATTATCATCATCATGTCCAATGATTGTGATGTAAAAAAAAATCAAAATCTTGCATGGCTATATTTATATGCAATAAACATCTCATGAGGTTATATTAACAAGAAAAATTAAAATACTGCACCAGCGATTTTGAATCTGTTTTAAGAAAGAGAGCAGTTGCACTGTGAAAGTAATTCACAAGTTCTGTTCCAAATATTTTTATGTACCTTGCAGTAAAAATGTAAAGTTTGAGCAAAATGCAAACTTGACATTTTTTAAAAAATATAAACATCTTTGTAAAGCTTTCTTTCAATACCACTTCTATAATGATAGTAAAATGGCATAACTTAGTTTGTAGATTATGTTTTGATAGCATTACATACACAAAGTGAATAAAACAGGCAACTTTAGTTAAACAGTTTTCATATGAAAACTACATTCAGCATTCAATATCTAATATTGACATCTTTATACTGAAAAAATATATTGTTTAATATTAAAAATAGTATTCTGTATCTTTGTTTAGTTTTGAACAATTCAGGCTTAATACAACAATCAGATTATTCTTATTATAATGTATGACATGATCTGGTGTAGCCAGTGGTTAGTGCTTGTGGGTTTAAAGCTCATATTAACCTAGTTATTATGTCCTTGAAATGAAACTATACTCACAAGTCCTTTCAGTCTATTCAACAATGAAATATGTATCAGATAGCAGCTGGAGGTTAACTTATTCCACCTGTGCTCAACATATTCGTAAAACACATGAAGATCTAACTTTAATTCAATGATTAGCACATCCTTTTTATTTTATAATAAAATAGACTCACCTTGACAATATAAAATTAATGCTTATTTTGTTCAATGATAAAAGCTTGCAGAAATGATCCAAATGATAATTAAGCTATTAAATAACCATAAAGATAGTCTAACACCCTGAAATAACTCATCTTATTTTGTTCATTGGTAAAGCATAAATGCATGCATGTATAAATCATCCAATGAATTAGAAACTCAGTATATTCCACTGCAAATCATAATCAACCAATCTAAAACTAGCCTGTCAGTTTGTTTCATGATACAGGAACAATTATGCCAAAACTTAGATTATTTTTATAACCATTCAGCATTAAACTTGACAGCACAAAATTACTTTTGTTATTTTAACTGTTCCTTAACACAGAATATACTCATTGTTACAAGTACGTTGTCATATAAATGTGTCAACTAAATTTTACTGTACTAAAACTGGTTTTATGAATTTTCTCCTTCATATGAAATCTGTTCGTAGTAATAACTTATTTGTTATATAATCACATAACCTTAACCTAAAATTACTGTTGTTATTTTGTACTAATAGAGAAACCATTCAACTAAAAGTTAACATTTTCCTGAATTAAAAATGCATTTTCCAATAACGCTTACCTTTGCTGACACTTATAGCTATTACTTGATACCCAGGGTTTTATCCTTTGCCCATCTAAGCATTTGTCTGATTTTTTTTTCTTGCTTGCTTCCAGTCCTTTATGTTTCACTTAATTGCCTTTGGTTATATTGGTCTTGTGACATTCTCCACTTATGTCAATACACCCTCTAATTTTGTAATGCATAAAAACACCTCATTAAGATAACGTTATCACTTTGACTAATTCCAACACCAGCTTTTAGTGGGGAGAAAGTGGGAGAGTGTCAGTAGAGGTAAATATTATTGAAAATAAATTATCAATTTAGGAAGATGTTAACTTCCAAAATATAGTTATCTCTGATACCTATACCAGAATTTTAGAGATGGAGGGGCCAGTGAAGGCAGTATCCACGTGGAAAGCATTTGCATAAATTAAGGATGTACCAAGATAAGAGTGGCATTTGGTAAGAGAAACAGGATAATATCTAGAACAGGTACTCGCCTTCATCCTGAAGTTAGTTCATGTATTGATGATGGAATAGTACATGAGTAATCATCACAATAAACCAGCCCTAAACAAATAGTAGATGTTCCACTACTCACTACTGGAACAGTGCAATAGGTGAACCAATTCTGCTAAATTTTTAAAAGCAAATCAACCTTGATTTATTCATTATGATGATCAGCAGGTATGGAGAGGATTCCTTTCAGCATCACTATGGACCAGCCCTAAACAAATAGTAGATGTTCCACTCGTCACCATTGGAATTAATGGGTCTTACTTCCTATATTCCTTGTTGGAGGCTAAAGGAGTTGGACCACAGTGCTACAATAGATATACTTTTGACTAGATATCCAACTGCAGGTATAGAGAGATGCATTCTAAACCACAGGAATCATGACAAGAAAGTAACCAGCACCAAAGTGGACAAACTTTCTTCTCTACCTGAAAAAGCCAGAAAGGAAACACTCCAAGATGATAAAATTGTGCCTGTTTTACTAATCTGAAGGAACATAACTCATCTGGTCTGGAAATAAAAACATTCACCCTCACTTCTGAACAACATACCTCAGAACTATGGAAAGGATATGGAACACTGAGTTTAACCATGTATTCAGAATAGAACCACTCCACACTTGCAATTATAAGGAGATAATATACTTCCTTTCAAGAACAATATAAAAATTCAATGTTGATCAAATGAAAAGCTATACACACCCCAACTAGATAGCAGAGCATCAAATCTGAACCAGTGTTATGAGGTGGCTCCTGCATAGGTTGATGCTGCTCCTACTAACATTGGGGAAAACAACCCAAGATCCAGGTAGGAGAGCCTACTAACTTTGCCCTCTTCTATACCATTGCAGGAAATCACTCAAACACTCTGTAGGAAAGGAATCTGCCCACCACCCTTTAAGGCTGGAAACCAGGCTCCCTAGCTCCACTAGTAGAATACAGGGGTAATGTACACTGGGAAGTCCAGAGGAACAGTGCAATATGTGAACCAATTTTGCTAAATTTTTAAAAACAAATCAATATCGATTTATTCGTTATTATGATCAGCAGGTATGGAGAGGATTTCTTTTAGTATTGTTCATGATAGTCCCCAAGTGGTAGTCCAGCATAAAGTGCTAAAACTGTCCGGAAAGCTCCGAGATGATCTTATAGAATATCTCATATCTACAGAGCCTGCTGCAATGAGGATTAATAAGTACAGTTAACGTGGTTACTTGTACAGGATTTGATGGATAAAATACATCTGTCTGAGCAACAGTTGATACAGTGAGAAAAATAGGTAGTGGACCCTGGAACATAAAGAGGCAAAAGGAAGAGAAAAAATATCATTCACCCATCCTCATAATCTAGCAAATGTGGTCAAAATGGCTGTAAGAGGTTGGCAAAACTCTCAGTAAAAGAAACTTCCAAATCATGTAAATAATGTAAGAGAAAATTATTGAGAGAAGTTCACATACCAGTCTCCACGATGTCCTCCAACAGACGTTTAATCAGACAGCTAAAGAAATGTGACAAATCCAATGAAATGTGACTTGCAGAAGTTTCCTTGCCTGTAAAGAAAATCCAGAATGAGCAATATAGATCAGTTTTGAAGCCACCTTATCAAAGTACTTAAGGATAAATCTTGGGAAATTGAAAACTTCTGAAAAAATAAGTGTTGATTTCTCATGCTTTTAATGAAATTAGTGTGAACCACATAACACCTCAGGGCACTGACAAGACATAAATGACTGAGGTCTGATCGGGCTTATACATGAAAAATAACTGGCAAACGAATTTGCAAAAAAGGCTTTATCTATTTCCTTGGGTACCAAGAGTAATTGGAAGAAAATACCTGTCAGGAAATAGCAGGACAAAAGTGTGCACAACTCCAATCACTGATGCCTACATGCTAGCAGAAACACAAAATACTGTAAGGGAAGATTTGTACATAATACATGAGGCTAAAGATTTGATTAGATATTGAGATAAAGCATGTAATATCACCTTAATATTCCAGTTTGGTAATGAAAAAGGGTGTTTGGGATAAAGAGCTCTAAATGATTCGAGAAGGCCAGATAGTACTGGACGTTCAAATACTTTCCAATGTTTGGAATATAAAAGAGTAGTCAATAAAGCTGCCTTAGATAAGGTGACACTAGACAAAGCTAGACCTCTGTCAAACAGCCAGGTAAAAAATCAAGACAAAGTGGAAACATTTAGCCAAAGCAAGTTCAATTTCCTCATGAGATAACATTGGCAGTAAGTGTGCCATTTTCATTGATAAATAGCCATTGTAGGTCCACAGATAGATTGAGACAATTACAAAGCAACTTTACAATTTAAACCCTCATGCAAAGGACAGCATAACTTCCATGCATGAAGTTTTGACTAAATCCATCTATTAAAAAAAGCCTGAGGATGAAGTACTGGAAACCAAAATGCCTGTAGTTGAAAGTTCTATTGAGTAGTAAATGAGTTAATAATCAAAGTCTCAAACTAAAAGCAAGTCCACCAGAAAAATCTCACAATGGAGCATCCATTCAACTGGGCTAAGAAAGTTGATCTACTATTAAATTCATTGTTCCTGGAATATGGCAAACTAGAAGTCTGACAGAATAGGAGTGAGCTCAGTAGACAATACCCAAAGTTCAAAACAAATGTCCAAAGAATGTATGCCTCTTTACCAGCAAGTCTACAAGACCACTGTATAAATGTCAGAATGAATCACAGTAACTTTCCCCCTCAACACATCAAGACCTTGAACCATTGCTTGTTGAACAGCAAAAAGTTGTAAAATATTGATATTGAAGTAAGATTTACTTCCATCAATAAAATCTGGAATTCCTAACTACCAATATACACACTCAATTACTGAAGTAAAGTACCTGTGAAAACATAAATCTCGGGATGAGCAGGGTGGTACAGAAAACCAACAGCAGTGTTGGTCTGATCTAAATTCCACTCAAGATCTTAGATGATATTAATAGTTGTAGTACATGATCCATATGTTGTTCAGGAAGATGAAATATGCCACAGAGAAATGTTACCAAGGGCAACTAAGTGAGGTATAAAAGACTGAGGAAAGTGAGAAAAAATTAAACTAATGCTTTAAAGGGCAAAGAGAAACCCTGGCAGTCAAGTAATAGCTATAAGTGCTGGTAGAAGTGAGTATGTTTTGAAAGAATTACACAACCAGTAAAGTTTAACTTGACAGTATAAAATTACTTTTATTATGCCATACACACATAAATGAGCTGTACAACTTTTTAACCATTATGAAAAAAATCTTGCGGAATCTAAAGTATTCACAAAACTTATAGCGAAACACAAAAAATATGAATTCAAACCATACACACAAAAAAGTACAAAACAACCACAACGTGAAAAAAACTATTGTTTCAAATACCAACACTGGTCCTGTCCTTCCAAGAATGTTCAATGGCTGCCCACTAAATAGCCCATACAATAGTCCATTGATAGCTCCAGACAGCAAACTCTCCATGGCAGCCTGAGAAGAAAAAAAAATTGCTATGTTTAAAACAAACAATTTATATAAATCACAAGTATCACAAAATAGTTTTCAATAAATTTTGAGAATGGTAAAAGTGAAATATTCCTTATGTTAGTTGGTGTTTTATTTAATCAAATATTGTCTTAGTAATTTTAAAAAAAATCTTTCAAATAAAGGATTAATTCAAGAAATAAATGTTCCATATAACCCAAACAATAAGATGATACATACACATAAGTTCATTTTAATACAATTCTAATTATTTCTTTTTGAAACTAAACATTCTCGGGGCAAGTTAATCATAAACATACAAACTAAAACCTAACAGTTGTACGCTGACACAAATATATAATTATTGTAAGTATCTCTTCAGTCTTTATAAATACATGTAAAAGTTTTGTCACAAACATATTTAATTACATTAATTTCTATAAAACTTTAGTTTGAAAGCAAGCTTAAAGAATTCCATAAACAATCAGCCATGCCCACAACATGAGCAATTTTGCAACACAACTAAATAATTCTATAAACTGTACTAACCGAATAACAACTTCCTACAATATTTAGTGACAGAAAAATTAATTTAAAGATTTAAGTTCATGAAGTGATTGAACAAACCTACAGTGCAAACTGTTTATTCATGCACTTAAACTAATAAACATCTTGAAATTTTTCATCATACAAATAACTGAACAAACAACTTAACCTGTTTTATGGCACAACTAAAGTATCAAACAGTTTGAGCAATTTGGATTTGACAATTTTGTAACACAAGGAAACTATCCAACATCTTACAGCACTTCATGATGCAACTTACACTATTTCATCGTGAAAATATTTAACAGTTTGATCTATCATGTAACACAACTATCAGATAATTTAAAATGTTCCATAACTCAGTTAAACCATCCCATAATTTAAAGTATTTCACACCATAACTTACATTTTCATAACTCTCAGAACAATATAAACCATTTAAAAATGAACCTATTTGACAGCTTCACTATTTTATTAACAACTATCAAGCAGTTTGAGGTATTACAAAACAGAAATATCCCACAGTTAAGCTATTGCATAAAACTACTATTGGAAAAACATAAGCTATTTCATAAAAGAGCTATAAGAAACTTGAATTTTTCATAATACAAGTATAAGACAGCTTGTGTTGCTATTCAATAAAAGTATAAGATAAATTGACTTTGTTCATAACACAATTGAGTTATCAACATCTCAAATAAACTATTTCATAGGATGATAAAGCTATCAAATAATTTGCTGTATCTCACTCGACGGGAATCTGTTGCTTCTCCTAATAAGCCACCAAAAGTGATAATCGGAGCAATGCAGGCAAAGTACAGAAAGAAAACAGAAGCTACAGTCTGAAGGGCTAGAGCATCCTTGAAATCACTCAAATACCAGAATTTCTTTCGTTTAATGTCGTTGATCAAGCCACCAAATAACCTGAAAAGGATTAATGATAACATACTTTAATAGTAAACAAAATGTCAAAATAATAATTGGTTCTTATGGTATGTAGAAGTTATATTAAGCTCTTTGATATGCTATCTTCTGACAAAAAAGTTGTTTGATTTGTCACGAACTTTTGCACCAATCTGTTTGCAGGCTATTCACAGTAACCATTCCTAATTTTAAAATGATAATTTCTGGAGTGCAAACAGCTATTTAAATATCACCCATTACCAACTTTTGGGATTTTCTTTCCCAATGAATAAGAAGATTGACAATCACATTATAAAGACCCCATGGCCAAAAAAAAGCCAGCATATTTGGTGAAGTGTTTCAACCCCATGCCAGGCCCTTGACCATGAGCCCTTCCAACCTTACGGAAAGAAAAATAATTTTTTTCCTTTTACCTTTTATTATTTAGAAAATCCTTAAAATAACTGCTGGATTTTTATTTCACAAGATAGTAAAATTATTACTTCTTCATGGCTAGCCTTCTAACAAAAACTCCCTACTCACAGTTCATTCTTTAAGAGTAATTTTTCTGAAACATTGTTCAAGTTTCTTATTTGTCTTTCTTTTTATCATCCAATAATAGTTTGATAAAGAAACAAATTCATCATTTCAACATTACATTACTTTTATTTTTGTTTAAATGATATTTTAAGTTGTCAGCATAAGGAGGTCACGAAATGATCACTGAGTGTAATGTTTATTGATACAACTGTGAGAAAGAGAGGGAGAGCTGAAGCAGCTGAAAAATAGAGATCTAAAATGGTGGAATAATTATTTCTTTGTGTATATATATATATATATATATATATATTGTGTTCCCTTCAACATGCAACACTACATATTCCCGGGTTTCACATTCCTCAGCTCTTACAGCTACATCAATTTTTCCATTATCATCTCTCTCATGACCTTCCAACAGTGACAAGAAAAGGTCTTCACCTGCAGTTTAAATTACCATCTCCAAACTCTACATACAACTACATGAAGCTAATTACATTAACCAAAAAGAATACCTCATATTGTTGCAGCATTCTTTATCTCCTAATGAGAAAAAGAGGTAAAATAAAGCTTACATTTATACATGAAACCTACAGCTTTTAACACTTAAACATAAAGGTTGCTGGTGTAGCTTATCTTCCTGTTCTTTTTAGTCCACTTCACGTAATTTTTCTTCTTCCTCTTCTGGTTCAATAGGAGGTTCTTCATCTGTTTCTGTACACTTTTTTCTTACCTCCTAAATAAGATACATTTCAATAGAAATCACAATTTTATCACTCTCATGGTGTTACTAGCGCTCTCCTTTTAATTCTTCATATATCTTTATACTACAGATTTTCATTATAAAAGAAACATATTAATTTCCATTTTTTATAAACTTATGCAGGACCATGAAACATAAGACACCTACTTTCATTATAAACCCACTTATGATGTATGTAAAGTGTGATATCACATTCATTCACCTATTTAATGTCTCTTTCTTCTTCTTGAGACAGTTAAACAATCTCCAAAGCTTACAATACTTTGTCCTTTTATATCCATTTATTTTCAGCATTGGCAACATTTGTTGTACTCCAAAGAAACCTAACATTAGTTGCTTTATGTAATGCTCATCATTTGCATTTATGAACACTTCACTTTGTTTCTGCTTCTGTGTTGAGTTACAAGTTTTAGCAGAATCCTCAGTTAGCAAGCTCAGACATTCAAGAAGCAACTATAGCACACCAAAAAACATCACTTGCACATTTGCAAGCTCTACAACCTCATTTCAATATATATTCATTCATTGGTTTCGGGCTCAACACTGGGTGGTATTTCTGCAGAGATTAGTTCCCATTTTGTAGAAGAAAAACTAGTTGACAACTTCCATTATAAGTTCACCTTTAAAATACCAATACATGATATTCGAATAGATGTGATTGCTCAGTTAATAAATAATAGTGTCAATCTGAAATCTGAGATGTCGCTCTTCACTCAAATACTGAATAAACAAATTTGAACTGTTAGAAGCTAATGTCTGATACAGTGCAAAGAAGAGGAAGCTCCTGACTCATCCAGAGCACACTTGAAGCTCAATTTGATCATTAATGGCATTTTTTATGTGATGCTAAGTCCAGAATTATTTGAACTAGACATCATACCTATGAATGCATCTTGACTACTCAATATACATGAGCTAGTGGCTAAACTCAACTCAGAATCTTCTCATTTAAAACATTTGGAATTTCTTCAACCCTTGATATAGAAGTTGTGTTCATAATTTGTTGTTGTTGTTTTTACAGAGGTTATCACAAATTCAGTGACTTGGAAAGCCAGAGTAAAAACAGTATTCATCCTTCATGCTATCAGCATCTTCTTTAAGGAATTTGTTGTGTTTATGTGATGCAACCATGGTAACTGAGCCTGGAAAGCTATGTTATCCAACAGAGAATTGTGATAATTGCATCACAACATTTGTGTTTTCTATGACTTTGGAGTTGTTGGTCAATTTTATATTAAGCCTTGAGACCATCACAGACTTGAAATTGCTTTAGACCTGAATCTATCACAAAACAATAAATCTTATTTTGAGATGAAATGCTCCTGAGATCTATGTGATAAAACTTGGCTTCACTCAGTTGCCCTCCAAGAATGTATGAATGAGTATTCCCTTATGTCTAATCAATGACATGCTTGAGAAAGATTTTTTGCAATCTAATCAGAACATTCACACAAACAGCCAAATTCTTGCAAGACTTTTTTCATTTTTGTTGAGTGATAGTAATTAGTTATTCAAATATCTGAAAGTACAGATTTTAAAATAAAGAAGTTATAAAAGCTACCATAAAAAATTAATGTTTATCAACAATAATCAATAGAGGAAAAATATATGTAAAATATTAACACAAACAAGTTAGAGAAGGAAGCTGCATCAGCATGCAGACTGAAAAAGGAACATGTAGAAAATAATTCCATTCTGAAAAGTGAACAGTATAAATCTGTTTGAGTGTAATCAAACACAAAGCTACATAATGGACTATTTGTAGTGTGCACAATACATGTATTGAAATCAGACTTCTGGCACTATAAGTCTGCATACTTAACATTGTGCCGACAGGAAGGAAACAGAAAAGTTACACAGCTAAAAACTTGTGTATTCTATTCTATTTTTACTTCTTCACTGTGAAATTAGACCTTCGTATACAAAAGAATAATTTTATATTCAAACACTTTCATGTAAAGGAGCAAGTTACTTCTTTCCCCATACATAAGAAATTTGATAACTTATGTTTCTTGATAGTGGCTGCAAGTTGTTCTAAGACACTGCTATTTCTTTACAATAATTTGAAATCTGTAAGATATGAAACAAGGAAGTTGCTTTTCCAACCACTGATTGTTTTGCTGTTAGATATACACGACTGTCAATTTAAAGTTTAATAGTTTGTATTTTGCAAGCATTAAAGTAACTTATTTTAAAAAATTAGTTATGGGTAATTTTATTACGTAGCTGTTTCCATAATTCAATTGTTGTGAATTGACATCAAGTATTGAAACTTTTTGATTTTTCTTTCTTAATTTAAGTGAGTATTTTTATTTTATAACCTCTCGTAGTTTGTTGAAAATTCCTGGCAATATTCAGGGTGGTCGCTAGAAAAGCGGAAAATTTGTCAAACAGCTATTTATTTTTACAAAGAATAACTTTTACAAAGTTTTTTAAAGGCATATGTTATATTACACTCATAGATGCTCAAAATTATTAAAATCATGCATTTTATTCATGATGTAAAGAAATCAAAATAGAAATGAGTAAGCACGCATTTTATTCATGATCTCATCTGACCCTCAAATTTTCCGCTTTTCTAGCGACCACCCTGTATATACATATTGGCAACCAAGTCAGTGAAAATAAAATTAGAAGTAAAGTTAGACTGTTTACTACTAACAGGTGATTTCTAAAGTGAATTTCACATTTTTTATTGCAATAAATGAGATACCGGACAAGAATTTGTCGTATCAGTTAAGTTTTAAAATAACTAAACCAACCTGTGTGTATACTTTTGAAAAAGAAACGTACATGAAATCGAAAGCTACACTGCATAAGTACCAGGAAGATTATTTAGATTTTGATTTCGTTTTCAGAATTATTAATAATGAGGAATAACTGTAATGCTTTATTTGTCCGCAAAACCAAATAAACTTAAAAATCAAACAATGGGAAAAATCACCAAGTTTTTTTCATATAACAAGTGTGAAAATCGAAACATAAAGCAACTTGTTTTAAAAGCATGTAATTGTTCTATCAATAGTCTTAAAATATTCTTTAGAAGCCCGTTATTTAATTTGGAAGTTATGAAACAACATAACACAGGAGAGACAGTATAATTCTTCCTATTGCCATAAAAACATATGAAATCATTCATGGTGAGATCCTAAAAAAAAAAAATTCTATGCCTTTATCATGGGACTATCATGGAGAATGTAAATGTGAAGTTTTTCCCAATATGAGAATGCAATTGATAACATGCTTTGTACAATTGTAAGACTTCTTTTATCATTACAAAGGGTACAGGGTACAACGATATGTAGCTTTAGCAGAGAGGTGCCATAAAAAAAAACGCTTATACGTTACTACAGTAAGATGTCGAGCATTAAACCATTGCACTGATTGTCACTGTGTCCAATAATAACTTATATTGGTCTCTCATTATGTAAAACTATCATTGAAAAGATTGTTTAGGAATGTTTCATTTTAATTGTTTATTATTATTGACTTATTATTATCTGGAAATTATTTGAAACATTATTTTTGTTTACAAACATTTGTCATTTTCAAATTTTTTATCTAGATATTTATATTCAATGATTTTGTAAGCATGATAAATCAGTATCTCATATTTTTTATGAACAAATGTGGAATGACACTGTCGAAATTAAAGTAAAAATCATAACAAATTGCACACTGAAAATAGTCATTATCAGTGAATATTAATGTTACCCAAAAGTAAGATGAGCTTCTTATTGGTGTTATTTTGTAAATTTTACACTGTCACATTGACAATTAAAATTCTTCCAAACTGATCAACATGTTCAAGGTTAATGGAGACAATAGAAGTATCATAAACATCCCTCCGTTATTGTACAGGGTTGAAACTCGAAGGATAATCTTTCACTCACATATTTTCAGTGGTAAACGAATAAGCTGGCAAGTGACAATGCTTACATTGACAATGACAGATGCAGAAATCTCCTTGAGAATTCACTGCATCATATGATTTTGTTAAAGAATATATTTTTTAATTAGATAGGAAAAAGATTTGCTTTGCTTTGAATTTCGCGCACAGCTACACGAGGGATATCTGCGCTAGCCTTCATTCGTAGTCAATTCGTAGAGCATTTGTTTGTTATTTGGAACTTAAGTTTTATAGCAATCTACGGTAGTTTCCACATTTCTATTGAAATCGAGATTAGTAGGCCTAAAAATTTGAAGATGAACGAAGAACAAAGTGACGTCAACAACGGTGAACGTGTGAGAAGCGTGTGCACAGCAATAAACATTTAATTCTTGATTGGGCCCGACATGGCCAGGTGGTTAAAGCGTTCGACTCGTAATCCGAGCCTAGCAGGTTCGAATCCCTACCACATCAAACATGCTTGCCCTTTAAGCCGTGGGGGCATTATAATGTACGGTCAATCCCACTATTTGTTGTTAAAAGCGTAGCCCAAGACTTGGCGGTGCGTGGTGATGACTAGCTGCCTTCTCTCTACTCTTAAATTACTAAATTAGGAACAACTAGCGCAGACAGCCCTTGTGTAGCTGTGCACAAAATTCAAAAACAAAACAAAAAATATTATGCGTGAATATCGAACTTATCTCTGTTGAGATTTGGTAGACAAGTAATACAACCCAGAACCACGTATGCTGATACTCAGCAATGGGCTTATGAATTCAGGTTTAACCTTTAACACTAGCACTGCACAAATACAGAATTTGAGCATAAACAAATAAATTATAAGTCATAAATATGCCGTTTTCTTATCAAAAAAAATAATCACTCAACGTTTCAGAGAACTGGCTGTAAGCTCACGGTGTACGTGTACAACGCACGTACATGTTCGTGTCTGTACTTTCAGCAAGATAAAGTTTATAAACATCTCATAGAGTTTCATGTTTATTTGCTCGTTACCAGGCAGGACAACGCATGAAGCAGGCCCGGCATGGCCAAGCATGTGTTAAGGCGTTCAACTCGTAATCCGAGGGTTGGGGGTTCGAATCCCGGTCGCACAAAACATGCTCGACCTTTCAGCCGTGGGGTATTATAATGTGCGGTCAATCCCACTATTCGTTGGTAAAAAGAGTAGCTCAAGAGTTGGCGGTGGGTGGTGATGACTATCTGCCTTTCCTCACGTCTTCCACTGCTAAATTACGGACGGCTAGCGCAGATAGCCCTCGAGTAGCTTTGCGCGAAATTCAAAAACAAACAAACGCATGAAGCAAAAAAAGAGAGAGACTAGAGTACTTCTCGTGGACATAAATTATGAAACTGGAATTTACCCAAACTAAATGTTCAGATACTGACAATTTTGACATCATACCAATTTTCCAAATGTAAAAACAAAGAAAGAATAAATTTGAAAAATACAGTGAGATTCACTCGAATTTATTCTAAATTGGGTGTGCTCTATTGTTCTGTATTTGTCATTTATTTATTTTTTTTACCCCCGGGTACAGCGATAAGTCTACGATTTACAACGCTAAAATCAGCGGTTCGATTCCCCTCGGTGGGCTCAGCAGATAGCCCAATGTGGCTTTGTTCTAAGAAAACACACACACATACAAATACACATTTATTATTTAAGAAACTATAAAGATAAACCTTTAAAAATACGGGCCATATTTAGAAAATGCTACCAAGTGAAACTTTGACCTCAGCTGGTAAAACATTCTTTCATGCGCGAGAGGCCTCAGGTTCATAATACCAAATTATCAAAAACCACATATTAATGTAAATATTTCATTATTTTTATAGTTGAGAATAAAATAGATTTTTAGTTACGAAATCATATACTAAAATGAAAACGTAATCAAAATCACACAATTATAACATAAATTTAGCATCTACTTGCCATTTAAGGTTAATAAAATGATTTAAATTGATATATACATTAAATAAGGTAAAATGAAGTAGTTAAAACAATAAATAAAATTGATAGGAAACAACTTAAAATTCAATTACCGCCCGGAATGGCCAGATGGTTATGGCGTTTGACTCGTAATCTGAAAATCGCGGGTTCGAATCGCCGTCGCACCAAATATGTTCAGGCGTAGGGGCGTTATGACGTTTAGTCAATCCAACTATTCGTTGGTAAAAGAGTAGCTCAAGAATTGGCGGTAGGTTGTGATGACTAGCTGCCTTCCCTCTCACCTTACACTGCGAAATTAGGGACGGCTAGTGCAGATAGCTTTGCGCGAAATTTAGAAACAAACAAGGATCAAATTTGCAAAGAAAGGTATTATTACGTGATATATTTATAAATCAATAAGAATTAAGATTTAGAAGATATTGACAAGTTTATGTTACAGATGTTCTGGAATTCAATATCAGCGAGTGAATAATAAATATTTTGGATACACATTAGAAACCTATATTTAAAGATTTAAATTAATTCTAAAATTTTGAAACTTTGTTAATAGTATACATTGTTGGTTCACTTTAATGTCAGGTTTTTATAAGTATAAAAATTAAGATACGATGTATTTGTTCCTTATATTTATGATACACGCATAAAAGAATAATTAGCCATTATGCCATGAACTGGCCAAGAGTGACTGGGTATTATAGTTATTAGATAATTATAGTGTTCTGGGTTTATCTACGGTAGTCCAAAGATGAGTCTTTGGTTATCTAATAGTTATCTAATCTTCGTTAACAACATCAGACTCACTGACTTAGTATACGGAAAGAATGCAGCTTAGTGATTAGGTCACATAGTTAGGGCACTTGAATCTCCATGACACCAAACATGCTCGCCCACCCTTTCAACCGTGGGAAAGTTACATAATGTGTCAGTGAACTCCACTATTTTTTTTAGTAAACTACTAACTCAAAGGATGGTGGTGGGTGGTGATGACTAGTTGCCCTCCCTCTTGTCTTACACTGCTAAATTATGGACGACTAGCGTAGATGGCCCTCATGTATCGTTGTGCGAATTTTCAAACAAGCAAAAAAACAATACTCGAGATGGAAAAATAATTGAAGTAAAAATAAAAACCTTATCTTCTGAGGGTAAAGGTAAAAGTAAACAGAAATACTGACAGGGACTGTTACATTGTTGTGTTAGAAAAGAAACTCACTTTGGATTTGTTTGTTTGTTTTTGAATTTCGCACAAAGACTACATAAAGGCCTATCTGCGCTAGCCGTTCTTAATTTAGCAGTATAATACAAAAGAGAAGGCAGCTAGTCATCACCAACCAACGCCAACTCTTGGGTTACTCTTTTACCTAAGAATAGTGGGATTGACCATATATTATAACGCCCCCACGGCTGAAAGGGCGAGCATGTTTAGTGTGACAAGGATGCAAACCCGCGATCCTTAGAGTACGAGTCTCACGACTTAACACGCTTGGTTATGCTGAGCCGTTCAGTTTGGAATAAGTTTAAAACTTTAAGGCTGCTTGATTGAATAAAATAAAGGTATAGAGAGGAAACAAGCACGAAATTTCACAGATAGAAACGAATTTTGTAATAATTACTTCGACATATAGTGTTTCTCTAGTTAGTCAATAAACAAAGTCGGATAGCATACATCCAGAAGTGTATTTCATCTGAATGATATATGTAGAAAAGTCCCTTATACGCACACAGTAATATATTTCACAATACAACTATCCCACAACATAATGGATAAATTTCATGACTATGGATTATATTAAGCGAAGCAGCACATACGGTCGAATTGACACATTACTTCAACTGAATGTAGTACGTTCCAGTTTAAAACTTTAAAATAATACTTAAAAGTTGGAAAATGTGAAATACGAATACACTATAAAAGAATTGGATATGTAGTATATTCAATTCCCTAATGCATTTTTATGTTTCATCATTGAAAACAACATAGATAAATAAAACAAACTCGCCAATATTAGTATTGTATTATGTAATTTCTTTCACTACAGATGCTTGTACCAATGGCGTGTGTTATAAAATGTCAATGAATTTTTGGAAAAACTTATGGTTTGAATTTGTAAATTCTTGTAGTAACAAATATATGAATGACATGCAAGATTCAGATAGTAATACGTGAAAACTGTACATCAAACAATTAACGTATTTGGATACCTTGTAAGTAATTGACATTTTGGGGCAACATCATTCTAATGAATTTTGTTAAGCGATTATGATACTTATACAGATAACAAAAACAAACAATCAAACGAATATTTAAAAAAAAATGATGAAAATCTCAATATTTCAGTGTTAGTGTAAATTATTTACAAGTAAATAATAAATGTCAACTTTTGCTGTAAAGCGACAAAGCATATAGCCTTAACAACAAGAGGTCGAATATATAATAAACCGTGAACGCTACTCAAAGTATTTCTTAGTTTGTTTTTAGTTGTTTTAGTTTACCCCACCAGGAAGCAAATAATCTACTCTGCATTAATTAATGTATATTTTATGTTACTGATTACAGATAACAGTTCAAAAATTGTATATGCTTGATACTGCTATTGCTAATGAGCAAAATAGTATACTTATCTTGTTTTAGGCTACAGTTTAATGTCTACCTTCTTTGGGGAAAATATATGATGAGATATTTGAGCCCGACTTACTTATTGATCACAGACATAAGTTACATATATAATTTATTAACAGTGCATGAATAAGTAATTATTGTTTAACTTTAGACTGGAAAATTCTAAGTTAATAATAATACCTTGCCCCTCAGGGTATATACCAAAGAGAGTAAAAACTTGCTTTTATCAAATAACAACAACAAAAATCTTTTTCAACCATGAAAAACTTATTTTTAAAAAGACGTTCCGCATGTTGCTTATCTAACCATTTAGTCATAACTTATCTAACAGGTATAAATCTAATATTTTTATTATAGTTTCTGTCAGTAAACAGATTTTTTAAATTTATTTGTCATAAATAAAGGCGAATGCAAAATTCATTCCACTCAGTGATAAAGAAAACTTTTTCCCTTTGTCTATAAAAGTATTTGAAATCTACAAATTATCTTAACTAATGTTTGCCGATAGACAAAAATTCGAAGTATGCGTTAACACAATAGTATCATTTATCTACTAACTTCGCCTGTATGTACAGGATTTTCTCTTGCCTATGTTTCTTTGCCCAAACACAGACTCGTCTTTCACAAAAGTGAATTAACCAACTGTTGGTTGACAGTAACAGTAAAATTCGTTAAATGGATAATAATATTCTGTGAACTCACGGTTAAAATTGTTTTCTAAACTTTCATTAAAATTCTTCACGTAAGGTCAAAACTACGTCTGGCGAAACAATAATATGAATGCCAAAATGAAACAAACAAACAAAGCATAAGAATATAACATTGACTCCGCTTTGCATTGAAAAGCATTTAAAGAGGGACATCTCAGTGCGAAGTAGAGACAGCGAACCTTTAGGTCCTTTGTAGTTCATTTGAGTTCATTACAAAATGTGAGAGGGAATAGACCATCTTTTCCTGTAGAATGACTTGAATCTAAAACCACATTGTCATGTCTATGTAAAGACATTATGTATCGGAATTAGCATTCAATGTTTCTTTTTATTATTGTTGTTTTCTTTTATTCACAGTTTGATCACTAAGTGTCGAAAAGCAAAAAAACAAACCGTAAACGAAAAGCTACTACACTCTACTCAGGAACATTGAAACGACTCGCCTCTATTTCTTTCTCACACACACGTGTACCTTTACATTATCAGGAAACATTCGTAATTTTATTTATTTTCAGTTATTAGCAATACACACACACACACACACCAACCTCAGTATTTCGTTAATTACTATTTGTGTGGGTCACGGGAGGGTATTTCTGTTTATTTTTTACTAATTTAATCGGCTTGACAAATTTAACAGTTGCTTCAGAAAAGTAATATAACTTCTACCTTTTCGTCGTCATAAATTAACTTGGTGCATGTTTATTATGACACTCTTTAGAGAGGGATAGCATGTAATATACTGATAGAATGTCAGAATTTCTGAATATTCTTCTGCAAGCAAAATTCTAATATTTGTCAAGAAAAACAAAACAAACTTCTTTGTATTTCATTCTTAAAGTACTTCTATTCAATACTAGCATACGAGTTTCTAAGATTACTTTTATTCAAGTTTTATGATCACTATATTTTGGCTTGCTTTCGTTTTGACACTATCGCCCATACACCATTTTACATTTACAAAATGTTTTTATTATTTGTTTTGTAACGTTTTTCCCCTTAACTAAAAGTTTGTGCTTTCTATGAATGTCCATGATAAAATTTAATATTATGTGTATTGATTCTTTAACTCCTAGACTTCATATATCATATATACGAGTTGATTCCCTTAAAAAGCTAATTGTATTGTGTACAAAGCATTAAATATTTTATATTTTAGTCATCTACTATTCATCTGTTATTGGTTGGTAATTCCTGTTTCACCCTGTACTAAAGTTTTTTAAAGGTATACCAGGTTTCCGTAAGAAAGCTAACTTCAAAGGGTAATAATAACATTGTTTACTCTAAAATTATGATTTTTTTAAAAAATTAATACTAATTAATACGACAAAGCGATGACACCTATCCAGAAATACACAAAGTAGATTTATGTTTAAACTGGTGCTAGTAATAAATTAATTGTAGAATTAAATCGACTGAAAAAACAACAAGAAGAAAGATAAATAATTTAGTTGGTTACTCATTTTCTGATTTGGTATCTTAAAGATGGTTTTTGCCTTGTTTTTAGGCTTGTTGGGCAGATAAACAAATGAAAGTAAATGCCGATCATTATTAAAAGTAAAAATTTCTTTCATTGCTGGTTTTCTTAGCGTGCATATTTCTATAATATCCATTGAGTACCTTGGTTATCTCACCATATAATCTACAGACTCTATGTTACGTACGTATATATAAACTTCTATTGTACCTGTCTTATTTCAGCTGGCCTGATTAGCCCTGGTATTGGTTGAAAATTCTAGTTGGCAGTGGATACAGAAACATAGTGTGTCTCACATGTTCTTAAAAATTCTTCTTTATTTTCACTCCAAAGTTGTTAGAGTGTACAATGCAAAAATAAGAAGGCTCACTAAAAACTAGTAGTTAAACAGCAACAAATGATAATCATGTTTTGGAATTATAAAAAGGTTTCATTTTGCTCGTGTATTTGGTTTGCATTATTTTTATTCAAATGTTACGCCCATTTTTGACGTGTTCTCAGAACCGGGTCCAGCTCGTTCTCGTCAATTTTTACTAATATCTATTTCGCATGTTATATGACAAAGGTGTTATTTTCTAAATTGTATAAAAGCTAGTATGTGTCACGTCATGCTTGATTTCCCGAATTAGGAGAAGTAATAAAAGTCAAAATGCATTTATTCGGCTAGAATAGTTTGATTACTGTCTTTTCATTACGATTTTAGTGACGGAAGTGCAAGGAGGCCGTGAGGAAAGTAGCGTGAAATCTTATCAGTGTAATAAGTATTGGTATAATAAGCCTAAAGACAAAGGAATTTATCGAAGTTTGACTGCCTCGACTACACTTTTCTGCATCTTTGTTGGTCAAGCTTGAATACAAAAAACAAACGAATTTATTTTAGTTAGCTGTGAATGTGAAGTTGTGGTATACTATAGAATGGGCGTGGTAGTACTTGCCCCATCATTTTGGATGGGCATTGCCCTAGTTTTTTATAAATTACATTTTTGTTTGAAGTGATATCATCTTCGGGCCAGAGTTATGGAAATCATCATCAAAATATTTCTTCCCGCACTCTTTTCTTTTCTATACTTTCTTAAAACATTAATAATGAAGTAATGTTTAACACATCCCGGTCATTAACAAAGCAGGAATGGAAATCATCGTAGAAGCTGAACATTATATCTTGAAGTATGGCACACAAAGACGTTACTGTCCAAAATGTTTAAAATTCTCACAATATCTAATAATTTCTTTTACCAGAAAATTATCGAATCAGTTATTATAGATAAAATTAACCAATAATAGCATGTAACAGCTATAACATGTAATTTCTATATCTCTCTTAAAGTTAACTAAAATTCTTATTGTTAATAAGTTAAATATATTTTATTTCAGTTTGTCAAATGTTATTCAGATATCTCCTTTAGGCTCTCTTTTAAAACATGTATATGATAATTTTCTTTTGTACAACAACATTTAAAGAAAAATATAAATCAGTAATGAACTAAAATAATAACTGGCTCTTCACATTAATTTTTTCTACATTTCATATAGATGACAACTTGAACATTGCTATCTAAGATGTTATTTTTGTACACAACAATGACACTTGCATTATATTGGTTATGTATGTCCCACAATATCTGTTGCACTATGAATGATCACATGCTTGTGTGTTATAACTATCTGATCTGTCCAAGCAATTTTTCTTTGTAACACGGTTGAAAACTGCCTAACAAAAAGTTTTTGCCTGAAACGTTGCAAATTAATATAAATTTTTGTCATAAAAGTGTGTTTTAACTTATTTCGAACTTTTTTTCATTATTTCATTGTTAAAATTATAAATAAACGATGCAAAACACCGACATTTGTTATTTTTGTTTTGTTGGACACTTAACGTTTCGCTTCATAGCTTATTCGGAGGACCCAGCATGGCCAGGTGGGTTAAGGCGTTAGACTCGTAATCTGAGGGTCGCGGGTTCAAATCCCGATTGCACCAAACATGCTCGCCCTTTCAGGCGTGGATGCGTTATAAGTGACGGTCAATCCCACTATTCGTTGGTAAAAGAGTTGGCAGTGGGTGGTAATGACTAGCTGCCTTCCCTCTAGTCTTACACCGCTTAATTAGGGACGCCTAGCGCAGCTAGCTCTCATGTAGCTTTGCGCGAAATTAAAAAGCAAACACAAACAATAACTTATTGGGGTACTTTACACTAAAACATAAAACATAACTGAAAGTACAAAGCTTCTAAATGAAGCGAGAAAAAAAGGTTATGCACATGCTGTAATACTTCTCTCTTTCATTTCCACTCCCCGGCTCCGTAGATTACAATCAAAACTTGTAATACACGGATCATATTTTAATACAGCAATTTACTTTCACAAATGATACCAGATCGGTTGAAGGACGTAAAAGCGTTGCCTAGCAACCTGACCATAATACCATTCGTCTTTATGCAATCGGGATATTGTTACTGATGGTGCTAAACGAATAGGACGCAGCATTATTTATAATTACATACGTTGTCTTGAAGCTGGAGGTTTTACTTGAAAACAGTCTGTTTATTACAATGTAAGTTTGAGTTAAGAACACGTAATGAGTGGGTTTATACTGTATCCTTTGACTATTACCATATAATATGACGTTTAACTTTAAAGTTTATTACATACTTATGCCACTTTTGAGGCGTTGAGCTATTTCGACACAAATGCAATTTACTTCGACAATTTAAAATTAAACTTTCAAAATAAATCGTTTAGAGATAAACAGTAGTAAAAACCTATGATAATGTAACTTAAAGGTCTTCTTTGTGATAAATTTAAGCGTTAATAATTAATTTGTTACGTGGTTTTTAGCTAGTGAGTACCAATAACGTACGCGTATCATTAGATATTTTTAACATGAAGTGTAGATTAGAAAAAAATAGACTGCCTGTAAATGTGGTTGATGTGATTTTATCTTACTTCTTTTATGATAATATTAGTTTAATATGCGTGAAGTTGTTTTCTTCTGAACTAAATAAGAGTTACAGGAGATCTTATTTTGGTGTTTGCAGTTATCAAGGGAATTAATAGTGTTGATGCTTCATTTTTGGTTTTCGTGTTTAATTTTGAGAATGATATCTGAGCGACACAAATATAAATTTTGACAAGATGGAAGTCATTATGAGTTAAGATAGATTTAGTTTTCTAACTTTTATGAGATATTTGATTTTTGGAATGGGTTACCTTCTGGTGTGGTAGATACAGTTAATTTAATTTTAAGGAAGTTTAAGGGATGGCTTAATAAATGTTAAAATGATAAAGGCTGGCACTGAGTATTATATTTTTACTCTAGAATTTAGTAATGTATGGGACACCCTAAAAGAACCAATGTAACTCTTATTGCCCTTATATTATAATGGAAAGTTTGGATGAATAAAAAAGATCAAGTTGGGAATAGTCATGATTTTCAACTTAAAGATGGTGGTATAACTTCATTAAAGAAAATGACTAATTTTTTTATGCCACTCAAACCTACATCTCTAAGAAGCAGACCAGCATTTAACACACACAAGAAAAACTAATATATTTTTTGATTTGGATATAATTACAAGTTAGTTTTCTATTTCTTAAACATTTTATTTTAAAAGTTAGTTAACTGAAATTATTACATATTTAGTTTTAAATATTTTTGTATTATGACTTGCAGGACAGTATGGTTGAGACTGAAGAAGTAAGATCTTTCACCACTCCAGACTCTCCAGTAAATGGGAATGTTGACTTAGGGTTTGTTCCATCATTGATCAGCTCTCCCAACTTTCCTGTGCCTATTGATAAAACTTTTCAGCCACAAATCCAGCTGTATCCAGTACGATTCCTAGTACTACTTTTATTTGTTTTGTACTCTATGTCTAATGCCTTTCAGTGGATAGAATATTCTATTATTACAAATATAATTGCTTCCTACTATGATGTTAGTAGCTTCTCTGTAAACTGGACATCTGTGGTATATATGGTAACATATATTCCTCTAATTTTTCCGGCATCTTGGTTATTGGACAAGAAAGGACTGCGTTTTGCTGTCATTATTGGTTCCTTTGGAACCTGTTTAGGTTTGTTATTTTTTTATGTTGTTTCACTAAGATGTTGTTAAAACCCCCTGCTTATTCAAATTATTGAAGCTATTCACTTGAATTTGTTTTAATTTCTAAATGTTACTAGGATGTTGTTATTTTACTTTAAATTTTTAAAGGCTTTTATATGAATAGGCTACTTGCCCAGATTCATTGACATGAGGAAAGAATATTGATGATATTTTTAGAAATTGTGTTATGAAATGTGTTTTGTAAACTCAGAAAACATATTTATTTACTGTTAAAATGAACATAATTTAGCTTGGAAGTATTTCTCTCAAACTATTTGACTTAATCATAATATCTTGTAGAAAGTTTATGAAAAAGATATGACTCCATATTTCAGGATCTTGGATAAAATGTGGAAGTTTGTCTCCAGATCGTTTTGCTGTCACTATGTTTGGACAGACCATCACAGCAATGTCACAAGTGTTTATTCTTGGTATTCCCCCTCGATTAGCTGCTGTGTGGTTTGGGGAGAATGAAGTTTCTCGAGCATGTAGTGTTGGTGTTTTTGGAAATCAGGTAGGATCAGTATTATCTGTGTATTTAATATATGTTTTTCCTTTCATACAGATATCTTTTTTCTTTTAATGTAAATATTGCTCTTCTAAAAATATATATTAATATCATAGCTATAATACTGAAATTATTTTACCAAATTAATGTCTCATTTAATGTATTTCTTAGTGATCTTTTCAGATAAGCTAATGAAGATAGTGATTCGTCTTGTTTTAACAATTTACTTTGTAAATGTATTAAACAATTTTTATGAACAAAAGAAAGTATATATTTTTAAAATTTAAATGTTCATATTGGTATTCTATTCTGTAGAAATCCAATTTATTTATGTATCTATATGATGTTAGTATAGTACTAATAAATTGCAAGTTAAATAGAAGACATTGGCATTACATGTTTCAGAAAAATATTGTATATTTATGTGACATTTTCCATCACATTTAGCTAATAACAAGGCTGAACTGGTACCTTTATGAATAAAATTTATTTTTATTTTATAAAACCATCATTTAAGTTGAATCAGGATTATAATTTTTCCTTTTTGTTCTATTAGCAGAGTTCAGTTTTCAGAAATTGTTTATTCATAATTGGATATTATTTGATTAGTTATTTGAATTATCATTCTGATAATTTGGCTAACTTTACTTTGAAAGTAGTTGAATAGTCTGGATGTTTACACAGAAAGTAGGATTAATTTATACCCAAAGTATGTTGAATTTAAGAATGTTTTGTAAGTTTTTATGTGCCAAATAAAATACTTCAAAATTAATTATTAAACAGTCATCAAGCCTGTCAAAATAATGAGATTATTAGAGAAGTTAATTCAAATTTTAGAGTGATCTGTAATTATATAATTATTTATAGTTTCAAGATTTTAGGAGAATAATTCATTATGAAATATATACATATACACACACAAATTAATAAATAGATATGTATATATATATATACACACAAACACACACTTTCTTTTAGCTTGGAATTGCTCTGGGGTTCTTACTTCCACCTTTACTTGTGCCTAAAACTGATGATAAAGAGAAAATTGGCTATGACCTTGGGGTTTTGTTTTATGGAGTTGCAGGATTTACAACTCTGTTGTTACTAGTTATTTTGTTTGGTAAGTATGTAACTTAATATATCTCTGCAATTAAAATATTTCATTCAGATATTTTTAAATTTCACTGATTTGTATTTTATTTGACATCATGATTAGATATCAGAAGTATAACGAATAAATAATTCATAAAAGGATGAGAAAAAAAATAACCTTGGCATAAACTTTCATTGAAGGTACTGGAGCAGGTCAAACATGTTGGTTAGCAGGTTATACCAGCATCAACAATTTTTTATTAAATAAAATAAACATAAAACTAATAAGAGATTACTTTTCACAAAGATTTATTTGATTTATTGATTTATTTCTAACCTTACAGTGAGAAGAGCATATTAAGAGGAGAATGTGTGTGCTAATATTTGTTACACCATATAAAACTGCTGAGAATAAATCTGTTATCATTGTTTGTTTCAGTTATTTAAGTTTAATTTGATTTTGGATTAACTATGTGTTCACCATGGGGATCAAACCCTCAGTAGCATCATAAGCCTTGACACTTACCACCCAGTTTTTCTGGGTACATTTTCATTTAAGTAAATTAAAAAGTGTAATATTAATGTTACAGATTATGATTTAGTGTTAGTTTGATTTCAGGAAATGGGTTGTTAAGATTAATATGTTTTTGATAGATTGTTATGTGCTTTTTTTGACAATTGAGATACCATAGGGTATTCGGAAAGTCACTGTTCACTTATATATTTATTAACAGACATGCTTCAATATAGAATACAGAAGGTAAATATGAATGACAATTATAAACAATGTATCTACTACCTTCTCGGAATATGTGTTCAACAAGCCATACATGTTCTTCAGTTGTTAAAACCATATTGGTATCAACATCTGATATGTAATACAATATGATAACAAAACTGCATAGTGACTTTCCAAACATCCTGTTTATTTAGGCATTCAGAAGGTTGTAACCAAGTTTTAGTTGTTGATTTTAAATTAGTGTTGGACCTATTAGAGTGTAGTATTTTGGAGACTAATGTTGCAAATTGATATTTGATAGAACATAATGTAATTCTGAATGTAATTTCATATTTAATAATAGTCTGTATTTACAGATGAAACTGATTTCTCCTAAGAGACAATATTTATCCACAGAATAAGGAAAGATTTGACATTATATTTACCGTGAAGTATTTCTGGGCTCTCAGACTTTGACTGAGTTTTTGAAAGAAAGAGACTGAACACAGTGTGAAACTCACAATAAAACAAATCTTTATTTAACCTCAAAAACACTCGTAATATATGAGTGCATAGGGCAAAGGACAGGAACTCTAATATATAAATATGCCTCTAAACTTTATTAAAGACTAATAAAGATATTTAATAAGAATTAATTAACATTACAGGTTAAAATTTAGGAGAGTATTACTTTTACAAAGAAGGGTTTTAAATTTCACTTACTAAACTAAGGGCACGAGTTTAAGAAAGGTAGAACAAACTAAGAGGTAATAATATTTTATACTAATTTCTGTACTGGTGTCACCTCATCACACTTGTGCACCAAGTCAATATTTGTTAATTCCATTAAACATAGAAGAGATTATAACCGTGAGGCATCATCTGAACAACTAACTATTAGAGGACATCACTGTCAACATCCTTTCACAATGTTTAACATTACAGTCATATTTCCCTCTCCAAAGCCGAGCAGATGCTACCTAATAATAGCATAGAAAAAAGGCAGAAAGAACAAATTTGACATAAAAGTGTTCTTGACATCATTATGTAAAAATTGCACATTCAATTTCATTTGATTAAAGTAAATACTACATTATATATGCCACACTCTTCATTCTACCTTCATTCAGACTTGTTCTTGAGCCAGCAGTAATTAGTGTTAACATTAAATCATTAAAATTTATATATATATGTGTGTAAATTGTTCAAGAAGCGCAGTATGTAACTTTCTTTCAACCATGTAAACACTTACGTACAACAGACATCGCAAAGTTCTTAATAAAGAGGGTGGTTAGGGTGCTCAACTTCCAGTCTGAGGGTCATGGGATTGAATCATCCTCATACTAAACATGCTTGCCCTTTCAGCCTTAAGGGTGTTATATTGCAACAGTTAATCCCACTATTCATTGGTAAAAGAGTGGTGATGACTAGCTGTCTTCCCTCTAGTCTTACACTGCTAAATTAGGGACAGCTAGCACAGATAGCCCTCATGTAGCTTTTTGTGAAGTTAAAAAAAAGGAAAACCTTTTAACAGTTATTCAGAAGTACTTTACATGCAGAATAAATTTCAAAACAGAACAACTGGCAGATTACAATCATAAAACTTCTCTAACAAAGATGTTTTGATTGTCATTTTTCAAAACAAACTGTTTAACAAAGATATAATTAGATGCATTGCTCAACCTGATAGTAAATATAGCAGGAAAATATCTACTCATAATGTAACATTACAAATATATTATTACTCATCAAAGCAACTATATATATATGTGTGTATATATGAATATATATATTTGGAAAAAAACATTTACAATCATATGACCATATAAAAATAATAAATGAAATTCTGTATCATAAATACAATAATTACAACTACAATTCGGTTTCAAAATGATACAAAATGCAAAATGAAACCATCAGACCTTACAACATCTACTGAAATCTGCATGCAATATAACAAAATAAACCTTTTAAAAGACACATAAAGAATTAATAACATAACTTTTTGGAAAAAAATAATAATATAAAATGAAATCTCTTTTCAAAATAAAAGAAATGACTAGTAAGCACACATACTGAGAGCTCTTAACAAATCAGAGCATGAAATGAGCACTAAATAAACCCTCATATATTGAAGGGACTAAAACATGTTTGAGTTTACTCTGTAGAAATGAAGAACTATATGCATGTATGCAAGTAGATCCCAAAATATTATATAGAATACAGCCAAAATATTTAAATATATATCAGTGTGTGATTGGTTTAAGTGGTAGTAATTGTTTTGTGGTTTTAAATTCTGACAGCAGTTTCACACAGGCATGTTATGAAATGAAGCACTATTTTTATAATTTTGATTTTTTTAAGTAAATAATTTGTCACTTAAGTTTATGGGAATAGAAAATTTGAAGAATGGTTTTTAATGTGAATTACTTGATATAAGAAAATCCATACAGCCAAAATTGATAATGTCTTCAGAAAGTTTTTTGTTTATCAAGTTAATGTAGCATTTATTGTGAAACATTATAACAAACCTTTGTTGTTTGCTCTGTGCCTGGAGCTTAAAATAGTATCCAAACATTGATATGGTTACTTGACCTTTTTGATGTCATTTTGTAATTATCCCAACTTACTTTGCTTCCTGTTAAGAAAACTGTCATCTACAGTAAATTAGTAACTATTTGTAATCCCTAGTTTCATGTGAATGGTCTTTTCCTGTGTGACCATATTACTCAGGAAGCACCTATGAAGAGGTTTAATTAGGAAGTTCAACACAAAATAGGATACACGACAGACAGTTCTTTTTGTTACACGTTTATACGTGTGGATACTCATCAGGAAGGGGTTTAAAATATCATTTAATTATTCTTTTCTAATTCAATATTTTGTTATACTCATATTAAAAATGTAAGCATATCTCTTTTACTCCATGTTCTTGATTGATTATATCATTTAAATATTGTTTCCACATTTTTTAGAAAGTAACTGAAACCATGTTTGTAGTAATCAAACTGAACTTTTTCTCTTCACTCCCTAAAATGATATTTATCCTTTCTACAACTACTGTTCATTTCCACATTAATTTTACAACCACTCTAGTACTCAAACTTCTGTTTTCTTAAGTGTTATTAAGTTGCTTTGTGTCAAGATAATTATTATGTTCATTCAATGAGTACGTATTAAAATACAGCTTGGTTTCCAGTAAAGGTATACAATACAATGCAGAAATTAATTATTGTTAATAGCATATTGTATTACTTTGTTTTAAAAAAATCTTATTGATTTATATTTTTAAATTGAAATTTATACATATGAAACCCTTTGTTTATGGAACATAATATTCATTTGTTATGTAAGATTCAGAAAACCCAACCAAAAGGCCTGTTAGTGTGTGAGTGAAAATACTTGTACATGACACAATAGGTTTGATATAACAGTTTATTTCATGACTTCAGGTGATCCATAAAATATTCTACAGTGTAATGAAGTAGTCTAATTTCATTATCAGTTGTTTCATATATATCAATTCCTCATTCATAATGTTAGAAAGATAATTCTGTAAATGTTTCTCTTTTTAAAAACTGTAGAATCAGATTTTTTTACATTTAGTATTATCATTTAATATAGTTAAAGTTTTGTCTAGGTAATCTCTCACATTTGAAATTACAATCCTTTTGCTTTATTCAGTTTAAAAATTGCTAAGTTATCTGATGAACTGAGGTGTTTTGGAGCTAAAACTTTTCCTGAAAGTGTTAAATCTAAATTTTCAGTAACTATTATTAAAAGTAACTACTTTGACGATGTCCAAACATAAATTTTAGCTTCTATAATATCTGTTCAAAGTTCACAAAATGTTCTTTGTAATCCAACATTTTTAGAAGTAACTAAAAATCTGAAATCTCATGTTAGTACCCTTTATTATTTCACTTGTGTTAAATAATTATCCAAATAAATTCTAAATACTATTCAAAACATTTTTAGCACTGTAAAGTATGATTAGTAATAGAATAATAAACAAAAGCCATTTTGAACTACAATTAGACACATTTTGCTATGTGCGTTTTTTTGGTTCCAGTAATATCCATATTATTTGTAGTAATCTTTTTTTCAGTGAAAACAGGAAGATATGTGTACAAATTTATAAGATTAAAAGGGTAAAATTTCAATCTTATTAGCTTCCAAGTTTTGTATGATTCAGTTGACATTTCATTGTAATTTTTTACTTTTAACTAGGAAAAATTATTAAGAGTAAGTAACATTAGCAGACAGATGATGCCCTGCAGTAGCTCAGCAGTATGTCTGCGGACTGACAATGCTTAAAACCAGGTTTAAATACCTGCGGTGGGCAGAGCACAGATAGCCCATTTTGTAGTTTTGTGCTTAATTCAAAACAACAACAACAGATAGATGACCAAGGTATAAATTTTTTGTATCTTAGTTTTCACCTCATAAGAAAAACATATAAACAACACGTTAGGTAAGGTAGTTTTAACTGGCATTGTTTATCAGGCTTTTGCTGTACGTAAAACTAACATATCCACTACAGTAAAACATTTAACTTTCACTGAGTGTGACAATTTTCTAAAGTCTCATTTGTTTCATTTTAACTACTTTTTCTTCTGACAAGTTTTGACTTTATTAAGAGTAGAATGAAAAAATGAGTTTGTAGTTATTGGTATTTTGAAACTCCAACTTGGGTAAGTATACTGTAATGATTTGTTTACAGTGAGTTTTATTAAGATGTGTACAGAAGAAAAATTGTTTAAATACTGTTAATAAAAAGAACTATTTATTATTTTGTTTAATGTATTTAGTTGATAACCTTTTCCAGAACTAACAGTTTTTAGACTTTTATTTTGTAATTCTATGAAAAATGTTTATACTTTTCAGACAGTGGAGTCTGTAATAAACTTTGTACTTATTTTTTGAACCATACACATATTTAATTACTGTTTTTTCTAAAACTTGTATGTTATTTCAGTCTTTTAAGTAACCATTAATGTTTTGATTTTGTAAAATACGTGTGCTTTCAAGCTATAGCCTACTGTTAGTCCTGAGGAAGGGTGGTACCCTGAAATATTAAGTAAATTTCTATAACAACATCTCTCAGAGGTTTTTTGAAAAGCAATCAGTGAGAAAAAACATGATAATAGTAATTAATTAGTAGTGACAGACTAACCATAACAGCTTTTATGACTGCTCTGGATTAGGTAACATTACTGTTGGTGTTTGTTTGGCTGTTATCTCAAAGAAACCTGTCAAGGTTGGGCCTCCTTTACAAATTACTGATCACTGAAACAGAATTATCACCTTTAAGACTACATATACCATTATGCTTGTGTTGTTATTACTGTATAACAAGTTTAATTTTATATATTAAATCTATTATTATAAACGACTAAAATACAAACTGAATTAGTTAAGTTTAATATTGTGAAATAGATAAACAAATATAAACTTGTGTTTTATTATGTCTCAACTAAATGTCCACAGAACAATGGCTCAACCTGTGTGTATATGACCCCTTGTGATACCTGACAAGACCTATTTGTTTTAATCCTTTAGTGTATTTAATGTTTCCTTGCTAAACAGAGTCTGATGAATGATCATATTTAAAAGGGAGCTCTTGAAGAGAACAAATTGCTACTACTTTTTGAAGCAGAGATATAATTTAAGATAGCCTAAAACTTGCAGAGTGTAAGAGATAACATATATGGTTTTTACATCTTTATGTTGTGATAAATGATTAGACTTGTATTGTTGAATACAATAACTTGAATAACTGGGCCAAAGTTACTATATATACAGTTATCTCATTTTGAACATAGTTTAACTTGTAACCATTACTCTGAAACAAACAGATATGCCAGCAAGGTTTCATCTTTGTACTTAACTATTTCATTGTTCTACTTTCCTATTTTAAAATTTGTTTTTGATACATCATGCCATTTTGTCTCGTGTCAAAGTGCAAAGATGTACAGACCAGGAAACATTGGTAATGAGCATGCCATAAACTTTTCACTAGATTAAATTATTATCACATGCTCTTAATAAATATGAATAAGTTTATAAAGAAGGCATGCAAATGCAATGATGACCTTACCTTGACACTGATTTGTTACTTAAATCTTTATAATATTTATTTTGATTTGATTATAAATTTATTTGACATTTAGATTTTGACCAGGTGTAAATCTTGAACTAATATATCTGAAGTAATAATCCTAGTTAGACTGTTTGTAATTTTATAAACAGTACATGAATGTATGATGATATGAAATAAAGTGCTTCATTTACTAATCAACTTTCATTGCATTTTCCTTAGGGATATTTTTACTTTTCAGATAATCTTTCATTTAGTGAATTTTATATAAGTAATTAGGTAATTTCTAAACAAAATTGTTATTTATTTGCTTAGTTGTTTCTTTGTAAAACTTGCATGCATTTTAATCTTTTATATTTTGTGGAATATTTATGCTTTCAATATATACTTTACCATTAATTTATAAATCACTCAGTTTTTGTTTGTTTCTTCAAACTCATGCTTCCTAGACAGTACTTGTATATTGTAATTGTTCCCAATATTCTGACTATGTAAAATAAACTTCAGTTTTTCTCTTGTAGTTTATTATTTTTCTTAGCCTGGTGTTTATTTCCTTGTCTTTTTCTGCAGTTTTAATAATGTTCTCTTAATTTTTCTGAGCTATTATATATTTTGCTAAGCATCTTTCCTGTTTTGTTGGTGTCCTAGAGCAGTGACACTGGAATATACTTTAAAATGCAATAAAGTTTGCATGGTTGAATTTAATATTGCATAGAGTAAAGCACTGAGATATCACTGAATTAATTTAATAAATAAGTCTACTTGTATCAGTGTTACAAACAGTAATATCTGTATTCATTATTTATTTACATTCTAATAATGGTTAGTTAACTGTGTCTAAAATGTTTGTGAAAGAAAATTGAACTCTTAAAAATTAAATGTTGGTAAGACTGATGTGTAGTTTTTTTTTAATTTTACCTTCTGACATAAAGTTCATGACTACACTTATCTAAATTGTACCTTACTGTAACTAATAACAGGAGTTTGCTGAGTTCATTTTAAAGTAAGCATTAATAGATCTTTAATGAAGTGTATCTTGCAGTTTTTAGTAAGTGGACTTTGCTCTGGTGGATTATAAAGTAATTAAAAACAGAAGTTAGTTGAGATGTCTCTAAAAGTTTTCAATGAACTGACTTGACTGGCTTAAAGTTATCAGTAATAGGAATTTACTTAGACATGTCATAAGAGCATCACTAATGTACTTATCTGAGATTTATTTTAGATTTTTTGATAAGAATTTGTTGCCAAGTTGTGTCATAATCTTTTTTTTTTCAAGCTTTCAAGGACAAACCATCTCATCCACCAAGTGTAGCGCAAGCTTTGTCAAACAGTCAAGAAGAAAACTACTGGTGTTCAATTCTGCGGCTGGTGAAAAACAAAAACTATATTATTTTATTGGTTACTTACGGTAGGTTTAGATCTGTGTAGGACCTAACGTATCTTACTTTGTTGGTTACTTATCCAAAGTTTAGAATTGTGAAGAACCTAAATAATGTTACCTTGTTATTTAATTGTTTTGATGGTCAACAGGACTTCACTCGGGAAATATCTTGCATGAGTATTTTTTTTATGAAGAACTCATTTTTTTTATAGCTGAAGTTAAGGGTGTGGGTTTGTTTTATCTGGATTTTTATAAAACTTTTTACAAAGTGCTGCCAAGAAAGCTTGTTAAAAAAGTGATATCTGTAGGTGTGAGGATTAAGTTGGCTCATTAGATAGAAAAGTAGCCAGAAGAAAGAAAGTAGAGAGGTTTTATAAGTTGGGTTCAGCCAATTATGATTAATGTCACAAATTGGATACCTCAGAACTCAGTGTTAGGACCTTTCCTCTGTTGTAATTATTACTGATGACATAGATGAAGTATCAGTCAATAAATTATTTAAGTGTACTGATGATATTGAGAAGTTGAGTGTTGCTAGTTATGAGGATGTTTCTACCTTACAAAAGAATTCAGATTACTTGGTGGGATAGGTGAATAAGTGGCAGATGGCTTTTATTTATAATAAATGCAAGTGCTATATTATAATTTTAATAATAAGTATAATTTTGATGGAAGTAACTTTAATGTTAAGGAAAACAAAAGTTTGGTGTATTTTATTTATCACCCTTGTCACTTTTTCAACAGTATGCTGTTGCTAGTGCAAGAGCAAATACGAATTTATATTTTACCTACAGAAATATTGAATACAAGTCTAAAAGGGTTATAATTTAAAAAGTGACTGATGAAACCATTTTAGAAGTATTGTGTTCAATTATGAGCTTATCTTAAGAAGAACATTTTTAATTGTTGGAAAGGGCTACTGGGATGATACCTAAAATGGAAAGATTGTTGTATGAGAACAGGTTAAGGTTCATGAAATTGCTTACTCTTGAGAAAAGAAGTAGAAGACTGGTTCTGATTGAAGTTTCCAAGGGAATTATTGGTGTCAATGTGTCATTGTTTTGTATTTGATGGTAAGAATGATAGTAATAGGAAACAAATATTAATTTTAATAAAGTAGGAGTAAAACAATTTTAATTTGCTAACATGTCGTTGCTCATGGAATGGATTGCTTTCAGAAGAGGCTTAAGTAGCAAATTTAAAGCAGTGTAAGAGAAGACTTGATAAATAGTTGGTTGATAAGGGCTGTTTTTGAATTTATGTATATATATATATTTGTAATTTTGAGTTGAACAGTGTATGTTATTGTAGTGGGTTCATAGTGTACATAGAAGATTGTTTTCATCTTTGACCTATTATCTCTTTTTTTGTCCATGATATTAAAAGAAACAGATTTTATTTATTTGAAGTTTAACAAGAGTGACTTTTTTGATTAAATCAGTATTTCTTAAAATTATAATATTCATAAGTATACTTAATTTTGGATCATGAATATTTATGTATGATATATATATTATTTAAACACAAATTGATATTCTTAGGTATCAACGTAGGAGTGTTCTATGCTCTTTCTACATTGCTTAATCAGATGGTTCTTTATCATTATCCAGTAAGTATAGTTTTGTCTGTGTGGTTTATCTATTTTTTTTTTAATTAATATTTGAATGTGCTGTAGATGGTCAACTGTTTTATTTTTGGTTGTGAACTGTTTGGAAATGTGTTTTATTAACTACCATTAATTGCTGATTTCCAATATAGTATGTTACTTCCACTTACTTGAATATCTAGTCTCATTCATTGTCGCCTTTTATATGTAAAACAAGCAAAAATATGTATGCCATAAGCCTTTTATCACCCATCAGTTGGAATTGACTGATCCCAGTGAGTCTTTCATGTAATCCATCATGCAAAAACCCTCCATCAATGAGAGTGTGACATATTCTCTTATCACTTGTCATTCAATTTTTCTCGTATTCAGAAGGTTTTATTTCCCATTTTTGACTTTAATCATTTAATTTTCACAGTGGGATTTCTTTATTATTTATTTATTCCCTTTACACTGAATAAATGTTTTACTTGATTTCCCAGTCTTTATTTTTTTTCTCACACACATTTTTACACCAAACACCTTTCTTTGATATACATTTATACAATGAATTCTGAGGTTCGTGTTACCACTTTGAATATCACATCCACCTCTTGCACTATTTCACAAACTGCTTTGATTATCTGCTATGAGATTGATCATTTTTGGGCCAGCTTCATTCTTCTGAACTTTCTCCTGAGCAAACCGAACCTATTCTGGCTAAAGAAGATATTGATAGTCTTTTTAAATTGATGGATTTTGCTGTCTTTTCCTATGCTTCACCTGCAATATCAGCTAGGCCTAATACCATATTTTTAAACATGATTTTTCAGACTTATGATGTTTGATATGTTTTCCCGATTTTCTGTGATCTCCATCTTTCTGTGTTCCATGATAATTCTTCTGCATCATATTTAGTTTTCCCACCCTTCCTGGATATTAGAGTTCATGCTGAGCAATTTGCATCACAACTGGTTGAGGGTACCAACATGCCTGCTTGAGCTATGGATCATTTTGCATTAGCTTACCAAGCATTAATTGTTGATTCTCAACAGTTGAAGTTGATTTTACCTGTATTGGAGGCAGTCCCTGATTTTCCTGTGCATTTAACCCACTCCTAGTTTTCATGCCTTCATCTTGCCCTTACTTTTTCTCTGCAGTATTTATATACTACTCATCTCCTAACAAAGGCAATATGCTGAGACTTCAAGTGTCTATTGAGGGAATGCCTCTCCCTTATAACCTCCACATTGACTATATTGCCATTTTCAGCTCTTGCTTTACAAATATGGTTTCTTTGTTGTTGGGATCTTCTGGGTTAAGATGCAGCCTTGTTACAGATTTGTTTACCTCCTTAAGGATTTACATATGACTTCTTTTCTTTGATGGTATGTTTTCAGTCATGTATGTGAGACTTTGAAATCGTGTGGAGCCAGTGTATGAACACAGTACCCTTTCTCTTTGGTAGCACACTTGTTCTAGATGGGGCCAAGACTCCTGTTTTACATTCTAGTGATTTTAAGCCTTTACCTGTTCCTTTTTCCAGGGGTTTCTCATCTCATCGTGTTACTTGAGGTAAATGGGCATCTCGCCAACACTATAATTGAGTGGGAGTTCAGTTGTATGAATTTGTTTCTCCTTTGGTGAGCTTTCACCATAGATCCGTGTGTGCTCCAGGTTTTATCAGAGGGACTTGTTCCACAGTTTTTTCTTCTCCTCTCCTTTGTCTCAGATATCTATTTCCTTCCTCATGCCTTGGGATCCTATTGCCAACAGTAACTGTCAGAGGTGGTCCAAGATTTTATGTCCCAACAAGTCATTGAACCTGTTTTTCATCTTTCTTCAAGTTTTTACCAGTTTGTTTGTTGTTTCCAAGAAAAACAGAGACAGACACCCAATAATGGATTTGTTGAACCTCAATTTTTTTTAATTTGCCCTGTTTCACCATGGATTTGTTTCTTAAGTTCATGTGTGATTTTCTTCTTCAGGTTTATGGATGACCAAGATGGACATTACCAATGCTTATTTGCATATCTTGATATCTCATTAGTTGTGCTTCTATCTTAGGTTTGTTCATCATGGTGGTAGTTTATCAGTTTTGTGTGCTGTCCTGTATGTTTTTTGGCGAGAATTCATAGCATTTACTCATCACGCACTTGCCATTTGGTTGTATTTTCATTATTAAATGGATGAATGGCTACTGTTAGTTTATTCCAAACAGGAATACACCTGTCACACTCATCAGCTACTCCTAGATGTAGTCACTTTGCTGTGTGTAATTTGTTGCACCATAGCCACCCTACACTTAGGACACATATTTTCATTTTACTCTTCTTTATATTTTGTAGGATTGAGATTCATAAATATTATGCAGTTTGGATCCCTTTTCAGCCTTGGTTCTCTCCAACTTGGATGTGCTTCTCTGTTTTTTTGCCAATGTGTGCAACATCTTTCTACAATAAGCGAAGAGTGCACCTTACCTGCTTCAGAAGTGCTGAGGTCCCCCATTTCAGATTTTAGAAGGATTCTGCTTTCTTTTCCTCACACTGCTCCTTCCACCAATTCACTGTGAGATTATAGCTTTTTATGTGAGAGGAGATAATCTACCATATTGGAAGTTATCATTTTCCTATACTTAAAATGCATTTCCAATAGCAATTTACTCCCTTCTTGCATTTCCTCCCCACTGAAAACTGGTGCTTCCATTTTATGCCAGAAACTCAAAGTGATAGTTTGGTAGGATTGAATAGTTAAATTTTTGTGCGTTATGAGAGTATAGTGGGTTGTCACATGATGATTTACAAGAGGATACATTGGAATCAGTCAGTTCCAATTGATGAGAGACAAAAAGCTTGTGTCATGCATAAGAAATATTTTTCACATATAAAGCGACACCAAATGAAATTAGCTATTTATGTGACATGTGGTAATTACCTATTAGAAATACATTTTCATTGGAAGAAAAGTATAAGTTTTTTAACAAATATTTGTCAAAACAGAACAAAAATTAATTAAACAATACATAATATTGACTCATTTGTAAATGTTGTACACTTTGAGTAGTTTTTCATAAAATTAGAGATTTCTAAAAATGTTACATTATTGTAACATAGCAATAGCTATCATTTTAAGATGTGTTAATTTCTACACAATCACAGGTTTAATTTCATAGAATAATTCTTATGTAAGTACTGTGACAAAGAAGTGTAAAAAATAAAAATTTATTGACTGCAAGTAAAATCATTAATGTTTGCCATTAATACAGATTGGATTGTGTCACATAACAAACGAATTTGGATGTTAGAAAATATAAAATACTTAACGATGTTCTAGATTTTCATCAAATTAAGAACAGACTCCTCACAATGAAGCTTTTTTTTAAAGGGAGAAGAAACAAATGCAGGTTGGATTGGACTTCTCATTATATTAGCTGGTATGGTTGGGTCGGTGGTATGTGGTTTTATTTTGGATAAAACACACAAGTTCAAGTAAGTTATAGTATTTCCAAGGTATGTGGATATATTTTAGTGAAAATACATAGGTTAAAATAAAGTACATTGTCATATCTTATGGGTATGTTAATGTATTTCAGACAAGACATTGATTCTAGTAAGTTATGGTTTCTTATAGGTGTGTAAATGCATTTGAGATAATACATAGGTTGAATTAAGTTATAGTATGTTATGTGTATATGGATATATATATTTTAGACACGAGACACAATTTAACCCTTCTTTCCCTTTACTGCACATGACACAAAGTTTTAGTGTTTTACATTCAAAATTTATTAAATTACTTTTTGTTTATGTTATATTAATTTTAATAAAATTTTTGCAGCTAATAATCTATATTTTAATAATATATTGGTTTTAACTTTTAAATTTTATCAGGTAATATTTTTAAAAATCCTGAGCAATTCACAGAGTTTTATTGGTCAGTGTTATTTATGATCTGTCATTGTGTTTTAAACCAGACATATTTAAATAACTCATTGTGATTTTATTTGTAAGTGTGTGGTTGCATTTTAGATAAAGTGGTAAGATTCAACTAAGTCACAGTGTTGGACAAGAAAGATGTTGAGGCATAGCTCACTATATGTGATATTTAGTGACATTTTAGATAAAAACGTATGTTCCATTAATTCACAGTTTTCTGAGTGTATGTGGTGTAGATTAGAAGGAACAAAAGTGTTGATAAAAGTTTTATTATCTTGAGATCCTTTAGTGTGTGGTTACATTTTAGTCAAAACACCAGCTCATTTGAGTAGTATCATGGAGATGTGTTATTATGTTTAGATAAATGTTCAGTTTCAATTAAGTCAAGTTAGCATGTTTGAACAAGACATGACTGTTTAAGATAATCATGGTATCTTGCTGCTGTGTCTTTCTGAGATCCAGTTACTTTTATACCAAAGAAATACTTTATTGACCAGTTAATTGTATTAGAAATTCAACTATAAAAATATTTTAATACTCAATACAAAATTCAAATATTACAGCTAAACTTGACTACCTCTTAAGTATATTTATCAAAACTTGCAAATCTACTGCTTCTGATGAATTTCAATGCATTTTTTGTGGAGGAAGAAAAATAATTATCATAAGAACTATGAAAATATATGATTGGACTTGTATATAATTTTTAATACAAGAATAATGAGGTTCATCATAAAAGTGACAGTCTGCTTTTTCTATTTATTGTTTTTTTTTATCTGGCCCTAGAAAATATTAGCATGTTTTTGTTTTCTTTTTAATCAGTTACATTAATAATAAAATTTATGTTTAAAAACTGCTGGTTTGGGTTGAGAAAATTTTCTTAACCCAAACCAGCCATTTTTACATATATATTTTTCTCTAGGAGTGGGTTTTCTTGTCATCACTGATAAATAATAAAATTGTTTTAATTACACTATATCAAAATGTATAATTTCCAGTTATTTTTATTATTGTAAATACCACATTAGTCACTTAAGTGGCCATTGTTTAAAGGTAAGGCTACTCATTAACATTTAGAAAAGTTATTATTTTAGGCTTAGAAATTTTTCGACTAAAATTTCTATAATGTTCAATACTGATTTACTTTGCACATCTCATTACAGTGTATGAAAGATTTGTTTTATATTTGTAAATTATTAATAATTGAAACTGTCAGAAAGCATTTGATTCAAAAAACCATACTTTTCAAAAACACTTGATTTATAGCTATACATTGTAAATTCGTCTCTAAGACGATAGACGATAAAGAAGCTTACCGAATTGGTTATATCAGATATGGATGCTAAGTACTGCCTAAACATTGTTTAAGCATTTAGTCATATAAGGGTTTTATTAGAGATAATGCTACATTGCTCATAGTTACCATCCAGATAACTTATCAGCCACCATCAAGATAATTTTTGGAAGGTTTTCACTGTATTACTGTAATGTAACTCCAAAGAAATCTTTGCACACAGTCTCTCTTTCTTTGTGATCATTTCTTGTTGTGGATGTTTTGTTTCTAAACAAATGATATTTTAATCAGAGAGATTTCAAACCTGAATATCTTTTTCCACAAAGTGGTGGTTTTAGTTTGTTGTATACATCTGTGCATTGTTGACTTTCTTCATTTAATATAAATTAATGCTAAAAAGTCTTTGCTTTAGAAAAAAGTTATATTGTCTCAAGTAAAATTATGAGTTAAATTATTATATTGCAAATTCTCTCTTCTTTTTTCATACAGAGAAACAACCTTAGCAACATATTTCTTGTCCCTGGTTGGAATGCTGATTTACACTTTTATACTTCCTGCAGGAAACATCTGGTTGGTGTTTGTAATAGCTGGATTCTTAGGGTAAGTTTCATTTTCCTTATTGTTTCTGTAATACTTGGGTATGTCTTTTCTTTTGGTTCATTCAAGTTTATAAATGCTGTGTTCTTTTATTGGAAATTATTGTGTTGTCTATTGTGTGTGAAACAGTTGATATATTACACCAAGTTTTGTGTTGTTTTCTGTGTTTGTAATAACTGGATTATTAAAATAAATTTTTATATTCTTTAGTCTTTGAAATATACCCTTGTGCAAATGAATTGAAACAAGATGGAAAGACACGATTTTTTTC
This sequence comes from Carcinoscorpius rotundicauda, assembly GCA_011833715.1. Lineage (NCBI taxonomy): Eukaryota > Metazoa > Arthropoda > Merostomata > Xiphosura > Limulidae > Carcinoscorpius > Carcinoscorpius rotundicauda. Next base: position 34,851,790 of record CM022401.1, read on the forward strand.
AATTTTTTGCATTTTATTTCTGATAATTCAAAAAAATTACTCACAAATTAATACACGATATGACCACTTTATTTTTCAGAAGATCATTAATCTGCTTTGGCATCAAGTCCATGAGTTGACTGCAATCTTAACTAATTTTTGGATCACGGTACCACACCTCAATTAGCTTATCTTTTGCAGAAGAGTCTTTCTTTACAAATTGCCCAAAGATTTTCAATAGAATTTAATTCTAGAGAGTTTCCAGGCCAGTCCAGAACTTTTATTTGCATTGTAGTCATAAAATTATTCACAAGTTTTGATGTGTGGCACAGAGCCAGATCTTGCTGAAAAATGCCAGATCCATCTGGAAATCTCTTTTTCAATTCTGGAACAACTCTTCTCTGCAAAACTTCAATGTTCTGTGGTTCTCCCATCATACCTTCTACGATATGTAAGCCTCCGGTGCCATAGTAGTTGAAAAAGTCCCAAAACATCTTCTTCAAGGGATGTTTAATGAACTGATTGATGTGAGATTCTTGAAATTTCTCACCTGGAGATCTGCAAACATGCAGTCTTCTTTTACCCTGTACGAAGAAATAAGTCTTGTCACTGAATAACACTTTCCTCCATTGTTCTTGCATCCAGTTCTTGTATTTCTGACCCCATTGATACCATTTTTTCTTCACTGAGTTAGTGAGAAGTTTTTTCTGACTGGTCTCCTATGCAATTTTGAATGACGTAATATTCCTCAAAATTTCGTCATATATCCCAAAAATCGATCGATTGTGCTGCAAAACACAGCTAATGATGCCGTCTGTGTGAAAAAAATGACTATTAAAGGAAATCAGTGGGTCCAGCAAGCCTACGCTTGGCACCATGTTGAAAATATTGTAAAATGACCATTTGTTTCAGTTAATTTGCACAAGGATGTAGCTGAGATATTAAACTAAGTTTTATATTGTTTCTATGCTTGCCTTATGATTTATGTAATCTTTAGTGTTTGAACTAGTTAAGCTACCACATTAAGTTTTATAATGTCTTTAATATATATGGGTTATTATGCTAATTTTTATATTCTGATAAAGTTCCATAGTTCTGCTCACAAACAAACCTATTCTTTTCCAATGCTGTCTGAATGCAGTTTTATTATACACTGCAAGCCTTTTATTCCTACATATCCTCTTTGTTCACACATACAACTCATGTGACTCCATCTATGCCAGGGGTGGTTAAACTTGCTTAACATAAGAGCCACATGTGATAAACTTCAGATCTTTGAGAGCTGCAAGACATAAACAGATATTATGCACACAGCTTTATTGTTATATACACATTGTGTTATGTAAATTTTATATAAATATTAAGAAATACATGTACGTAATAATACTTATTCATGTATGTAGTTTTTAAACTGTTAATGTGTATTAGTTTCAATAATCACAAAGTACACAAATATACACCAAATGTTTTCAAAATCTGGCTGATTATTGTTTTAACTCTATTGAGCATATTTAATACAATAATGAACTATGTAAACATCGAAAAAAAATATGCAAATTTGCATTTCATTAACATTAAATGAGATTTCCAAATATATAAATAAAAGGGGTAAAAACAGATATTTTTAATTATATTTATTTGTCTTAATATATGGTCAAAACATGGAGGAAAATATGTAAAACAATAAAATTAGACATATTTTAATCAAATACCACCTTACAAAATTTTAGTCTTATCACAATATTGTTCTGACACAAACACATCAATACAATTCTCAGGCTAGTTACTGCTAGTAGAGGGCTTAAGAGTTTCCATCTTGATTGTGAATCGTTGAAATTCTGGCTAATATATTGTCAAGGCTGTTTGAAATCAGGTGTTAATTTGTTAGGATTGCACGATGCTTTGACTTCACAAACTTCGTTAAAGAATACAGTGATTCAAAGCAATATGTTGTGCTGAAAATTGAGATGAGTCACGCACTGGTTTTCTTCAGTTCAGGGTATTTTATTTCTGGAACTTACTTCCAGAACTCATTGTAGAATGTAGAATGGGATTTATCAGTCATCTTTAGACCCAGGTCCTCCTGTAGTTCTAGTAGTTCCATTTCCACAAAAGATGATTCTGTAACCAGAATAGCTGTGAATGGTTTTACAAGAAAGACGAAGCAGGACTTCAGCTTCTGCAAGTCCTAAAATCTATCTAGGAAATTATCAAGCAGCCCTTGTAATTTATTTTTGTATTGTTCCAGTTTGTGGTCTTTTATTTTAACATCAGGATACGTATTTACTTTCTTTTTGAGACTGCGAAAATAACTGAAGATTTTAGGTAATTTGCCTCTTTGAAAAAGTCTTATTTTATTCTGAAAGATGAAAATTGTCTGAGTAAGAGCAGAAACAATCTTTTCCTTCCCCTATAGTGACAAGTTGAGGGTTTGTAAATGATTCATTATATCAGTAAGGAACATTAGGTCTTGCTTTTATTCATCATTTTCCAGTTGAGGATCGAATCTGTTCTTTTCTTTAAGAAAAGTAATAATGGACTCCAACAAATCCACAGACCTATTTAAGACATTGCTGGTTGACAGCTACCTCACAATGCAGTATAAAGAGACATCACTTGGTTTATATTCAAACTCCCTTTCTTCAATAAAATTTTTGAACTGTTAGTGTGTCTTCCCATTCAAGCATATGAAATTGAGAATCTCAAGAAAAAAATTTATAACATCTTCATTCTTGAAGTATCTGACTGCCAGGTGTTTACAATGAATAATGTAATGAATAGGGAGAAACTCTGGAAAGCTGGGATCACTTTTCCTAAGTGCAGTTGATCCCACATTTTGTCCACCATTGCAGGTGCTCCATCTGTTGCAACACTGACAAGTTTATCCAGTAAAATATCAGCATTTGTTAAGGATCTGTCAAGTGCATTTTAAACTTTAACACCATGACTTGTTTCTTTTAGTGCCATTAAGTCCAACACCTTTCACAGTTACATCGGAGGAAACATGTTGATCAAATGCTGCTAGTTTTGGATTTTTTTTGTATGTCTGTAGATTTATCAAGGGCTAAGCTGAATGCAAGGGAATTCTTTCAGTCATTTTGCATTTTGTCTGCAACCTCAGCATTGATGTAGGAGATACGTCTCTCTGTTGTGCAGCGTGAAGCTGGTGTTTGTGGTGTTGGTTACTTAAGATTTGTGTTATTTGGATCTCACACTGCAACAACTTCACCATCAGAACATGGATGTTTAGCATGTTCAGCATTCTACAATGTATCAAAACTAGCTTCAGTTGTTGTATCATTTTCCTTACTGAACACTGTCAGTAGTGTCTGCTGGCTACTTTGTAATGATTTTAACACAGTTAACTTGTTTTTCCATAATTCTGATTTAGGTGGATTATTAAACAAAAAGTTTTTGTGATTTTTTTCTTAGCGGTGTTTGAAGTTACTGGCTATGTAATAATTGAGTAACACATTGCAGATAAGACACAAAGGTTTACCTCCTCTAATGGTGAATTCAAAATTTTCCACTCTGGCTTAAAATTTCTATTTTCATCTACATAATTTTGCTTCTTACTATTTGATGATGCCATTTTCCTTCACAAAATTTTCACAGACACTTTTAAAATTTTAAAGTGAAAAGGAACAGTAAGCTCCAATACGTGCAATGCAATCAAACTCTTCAGAACCCAGTATCACAGTAACACTAATTTCATTGTCTGCAACACAGGTACACTTGCCACAATCACACAATTGCAAGCTACATTCACTAAAACTAACATTTTCAGCACTGGCTTGTATGATTACTGATTTTCCAGCACAATTCATTTGTAATCCCTGCTGATCTAAAATGTCTTAATCTCTGACTCAAATTTGGTATTAAAATTAGAATTTAAATTCTTTAATATATTTACTCACTATGAACATTAAACTTATATTTTAATCCAGTGGACTCTCAGTTTATACCTGGTAAATAATTATAAAGCTTGAAATTTTTTTATTTTCTTTTTATTAATTGTGATGCAGAAAGGAGTTCAGCCAACATATTTCTGCGAGTCGCCACCCCTGTTCTATGCTATTCTACCTAACTGTCACTCATTTGGCTGTGCTTGTGTTTAGGCATTTTTTAAGTGTTCTCTAAAATCGAATTTCAAATTTTATAGAGTTTATTTCTATTTACAACCTTTTATTTCCATTTCCATATTTTGTAACAGTATTATTTCACTTGTCCTAATGCAATTACAGAAATTCTACATTTAACTTGTTTTACCAACACAGTTCTGAATAATTATTACCACGTCAGAAGTTATATCTTCTATGAGTACATTTACCCAGGCTTCAGTTTGGAGTAACTCAATTTTAGAATTATCAGCAATTGTTCATTGAGGGATTGATCATTATTTGAACTGACTTTCTACTTCTATTGTTACCCAACTTCCTTCTGAACAAGCTGGGCCTGTTTGAGACAACAATGGTATTGACAGTATTTTTCTTTCTCCTGAATTTTTTGTTTTCCTTGTTAATTTTGTAGATTTCATTAGGTAACTTTTTGGAACATGATTTCACAGGTGTGTTTTGTTTTATCCATTTCCTCAATTTTATATAATCCTCTATTATCTTTGTTAGTATTTTGCATTTTCACCCTCTTCTGATATTGGGGTTCATGCTGAGCATTTTGTGTCATAGTTGCATGATGACATGAGTATGTCTCACTTTCCATGGGTTGCAGACCAGTTTGCTTTGGGCTTCCTTTATTTCTGGATTTGCAAGACTTGGTGCCCATTTTATGTATTTGAGGGATGGATCCCAATTGTCTTGTTAATTGTTCCATGCTCACTTTTCTTGCCTTTGTTTTGCACTCATATCAGTCCTATGGTACTTGTCCACCATCTACCTTCTTTTCAAGGCAATCCATTATGATTTTTAGGGTTTCTCAGCAAATACATTTACCCTACCCACATCCTTGTTGGCATATTTGTTGATTTGGCTCTTTCCTGACATCGTGATTTTTCTGTTGTTGGGATCTTTTGTGGAGATAAGTGATTTTTGTCCTACATTTATCTACCATCCCTGAGACTTACACTTCACCCTTTTTCCTCTATTGGTCAGTCTTTAGAGATCTTTCAGTGACTTTGAAATTTGAGTGAAATCTGTGAGACAGCAGTCAACTTTTTCATCATTGGTTTATCTCAAGGGAGCCTCAACAGTTCTCTATATTTATTTCCTGTCCTACTCCTTCTCAACACTTACATTTTCCTAACACAAGGGGATTTTCTTTCATTCTGATGGAGCTCATTTGTACCACTATCTTCATCTATGGCAATATTTCACCAGGGGTCTATGGGTTCTACAGGTTATATAAGAGGGACTTTTCATCCATTTCTCATGTATAGTTATGTCCTTTCTGTTACCTGTGGATCCTTCCATATCTCAGCAAATGTGTATGAAACACTACAAGATCTTCTCTCTCAACTTGCCATTCAACCTGTAGTTCACTCTTCTCCAAAACTTTATTCCAGGCTGTTTGTGGTCTCTAAGGAAACCAGAGACTGACAATCTATAAGAGATCTGTCATGCCTTAATCACATTTTAGTCCTACTATGTTTTATCATGGAATATATTCACTCTTGAATGAACTTTTTTTCTGGATCTTTGGATGACCAAGGCTGATGTCTCAAATGCTTATCTTTATATTCCCATATCAATACACTACCATTGTTTTTTCATCACATGGTGGTTTATTTTTCTCATGGTAATGAAGCTTGTATCAACTGAGAAAGTGACAGTTGTTTGTTCAGAAAACATTTTTATATAATATTTCATTTGATAACTTGGCTTGTACTGGGTATACACAATATACATCTAGCATTAAGGATAAGAAAGAACAATTAACAAATCCTGAAATTTGAAATCAAACAAAATTGAAAGCAATAAAAATGATGGTTTGTCTGTACTATGACAATGATAATGTGAGTCATTTATGTTAAATTTAGTACTTACTGGAGGAATGATGAATAAAATAGAGGTGCAGGGAAATGTCACATTTCTCACACTATGTGAAATTCAGGATTTTTTTAAATATTACCTTACAAAGTTAAAAACATATGAATTGTTAGCTGTAGTCTGAAACTATACGAATTGGTATAACATAAACAAAATGTAAATTAATTAAAGATTGAAAAAAAACTTGCTAACAGGTTGTGAGATATGCAGTTAAATTTGCCCATCACTAAAGGGTTCTCCTTAGTGTGGATTCCTGTAGATTGTAAGGGGACCTCCCAGAGAAAGTTCTGTTCTTTCAGTTTACCTCCTCTTGGATCTAAACATCCACCAACGTGTTTCCTGTGCATGAGAGAGGGTCCTGGTGGTTCAGGGGTCTAACCTGAACACACCACTTTGGCTTTGAATTCCTTTAGATGAGCACTTTGTGGTGGCCCACTAAGGTAAATCAGCTGGTCCACTTGAGCTAGGGTCAACCAAGTTCCAGTGTTGGATGTTCTCAACAGGTGTTGTGGACATTATATCTGATGCTGGTGTTTGGGTATCGTGCTCATGAAATGCTGGCATTGTATTATTGTAGTGTGTCCCTTTGTAGGGCATCATGATGGGTGGGGTCAGTAGGTGCTGAAATATTCTTTTTTTATTATGGGTCCTCTAAGTAAAAACTTCAATAAAATAGTGAAAAAACAGTCCACAGGTAAACGACCACATTTTGAAGAATCTGAACAACAATCTTCAACATTTGTAGCAACTGTACCTTATATTCTTATACTGCATTATCTTTCAGACAAACCTTTTGGTCAGGTGTCTCCCATTTTCATTTAGGAGGGTTCAAAGGGACTTGCTGGCCCTCCAAAGTCAGTAAAGAAGCATATCGGAAGAAACATCCACATCTCAACACAGAGAACTCCTTGTGCATTCAAAGGCGATTGGGGATATGTCTCATGCAATTTTGAATTAGTCATGAGGAGTTATTGTTGGTAGGGGTTTGAAGAACATCCCCAAGTCAAAGATACCCACTAGTTTCCCCACCCAAGGAGATTCTGCAGTGAAGCATATCTCCACTCAGAAAGGTGGAATTATGATGCTGACCAATGTTCCTCATTTTGACATTTACATCACTGCATCCACCTGCCACCATCAAGGCAGGTTATCTTAATTGCAAAATATGGTCATACATTCCAAACCCTCTCCGATGTTTCCAGTGTCAGCGGTTTGGTCACTTGAAGATATCACGCCATAGTTCCTTGACATGTACTCGTTGCAGTGGCAATGACCACAATGTCTGTGAGGGTGAAATAGACCCTCATTGCATCAAATAAAATAGCTGTCACCCATTCTACTTTTGTTCTTGCCCCAAATGATTGGAAGAAAAAAAAGTGTAGCATTTGAAAATGATTCAAAACTTTACTTACCCTGAGGCTCGAAAGTTGCTGTCCTTCACTTCATCTCAGATGTGTGCTGCTGCACTTTGTTCCACAACTACAGTTTGAGTGCAGATGGATCTCTTTGTGCCTCCAAAAGAATCATTCCTAAACCAAATGAAAAGTCTTTAGACCTCCACGTTTAAAAACATTGATAAATCAACTTCAACTCTCATCTCTGCCCCTAACATAGATTCCAGCAAATCTCAAGATCCATATCCTTTGGTTCTGGGTACAGGCATTTCTTTGGGTACATCTTCTCCCACCCCATGATGCAAAACGGTCATTTGTTCACTGATTGTCTCTGTGACTATAATCATCCCTTTACACTGGTGAATGCAAACTGGTCCTTCATCGGTCTGGCAGTACATTGGTTGGACCTGATGATGTACACTGTGAAGTGCTGCACTATCTATTTCCTGCTTCTCTTACTATTCTTCTTATTGTTTTTAACTGGATCTGGTAAGAAATTGTTTTTCCTGATGCCTCGTGCCAGGCTGTTGTTTTACCTTTCTCTAAGCCTGGGAAGGATCCCAAGATTCCTTCAAACTACTGTCCAATTGCTTTGACGAGCTGTCTCTGTAAAACCCTATGGAGGATTGTTAATGCTTGTCTTGTTTAGCTCCTCAAATTAAACAACCTCTTCTCTCCCATCCAACATGGGTTCCTACGACAGCTTTCCACCATGGGCTGCCTGATTAGACTCAATCAGAGAAGCCTCTCTCAAGTGACAACATCTTGTATCAATATTTTTTTGACATTAAGAAGGCTTATGATACAACATGGAGGTATAGCATTTTGTGAGACCTACATGTATACAGTCATGGGAAAAAGTTAGGACACCCTATGAAAGCCTGTGTATTTGTGTAACATTTTTGGGCATACAGATATTTAATATCAATTTTAACAATACTGAGAGATTTTAAGATTATAACTGAACAATTAAAACTGAAGAAAAGACTTTTCAAGATTTTCTGTAAATGTAATTCTACAAAAATGCATATTTTAACTGAGGAAACGGTAAGGACGTCCTACCCCCTAATGTTAACCCCTTTGGCTATAATAACTGCAATGAGACACTTTTTGTAGCCATCTACCAGTCTCTAACATCGGTCTGAAGAAAATTTTCCCCACTCCTCAATGCAGAATTTTTTCAGCTGTGAGATGTTTGAGGGGTTGCTTGCATGTACAGCCCGTTTCAAGTCACCCCACAGCATCTTGATGGGATTAAGATCTGAGCTTTGACTTGGCCATTCCAGGACTCTCCATTTCTTAGTTTTCAGCCAGTCCATGGTAGATTTACTGGTATGTTTTGGGTCATTGTCGTTTTGCAAGGTCCAATTTACCTTCAGCTTTAATTTTCTTACAGATGGACTCACATGTTTCTCAAACACCCTCTGATACACAGTAGAATGCATGGTGGATTCTATGATTGTGAGCTGTCTAGGTCCTGCTGCAGCAAAGCAGCCCCAAATCATGACACTTCCACGTCCATGCTTCACAGTTGATATGGTGTTCTTTTCCTAGAATGCTGTATTTGGTTTATGCCAAACATGTCCTCTGTTCTGGTGTCCAAATAATTCAGTTTTGGACTCATCTGTCCAAAGAACTTTTTTCAGGAGTCCTGGTCTTTTTCTACATTCTCTCTGGCAAACTTCAGTCTAACTTTGATGTTCCTCTTTGAGAGCAAAGGTTTCCTCCTTGCACACTTCCCATGCAAGTTAAACTTTTCAGTCTCTTTCCGATTGTAGAGGCATGTGCTTTCACATAAACAGTAGCAAGAGCCTGCTGTAGGTCCTGTGATGACATGTTAGGGTGTGTGGCAACCTCTTTTAGCATTTTGCAGTCTGCTCTCAGGGTGAACTTGCTTGTACGACCAGACCTGGGCATGTTGGCAATTGTTTTGAAAGCCCTCCACTTGTTAACTATTTTCCGGACAGTGGAATGCCTGATTTTAAAACCTTTTTGGATCTTTTTAAATCCATTACCAGACTCATAAGCTGCTGTAATTTTCTTTCTAAAGGCCTCAGACAGCTCTTTTGCTCTCACCATGGTGCTCACTCTCACTTCAACAGTCAGGAGCACACCAAACTAAATGTCTGAGGTTTAAATAGGGCAAGCCTCATTCAAAATGCTGAGTAACAATCTTCTAATCATGTGCACCTGGTGTGATACACCTGTGTGTGAGTTGATCAATTTTAAGTGGGAATAAATGTGGGAGTGTCCTAACTTTTTTCTCAATTAGAATATGCATTTTTGAAGAATTGCATTTATAGAAGATCTTGAAAAGTCTTTCCTTCAGTTTTAATTGTTTAGTTATATTCCTGTAATATCTCAGTATTGTTAAAATTGAGATTAAATATCACATAACTTTTTCACATATCTGTATGGGTTACATGCCCATTTGCTTATTTTTATTGAAAATGTTTGATGGACAGGAGATTCCAAATTCGTGTGGGATTGACACTTTCACATTCTTTTCTACAGGAACTTGGAATCCCTTAGGGTTGTGTTTTGAGTGTCACTCTTTTCAGTATAAAGATTAATGCCATCACTGAACAATTCCCTTTTACTGTTGAAAATGGGCTTTATGTGAATTACTTTCACATCTCACGTCAGTTGCTGAACATGAGATATACTGAGTAGCAGCTAAAGATTGCCCACAGTCATTTACTGAAGTGGACCATAGCAAGTGGCCTTAACTTCTCTCTCTAAAACCATTTGCATGCACTTTTGCTGCAAACAGGGTTTTCATCCTGATCCTGAACTCTGTATCGGTGAAGTTATGCTGCTTGTGGTTCCTGAGACTAAGTTTTCGGAGCTTTGTGTTGTGTTTTCCTCTCTGCAGCTTCTTTGTTCACTGTTGAACTGTATGTCATTTCTTTTGCCCAAACCAACTATCCAGGAAAGGGTGAAGCACACACTGTGGTGTAATATACTGGAGATAGTTATCATATGTATCTGCAAGTTATTCTTCACAGTATATTTAGTTTTAAAAGATGCCTATCCATACTGTAACCAACTATAAACTTCATGGGTAAAGTAGAAGAGGACTGCTGACCATTGCTGCCATTTCTTTGATTGAATAAATTGAGTTTGTTATCCTTTTCATTATTGGGTTTCGTGGTCACTCGTATTGTTTCCAGTGTGAACATTCCTCTGGACTCTCCAACTTATTTTTCTCTCCATTTCTTCTTGTGGAGTAAAAGAATTCTAACTACTTTTTGGTTCGTAGATGCTGGAGTTGTGGACCACAGATGTCTCCTCCTGTATATGAAACATACAATATAAAAATAACATATCTGTTCAATTGAGAGGAGGAACGTGGTGTCCTGCTGGTGTAGAGATGATTGGTATTTCTGATCCTGTCCTTACATGGAAGTTTGTTCCCAGCTGTGGAATTTTGGATTTAGAGCTGATCCAACGAATACTTATGATGTGATAATTAGAATCCCTTGGCCTATCCCCACCTAGATTTCAGTTCCTAGTGGTTGACCTTTGGGTTTAGAGATGAACTAACCATCTTTTATTATGACACACATTGTATGATAAGGATACCTTATCCTACCCCAACTTGTGAGTCAGTTCCCAGTGGTTCAGTTTTGAATGTAGAGCTGAATATAAGTATAGACAGTCTCACACATGTGATGTGCCATACTTAAGGCATTTAACCCCTTCAACTGGGATCCTAAATACTACCCCTGTATGTTGGTTCTCAGTGGTTGAGTTTTAAAATTACAGCTTGAACCAGTTAACATAAATCATTATATATGTATTCAGATTATCCCTTTATATTGGAGATGGTACTGTGTTTGGGGTGATTCCAGTATCTTTGATTTTAGAGGAAAATCTATGTATTTATTTCTTATTACACATGTTCTGTTCACTGATCAGTTGTGATAATTCTCCTTCTGGTTGGTTGAACTTGAGATAGAGATGGGGCAGGATCTTCCTTTCTACCCCTGCTTGGGTGTTGGTCCTCATTGATTGAGTTTTGGGTTGAGGTCGACTTACTGACAGTATGGCCCTTGTTCTACCCACATCTGATCGAGTTTTCGATGCAGTTAACTTGCTGTATACTGTCTGCTGTGCTCTAGGTACTTTACATCCTTTCTTTCACTAACAGTGTGATGTGCTCCTCATTTTTGTCTCTTTGACTCAGTCTTACTTTTTCCATGTCTGGGATGTGACTGTACTTGGTATGGAAATGGTGCAGTCTTCCTTGTATGATCCTCTTCTTTGAAGGTCTTCTCTTGAAGAGTGACCTTCAGATACTTTTGAAGAATGTGTCTCTTTTATCCCTTGTACAAGTCCTTGTACCTCTTCATTATGGGATTCTAACTGTCTATGTGAGTGGAAGTAAGGTACCTTGTGAGAAGTTATAATTTTCTTATACTGAAAATATATTTCCAACAAATTCTTACTTTCACTGACACTTCCTTTTGCACTGTCTACAAGTGCTTAGATTTCTTTCTAAACTCAAAATGATAGTTAGGTAGAAGAGCACAAAGGTTGTCAAATGAGTCGTGTATGTGAGACATATTTCTTGGAGGAAATTTGTCACTTGATAAATGGAAATATATTCCTGTTGGAAATCTGCACAGTAGGAAAATTATAACTTCTATATAGTGGTTATAATATATGAATTATAAAACTGAGTTTTTTACATTGTCTGTAGTGTGTGTAATAGCAGAATTATTGCACTAAATCATTAGGTTGTCTTTAGGAGTTGATTTATTTCATTGTTTTTTTTTATATTTTCTTTGGTGTCTTTAATATCTTGGTTATTAAAAAACAAATTTTCTTAAATTGTCTGTTATGTCTGTAATAAACTTAGTTTTTTATTTTTTTGCTATTGCTTCAAGTGTCTTTTGTAACCAAGTTATTTGCTAATTTTTGTATTATCTGTATTATTAGAAGTAACTGAATTCCATTATTTTTTCTTGGAATCTGTAATTGTTTTTGTTAAATAAATACCTTTCTTTTTATTTACTGCTTTCACTAAATTATTGTAAATTTTGTGCTATATGTGAACTTTGTGATGATTGGGTTTTTGAGGCACATTATATTCTATGTTGAATTGTAGCTAGGTCATTAGGAAAAGTCTAGTGTATTTTACCAAAAGCTGAAGTTCTGATTTTTTATTTGAATTAGTATGTTTATTTAAAAATTCCTTCTTTATTGAAATACTTAAAACTGAATAATCAGTGTTCAGAGGTAACTTTTTTGTATTCTATAAAATATCATTAATTTATTGTTTTATCAATATTTAATTCAACATGCAGGTTTTTTATGACTGGTTACCTACCGTTAGGGTTTGAACTGGCAGCAGAAATTACTTATCCAGAGTCTGAGGGCACGTCATCTGGATTGCTGAATGCTTCTGCCCAAGTAAACATTAATAAATATTTTGGGTATATTTAATTTACTCTAAGTTGGGAGGTATTTAGGTTTCAGTGCATTTTTAGAAAAATTATTGTATTCAGACAGTTAATTCAAAATTTGGTCAAATCTTGTGTTCTGGATTGTGTGAAGTAATTGTTAAATGAAACAGTTGTAATTTTGAGGTTTGTACTGAGATGATCGAAAAGTTAAATACATAAATAACAGTAATGTACCAATGTTAACAAGGACATTGTTGATTTAAGTTTATTATATGATATTGATATATATTTTATAATGTTTTAAAAATATCTTCAAAATAGGATTGAAAATTTCATTTGTTTTCATTTTCAAATTTATCACAAATCTACCATGATACACAGTATCAGACAGCTGAAAAACAAGTTTTATAAATTGTAATATGGTATTCATAGATTTCAGTTCCATTGACTTTTGAACATATCTTAACTTCAGTGTCAAGTAGTTATAAGTTAATGGATATTTTTGGTTGCATTTTATGTTAAAAAACTTGTGAATTTGATATTTTTAGTGTAGTTTAATACTTTGATTGTATTGCCCTTTTTGTGAGTAATGACAAGTTGTTGGTGGTAACATTTTACTTCATATGGTAGTATTACTGTTTTGTTTTTCAAAACAATGTGATTATTAAGATAAAACATATTTGTGTATTGTGAGTATTTTGGATTTCTCTTATCTTTTGTGTGAAATATTATCACCATGGTTCTCATAAAAAGCTTTACACTTGTTTATTCTGAATCTCTGTTAGAATGTATTTGATCTTTAACCCTTTAATGCTGTTGATATAGGTGAAAGGCCATATCATCATATTTGTTGATTTGCACTCAAAATGTTATTGAATCAATATTTTATGAATTTCTATCTATATATTTGGTATTATGCATAAGTTAATTTCTTAATTTATGAATAAATATTAAAAAAACCTAAATATCAGTTTTTGTGTTGTTGTATGTTGAATGCAGCACTGATTCAAATTAGATGATCATGATGTCCAGTTATGAAGTCTGTAGTTTCCTATGAATTAGAAACTCAAACTACCAATATTTTCAAGCTGTAATATAAAATATGAACATTCTTTGTTTTCTAGTTTCTGAGATGTGGTTAATTTACTGAATCAAATACAGTGGTCCTTCTCATCTTTTTCCATTTTTGAAAACACTTCCTTATATAAACTATTTTTGTCTTTAACATGTGAATAACCAATCCAAAGTTAAGAATGTCCTTCTGGTGGCTTTTTCAGTCATTTTGAAGTATTAGTGTACCAGTTTTTTTTAAGTAAGATTTAAAACTGATAAGTTTTTAAGGAGATTGAAATTTCATATTTTTTAGACCCAAATACATCTTAGTTACTAAGCTGGATAAAATGTAATGGAGTTCTGCGCTATTGATATAGTAATTTATATTTTTTTTACCTGTTTCAAATGTATATATATATATATATATAAAACCTAAAAAAATATTATTTCATATCCTTCATGTGAAATTTTATAAGGTTTAGCAATCTACATTAAATAGCAAACAAGTACAGAGTTCATACAATCTACATCAAACAGCAAAGAAGTACAGAGTTCACACAATCCACATCAAATAATGAACAAGTACAGTGCTTACACAACCTACATCAAATAACAAACAAGTACAGAGCTTACACAATCTGCATCAAATAACAAACAAGTACAGAGCTTACACAATCTGCATCAAATAACAAACAAGTACAGAGTTCACCCAATCTACATCAAATAGTAAACAAGTACAGAATTCGCCCAATCTACATCAAATAGTAAACAAGTACAGAGTTCACCCAATCTACATCAAATAGTAAACAAGTATAGAGTTCATAACTGGAAAAGATAATTGTCAATATTCTTTATTTTTTGTTCTAAGAGAAATAAGTTCACAAACTTAAACAATAATAATGTATATACATATTATATATGTATATGTATTATAACATAAATGTTACTGTATTTTACAAAATACTAGTCCACTAAAACACAATCATGATATGTTGCTCTGTAAAGGCCAGTTTTGCATTATTGAATATAATAACATGAGTGCCCATGTGTTGTGTTATTTTAGCTTGTGTAATATTAGTCAGGCATGTCTGGAAGGTCAGTGTTATAAAAATAATATATAGATGTATAATGTTACGAAATTTAAGCTATTTAGACTCAACATTGCTATTTTGTTATAATTTGTAGCTTGTGTAATTTGTTTTCATTTTGTAATTTTTCATAGTGGTTATGAGGTCAGTCAAATCAACCAAACCTGTACAAAGATATGTTAGTGAGAATAACAGATAAAATTTAAAGTTTTTTTTAAAGAAACATTTTATAATTGTGTGGACATTATAAATATTTCATATGTGAAATATAAAAATTTTCTGATTTATAAAAATATTTTAGCCAAAAAATCAAAATTACTTTGCATGTTGGATAGTCAACATGTGAAAAGAATAAAGCATGAAAACAAACATTGTTTAAAAAAATCTAATATTTTAATTACAAAATCCATATTATGTTTACTTATAACATGCAATATCTTGTGAAGATATGCTTACTGATTTAAACGTTATAGCATGATTCCTATAACAAGCACAATATGGTTACAAAATCAGTCTCAGAGTCTGAGCCCATGCTGAAAGAGTTGAGAAACTTCATTATAATAAAGTAATTCTTTAAAATCTTTCATATGTTAGAATTTCACTGTCTAAAGGATTGAAAAGTAAAATCTTAAAGAGATGGTTATAAGACTGAGAAAAAACATTCATTGTGCATTGTTGGAAATGTCTTGAAATGCACACTTGATGTTTCAACCAACCACTAAGGGTTACCAGGTTATTATGTTAGTTATGATTAAGTGTAGAAAAAATGTTTTTAAATTATTCAATCACTGCAGGAGGAATATGTCTGTGGTTTTAATAATATTTGGTGGAGTAAAAATGTTATCAGTATTTGAATAAGTAAATATAAGATTCTATAACCCTCTATTACTTTTAAAGGCACTGACTGTCATAAGGTTTAAAGAAAGTGTATATTTGTTAAATTTGTCTATTGAAAGAACTCAAATGGTTTTAAAATGTTTAATATACCTGCAATAATCTTATAATAACAAATGCAATGATTCTCTTAAATCGTCCTATCAGATTCTACCTTTCAAATCACATCTTCTTTTAGGTATTTGGGATTCTGTTCACATTAGGATCATCTTGGGTGTTTGAGAATTACTATGATGTAATTGCAAATGGAGTTCTTTCTGGAATGTTGTTTGTAGGAACCGTAATGACAGGTGAGATAAAATTCTGGCATAATGTTAAAACATTTAGAACACTAAAGGGAATAACACAAAAAAACAACTATATGCCCATTTAGATGGTAAATATGATAATTTTAAATGAAGACTTTTACAGTGCATATTTTAGAGAAAAGTTTGTTGATAAGAATAATTATTTTCAAGTAAGTAGTGTGAACCACTAATGAAAGTTTGTCTGTAACTCATTGAAAGAAATTAGATTACTTTTATCTCATTACTGACTTCAGTATACAATTAGAAGGATTGGGATGAGAGGAAAAAGAACAATAATATAAACAGTTGTAGTTTTTAATTTTATATGAAGCAGTTTTTTTTTGTTTAGAATTAAGCACAAAGTTACACAATGGGCTGTCTGTGCTCTGTCCACTACAGGTATCGAAACCCAGTGTTTTGCAGTGTGAGTCTGCAGATATATTGCTGTGCCACTGGGGAGTCGTAAAGCAGTCAAGTAATTAACTATTTTTGTCAAAAAGCAGTGGTATTGCATTTATATATATATATATATATATTTTTAATTATATTCAGTCTGTTATAGTTTTTCCAAGGGAAAGAGTATATATTAGTATATCATCCACACTTTGTCTAAAATATATCCAGTTTCAACAATGCATTTTGCTCAATACCAGAGTTCATCAGAAAGCTGGAATACAAAAGTTATATGAAGTCATAAGGCAGTGGTATTAGTTTTATTGTATTTTATTCTGTATATTATGTTTTTTCCAAGAAAAATTAAGAGTAATTTAACCAAACTATGTCTGCTATAGCTACTACAGATGCAGCATTTTGCTCAATACATTAGCTCTTTATGATTCTCTTAAATAGTCCTATTAGATAATACCTTTCAAATCACATCTTCTTTCAGGTATTTGGGATTATGTTCACATTAGGATCACCAACTGTGATTCAGTAAATATAACTGAATATAAAATTATTTCAACATGTAATGAGGGGACATGAAATGTAGCTGAAGGACAAAGTTTACTGGGTGGAATCACATATCTGCCAATTGGAGCAGTAAATATCTCAGGGTTGGGAGTTATCCATTTGTAAGCAGTGTACATTCTTAGATATTCTGGGAAAACTGCAAAAAATTAAGAGAAACATTTTTTGTATTACTATATGTCCAAATCCATTTTTTTTAGTGTTATAATACGCCTCTAGGTGACAAACAACATTCCTGTTAAGTCTCTTATTGACCTTGTCTTTTACTCACATTATTGCTGCCTATGTGGTTGTATGAAATATGGAAATGACAGAACTCATTGATAAATCTGTTAAAAATAAATAGCATGGCAGTGGTATGAAGAAACACTGCAAATATTCATATGTAGTGTAATCCTATATATAATGCACAGTATATGTTTTACCATTGTATACTCAGTTTGCCCATAAATTGTACTTAGAACAATTATATCAACTGATTTGCCTTTCTGTAATGAGTGGTATATTGTTCTGTCAATTAGTAACTGTGTGAGTGAGTTAATACAATTGGCAACTAATAAATCATATTACTTAGTAAACAGACAAAAGGTGAACTTATGATTACCTATAATTTTTGTATACACGATTTTTAATAATACCCTACACATAAAGCATAGGAGAGTGATAAGTACTAATGTTGCTATGAGTATATTGTAACACAATAATAAAATCAACGTATAACACAGTGCAAATAGCTTCAGATATTAAAAACGTTTTTTCCAATTATATTTTGACTGGTCATTATTAGCAAATACCAGCACATCAATTTTGCAGTTCTTATGGTTCACAAAATGAACCCATCACACTTTTTCAACTTTAAGGGAAAAAGATAAACATAAGAAATTCAGACTTTTATTTATTTCTCTTTGTTGTAGTTTCTTAGGGTGTTTTTTTTAACTGTTCATGATTCAGCTAAAACTTTTCTGTAAAATACTAGAAGTTTGTTTGCTTACATAATATAAACTTCATATTTGAAACAAAGAAGAAAAAAAAAAGGCTTTTCTTTGAAGGATTTCTGACCCCAGGGATAGGCACATCAGATTAATGACAGGTCTGAAGATACTAATTTGTATGTTTATTAATTAACACTACTTGCCATTTGCTGTGATTCCTCATTTTATTGACCTCTGCAAGGGGGTTTCAGAGGATAAATATGCATTTGGTAAACTGTACATCAAGACTGTAGCAAGATTCTTTTCATTCAAATATCAGAACCTGTTGCTTTGGCTACATCACTGCTATGACAGGAAGTTCTAATAAGAAAGCATTTTAATCAAGAAAAATGGAGAGACTACTTTCAACAGGCAGAATATTTGTGGTTAGATGCTGCTGTATTGTGTGTGGTAACACAAGGCCATTAACAGGTCTCCTTTCACCTGAGCATCAGGAAGCAACATTATGGTTATAAAGTCAAACAATATTTTCCACAATTTTAACTTTTTTTTAACTAATAGGTCTAAGATCAGATTGTACTGGTGATCTTGGAATATAAAGAAGTCAGAACCTACTTTAAAAGTTATCTGTTTGAAATGCGTGAAGAGCATTTAAGCTGCACTTCTATGGACAGACCATCTAGCACTGGCCAACTATACTTTAGGAATGGTGGACTTCAAATTCTGAAAAAGGAGAAAATCACAGTTATTTTTAATACATGTGTAATTGCTCAAAGAGCCATAACTCATAAAAGTCTGTTTTCAATGCTTTTTATTCACAGTGGGCTGCATTAAATTTTTAAGTTGTTGCTGTTCATAGCATCACCATTACTCATGGCAAGAGCTTATCAGTTCTGTTTCTTTCCCATCTTCTTGGCCATCAAGTCTCAGGCAGAATGATCACCTCTTTCCTTTTGGGCCAATCATTTCTATAACCGTAACTGCTCCTTTACACTGGTGGAACTCAAGCTTGTTCTTCATTGGTTTGATATTATATCACTTTGACCTGATGATGTTTGCTATGAGATCCTACTCCATCTTCTTTGTGCCTCTCTTACTATTATTCCAGTTGTTTAAAACTGGATCTGGAAAGAGAATGTTTTAACTGATGCTTGGCACCAGGCTATTCTCTTCCCTCCCTCTAAGCCTGGGAAGGATCCCAAGATACCTTCTAACTATCGTCCAATTGCTTTAACTAGCTGTCTCTGTAAGGTTGGAGAGGGGTTGGTTAATGCTCACCTTTTTGATTTCTTGAATCAAACAACCTCTTGCCAACCCAGTGTGGGTTCTATCAACAGAGTTCTACCATAGACCACGAGATTCCTTTTACAGTTTTTATGTTTCTTGTTAAGTTGTATGCCATCTCTTGCACTGGATCACATAGAAGTTATGTAGTGCCCTGATTGTACTATTTACTCTGACTTTCTTTTGACCCTGTATCACTTGGCAGTAGTTCTTTCCCTTTTCTCATTGGCATTCAGCAACAGGTGGCCTATTTTTCTTTATTTTCTATTTGTATCTAGTTTTTCTGGACACCTGTCAACATCAGTATTCTTGGGAATAAGCTCGCTGACAACGTGGCTAAATTCGCCTGCTCTGGTGCCATCAAAGCCGTGCATATTCTGTACGTGGACTATAGTCTTGCATTGAAGACTTGACTTTGCATCAGTTGGCAGTCTACTTGGTGTGAACAACATCATAAGGTATTTTCACATCAAACCTTCTCTTGTTCTTTGGATGGCCTGGTTTTGTAAGGAGGAAGTTGTCCTAACTAGGCTACATATTTGACACAGTTTTTAACTCATTGTTTTCTTTTATTTGTGACTGATCCATCAATGTGTGACAAGTCACAATAGTCCACTTATTACTTTCATGCCATCATTATGGCCTTGAGAAACAGCATCATTTTAGAAATGTCTTTTCTATGGGTTTACCACTGATGGACAGTGTCATTGGTGATAGTGACATTGTCCAACTTCTTTGTGTTTTAACTTTTTACAAGCTATTGCCCTTTTTAATAAATTTTAAATATTTTATCCAAATTTTGAACATTTTCATTTTAACTTTATTTATTTTTCCATTTTAAAATAATTTTACTTTTCCATTTTTTACCCTGTTTTGGTTAATTTTAATTATCATTCTGTTTTAGAAATTGTTAGTGTTTAAGAAAATAATTAACATTATTGCACGATCTCTTAAGGAGGTTTTATTTGCACCTTTTGTGATACCAATTGGCAAATTCATTCATTTTGCCATTTTGGTAATACAGTGAACTGAGCCTTGATATCAATCATATGCCCTGTTGTGTTACAAGATATTTAATTATTTACTAATACAATTGCAAGATGGTTACTTTGCTTACATTTTTGTTTTATAACACTTTATAAGACAGAAATATAAAAGGAGTAAATGCTGTATTTGAAAAAATTGTTTTAACTATTGGTTTAAATTTTTATATAAATAATAAGAAATGTGCAAGTTTATCTCAGTACTTTTGAATGTACTTATATATTTTATCCTTCGTTAAATGTAAAAGTATCTGATGTCTGAAAATATTTTTGTTCAATTTAATATTCTGGTTTTTCTTCTTTTGCAGCTTTAATTAAGTCTGATCTACGACGTCAAAATGCTTCAGAGATGGCTTCAAGAGAAAACTCATCTGGACAGCTTATGAATAACAAGTTCTGATGATTGAGAATATCTAGATACATATGAACATAAAGCCACTAATAGCCTTGATTTATTGCTTATTACTATGCAAATAAGATTCAGATTAATAGAAAAAATGTTAATGTCTGTCAAGGCAGCATTAATTTCACAAAATGCCTTGCATTTTATTAAAACATTTTAAGCTGATTTTCAAATCTAATATTTTCTTTTTTTTTAATAAAAAGTGTTGTTGTTTTAATATGATGAGGAGAATTTTCTAAGTTTTAAGTGGGATGTGATTTTGATAAGACTCTTGGACAAAACTGGAATAAGTTAAAGTAATCCTATAAATTTTTATTTTAAACTTTAATATTATTTTCCTGAAAAGCTTTTGAAGATTTAATTATCTAATATATATATATATATATATATATGTGTGTATGTGTGTGTGTATATAATTTGTGTATATTGTATACATTACTGGAAAAATAATTTATAAAGTGAATTGAATAAGAAAAAACAATTTATATTTCAGTGTTACCAGGTTTCTACAGTCATAGCCCAAAAATACCAAAAACTAACTCAGTTAACTGAAACCGAACTTGATTTAAACAAACAAATTAATGAAGGCATTCTTAGGAAAAGACATACAGAGTATTGTTGAAGGATACACTATACAGAAGCCTTAGCTCAATTTATCCATACATTATAATCAGCATGAACCCATGATAATATGAATTGACTTCTATAATCATGCGCAGCGGAATTTTTGGTCACACATAATATAAATTTGTTATGCTTGTATGTGACAACATTGTCTTGTTTCTTGAGTTCTACCTTAATGTAGGCAGACAGCAATAGTTGCAGTCATGTAAGTTGTTCAACTTAAATAATTTTATGAATGTGGTGTTAACCTTTAATGAATAAACAATAACTGTGGATAAAAAAAAGGCTACTTACACCTTCTGGGCATTTTCAAGTTACCCACTTCCTCTGAAAAACTGCCGACCTGTACACATATGTGTGCCCTTTTAAAGTTGTCTGATAGAACTAGTAGTTGTGACAGAAATATTTATGATCTACTTTAAACATGAAATTAATTCTGAATATTTCTGTCAGCTGTTAATAATTTAACACTACAAGGCTATTAGAAGGTTAATTGGCCTGTTCTTACATCATGTACAATACTTGGTAAGCAAAGTAATAACTGTCACTAGAAGGTATTGATCATGAACTTTTAAAAGATAACATGACAACTTTCATGCCACCTATTGGTTGCTCTTGTATGAGAAGATGACTTGAGTTAACCCATAACAGTCATTTGATGACTGTATGATCAGGTGACTGTTCTGACTATTTGTGTGAAACATCTGTGCTGATTACTTAGTACCAAGAAATATTGTGATAATCCACCCAAGGTTGGATGGAGTACTACTTTACATGTAGATTCTTTCATTTAAAAACTCTTCCTTTAAATATAGGAAAGTCAAACTATTCCAGCATGAATTGTTAGTTTACTCTTTCACTGTAAAAATTCCATTAATTTTGAGTTTTTTTAAGAAATTAAAAAATTACTTCTGCATCCAATCTACTCTTGAACCTTCTGGACATTTCACAATGGCATGTGATTTACTTTTCCTCAGTCAAACAACAACAAATTAACCTGATTAAGGAAGATAAGTTGAGCCTTATAAATTCATAAGATGTAGTCTAGCCAGGTATCATAAAATTCCTACTTAAACTAAAGATTAGAAATCCGATTCAAGAATTGGTGTACCATCCTGTGGCACAGTTTTTAGATGATCTATATCTTTTAATTCTGCAGTTTCACTGTTTTTCCATTAAACCTCCCTGTGTGTTTGTCACTGTGTTGTTTCCTGGCTATGTCAGTTATGCTACACTTAAAATGTTTTGTTACATTATGCCTTATTGCTGCATAGTTGGTCTCTGCTTTCATATTGAAAGGATCTGAATGTTACACGTGTTATCACCACTGCTGTAGTAATTCTTTATAACAACAGTTCTAAGGATCCTGGTTTGCAAATTTCACAGTCTATGCCACAGATGACATTTGTTACTGGCACAGGACTATTCTTTCCCAACATTTCATTACCTTGTCTACCAAATATAAAGATCTTTGGTTTTTAGTTTTCTCAACATATGGTCATCAGAACAGTACAACTAACTTTATAGTAATTGTGCACTTTAAAAATGTTCTTAATACAAATATATTATTGAGAAATAATTTTTATTTCTGTTACAAACAGTAATAAAATTCCATCTCATGTATTATACTCATCAAAGTGACTACAGAGGAAGTAACTAAATCAAACAGGTCTAGTCTTAACAATATTGTAAATCATGGTAAATGTAATTACTACACTTATTTTCTTTTGATGGTGGTGTTGCAGATTTTAAACTAAGTGATACTAACTAAGTCATAGACACTTTGTAGTTAGTTATTAAAGCTTTAGAGTAATCAAGGAGGAGGAATACAAAACTTATTTTATCATTACAGAAATTGCAAATTAATGATGACACACATGGTTGAATACATAAAATTATGTATTAAGTTGAATAAGTAGTTAATTCAGCAAATTTTGGTTGAACAAGTACAGTTTAAGTTTATACATAAATAGTGATCACAGGTTTAGTTGATAAAGTTATAACAGAATTCGTGTAAGTTGGATTTATGCACAAGTCAGTGTTAGAAAGACTGAATAGTACACGAGTTAGATTTACAGATTGGTGGTAGTATGCTGACATTGAGATAGTAGATTTGTGTTGCATAAATTTATAGTTAATAGGACAGAGCTAGGATGACTGATCACTGAAATAACTGTATTTTTTTCCTTCAATTTAAGTACTAGCTTTTTAAGAAGATTTTATTCATTGATTATACTGTAAACATGATAGCAGCCCTTTTCTCCAGTTTACATTTATTTAATATGAATAAATGCAGGTAAGAAAAATTTGTATATTTCTTTCACTGTAATTTTATATCATTGCAAACCTATGACAAAAAGTTCAGTATTTCTCACTCTTTATGCAAAATGTTTTTTTTATTCTGTGTACCAATTGTTTAGGGTTATAAGAGATAATAAACGATTTGTCAGGAGATCTGAAATAAAAATAAATTAAAATTATAATAAATATAAGCTAGCCACAGGCTGATAAACAACTTTATGAAGATTAATTACAATCGATAATTTGGTTGTTTCTTCCACACTAGATATATTAATGAAATCAATTAAGCAAGATACACATATTTTGTTTGCTCTCTTGTTAAAAACACCTATTGAGTAGATTGAACTGAGACTATGTTTTGTGTTTTCTAGTAGTTTTCAATAATATACGTATGTACATGTGTGTGTGTTAATTTGCATAAAATTATGAGAGATTCATAAAATTAGCTTAAATGTAAGGAACTGTTTGAATAAGTCATAAAATTTACTGGAGAAGAGTGGTTATCAAAGAACAGTGATGCTAGTAAAAGAAAAGGATGAACTTCATCCATTGAGAACCTTGAGATATTATACAAATGAAAAGGAAAACATAATATAGTTAAAAGGGAAAGAACTGTTCAGTTGACAATTTTAAGATACTGTATTGGTTAAAACAAAAGGGGGGAACCTTTAACTGAGAGTAAAGTTTTGTGATAAACGGAAAAACAGTTGTGAAATATAATGTAAATAAATCATGCATGCTTCAAGCATTTGTAGATTGCAAGCAATGATGAAAATAGTGTACTTCATGTTACCATGCTTTTAAAAAAAACATAATTCCTTCTTTTGAAGAAAAGAAACATTCATTTAGAATTGTAACGTTATTTTCATGTTGTCCAAGCATTGTTTTAAAAAAAGGTTGCCAATATACTTGTTTATATATATATTAGTTTTTATTTATCTGAATAGAATAATTTTTATATTTATTGTGTGCTATATTTTTAATTCATGTATGGAATACATGATACGGTAACTGTCCTAATGTGATGATGTTTGTTTGTTCAAAAACAACTTGGTCAAAATTAAAGTTATATATTTTTATTTGACATTTTTAACTGTCTTGTAAAGGATACATTATATAACCTAAATATCAATACCACAGGAATACAGTGTGGAACTGTAACAAGGATGTACTTTCAAAATTATAGAATAAGTAAAATCTAATTTAGTACTAAAGAATTTGAGAAAATTCATGTGTCTGAATAAAATTATTAGATTTTGATATAACTCAAAATATATTGAATACCAATTTCTTATTCCCTAGGTACTAATAAATTCATATCCCACATATTTGTAAATTGTTTCTTATCTGTACAATAGAAAAATGTTTGAGCACATGTATTTATTATAATTTCCTTAATATGGATATTGTGAAGGGTTAAAGATAACAGTTCTGTTCAGCAATGAAAGCCACTTTACAATTTATAACATATATATTATTTTGTATCAATAAAGGTTTCATTCATTGTGTGAAATGGTTTTGTTTTCATAGTAATGTAAAACTTTCTGCTTATGCAGAGCACATTTTATTAGAAATAAAATAAAAAACTGGTAAATTATCGTTCTAGTTGGTGTTGTTGAGAAGGTGAAACATACTGTTAACCAAGGAGTATCTTCTCTATTGGCACATCACTTTGTACAGATAAATCAGAACAAGAAAATACCATTGATTTTGAGAATGTGAAAAAGTATGTTTTACTAACATCTTTTTTCTCTTTGACGTGCTGCAAATTTTTTTAAAATTAATGATAATATTATTGAAAAGTGATATTGTCTTTTCAACAGAACCTTCACTTCTATTTTCATAAACCATTTAAGTAAAAATATACACATTAAAAATTGCCATAATTTAAATGACTAAGAAGTTTTTACACTTTAGATAGAATGATGAAATAAGTCAATTATGTGCTAAAAAGAATTTTATGTAAAGCATAATAAATCTAGTATGATTGAAATCAAGGTTTGTGTTGGGTAAAAAACTGTATGAGATAAAAGTATCAATATTTACTCAAACATTTACACATAAAGGAGTTGACCATATAAAGATATGGCTTCTACAGAATAAACCTGGCTTCTGCTTTTAACATATCTTTACACATTTATACATCTTTTATATAACTTAGCTCTTTTGATAAATTATGTTACATTTTATTTAATTTTTTTTTTTTTTGTTCTTTCTGCAAACAATACATCTTTGTATAATTGGACCTTTATTCTAAGTTTGCCTTTATTTACACATAACATGTTTTGATCAGTAATATACAGAAACTACACTTGCTCAGAACAAGATGTCAGATGTCCAACAACAGGCTCTACAAGGTATTTGTGCACTTATGGCCAACTGTAATTGTTTTACACATGATTACCCTGTTTTCTTGGCTTTAATGAGTTTGGCAAGGATCTTGTAAAGCTCCTTTAATTATTGAAGTTTGATCCAATCCTTCGTTGTCTTCCTCTCTCTTACCTTCACAGGATTTCTTAAATGTTTTCCCAGTGATCGAAAAGAAAATGTTCATTTTTCATGATAACACTGTGTATTCAAGCTCACAAAAAATGCAAGTAAAACACTTAGCCAGTCCAGTTAAAAATCAAGCAATCAGAATGGTCAAGAGTTTGATTTTATGTGTGGAAAATAGGGATTAAAAATGTTTGATTAACTTGGCTTCTAATTATCTAGGAATTTAGCTTGAAGTGTACATTTCCAAGGTTATTTGTCTTCAAATTTGATTTTAGATGCAGAGTGTCAAAAATATTACTCTGATAAATTGTCATTTCCTGCAAGGATACAGATTAAATAGACAGATAAGACCTTTGGAAACTGACAGTTGATGATAACTAGAATTCTAACCTAACAAGTAAGCATAAATGGCCTAAAATGCTATGTAATGGCCACCTTTAATATGCCCACCACAAGTATCTAAACCCAGTTTTTAGTATCATAAGCTCAGATTGTATTAAAATAATCTCACAATTCTGGAAAAGGATACTAGCATATACACGTTACATGGGACAGCATATGTCTCTATGAATTGGATTGATATATGCATTAGACAAAGACCATAATAAGACTGGAGGATAAGTACTATATATTTGTAAGAAAGGGTCAATTCTCTTATAGTGCACTTGTCATTTGGTTTTTTCAAAAGTTAAAATGGAGAGATCATTCTCCAGGTACTACTAAACTTTTAGACAACTGATTGTTTTTAGAGAACACCAAAACAAAACTATGGGTTTCTGGAAAGTTCAGTATCAAAACAAAGGAATAGCTTATAATAATTTATAACCAGAGGAAAAAAACATCGAATATAATAAGAGTGACAAATGGGCCAGCATTTGCAGATGTTAAACTAAATATATTCAGTTTTTCTAAGCTGATAGAGAAAGAGGACATTATTTTCTTGTATACGATCACTATCAGCTAGCACTGAATTTCTATGAATGTGTCCATTACTGTAAACAAAATTAACGTTATTTTCACTTGGCCTGGCATGGGCAGGTGAGGGCGCCCAACTCGTAATCCGAGAGTCGTGAGTTCGAATCCTCGTCACACTAAAAATGCTCGCTCTTTCAGCCGTGGGGGCATTATAATATTACGGTCAATCCCACTATTCATTGGTAAAAGAGTTGGCAGTGGGTAGTGATGACTAGCTGTCTTCTCTCTTGTTTTACACTGCTAAATTAGGGACGGCTAGCGCAGATAGCCCTCGTGTAATTTTGCTCGAAATTCAAAACAAACCAAACTTGACACAAAAAAACAATCAGTGAACAAGTTATTACGTACCCATGCTCTTTAACACAAATAGTTAAACAGCAAATTATGTGGTTGCAACTCAATATATAAAGCATGAAGACATGGTCAAGAGTTTCTGTTGGCTAGCCTCACACCATATAAATGTTCACTTTTTATGGAAAATATTTTAATATCTTCGTAGAAACAGTAATGTCTGAAGTAATTCACTGAAGTTAAATGGTTTGTAATGTTCAAAACATTTCAAGTTCCTGGTTAAATTCTGTAGTTTTCTTATTAACAGACGTTTATTACATTTATACCTTACTAGGCCTATAGTGTACTGACTGTAACTGTCCAATAGTAATCTTTCCTTGGCACGTGATTTGTACACGAGTAAATAAATATTGCATCTTCTCCAGTGGTGAGATTAAAAAATTTTATCAACCAGTTCTATCTCACTTTACACACCCCAATTTTTTTAAATGAAAAATAATAACCAAAATATCTCCCTAAAATAATTTATTCAGCATGCTTTAAATATTTCCAAGTCGTAATTTGATTGTCATCAAAATTTTTATTCCTTCCATGTGTGACCCTATTGTCATGAGCTGTGTGGTTTTTTCCTTAGCTACGTTTGAACTGAAGTGGGATCCCATGAATCCAATGAGAGGCCAATCAAGTTAACTGCTATTAGGTTTTTCCACATTTTCAACTGTAAGGTGACTTCTTTTATCTGAATATATGATATTTATTCTTGAAACCCTCTTTCTGCCTCTGCGGAACTAAGAGAAACAGTACTGATTATATTTTTTGCCTTTCTTACAGTTCCTTAGTATCTCATGATTATGACGATTTCGTAGGACACTTTGCACATAGTCACGGAAATCATTAATGCTGATTTTGTTATGAAAGAGCTTACTGAATTCTTACAATTTTTCTTCTTGTTTGTTTGTTTTTGGAATTTCGCACAAAGCTACTCGAGGGCTATCTGTGCTAGCCGTCCCTAATTTTGCAGTGTAAGACTAGAGGGAAGGCAGCTAGTCATCACCACCCACCGCCAACTCTTGGGCTACTCTTTTACAAACGAATAGTGGGATTGACCGTCACATTATACACCCCCACGGCTGGGAGGGCGAGCATGTTTAGCGCGACGCGGACGCGAACCCGCGACCCTCGGATTACGAGTGCACGCCTTAACGCGCTCGGCCATGCCAGGCCCAATTTTTCTTCAGTGGTTTCTAAGGAATAACAACTTTATCAGTATTCTAAGAATCTGGCTCAGGTACGTTTACCAGTTCATGAATTTTATTGTTATTTTCTTGTGTCTTATTTTATTTATTTTAAGTGATTACAATCCCTCAATCTGGCATTCATATTTTTTATTACGCCTTCCAGTAATTTTTAACGAAGAAGGTCAACATATCTTTGGTTTTCAACAGACTCAATATTCCTAAAGGCATCAGAAGCAATGGTTTTATCAATTTTCTTTTCAAAGGTTCCACTACTTTCTTTGAGCATTTCAAATGTCTTAATGTCCCTTATTATTAGTTTTTCAGCTCTTGCTGCATTTAAATGTCTGACTTAAAAGGTATTAGAAAGTAAAGAAATTATTTGTAGTATATCTATCATTTCTGCTAAATCCCCCAGGAAGAATTTGTTGCAAAAACAGCTTGCCATTCCTAATTATTTTTCCTCAGTAGAAAAATGTTTGTATAATGCCTGACTTCAGCCAAGCATAACACTTGCACAATCTGAACAGAATACGACCAAATTATTTTCCAAATTTCCACCATCAAATCTGGCATCGTGCAAACCTTTTAATAGATATGTACACACAGTTTCAGCATACTGTCCTTTCAACTCAACCAAATCAAGAAAAATTATTGGCAACAGATCACAGTCTTCAACCTTCACAAAAATTATGATCACTGGTTCACTAGATATGGTTGAAGCTTCACCAATGATGACACAGAGTTTTAAATTTTATTCAACCGCTTTAGTAAATATTTCATTTTAAATTTCCTTTGCAATGTGATCAACTATTTTAACAGCAGTTTTCCGAGAATAAAATCCCACACCCATGTCCAACCCATTTTTATTTTTAGCTCAATCTCATCTTCAACATAAGAAAATGGCCTGATTCATTTTACTACACTGATGATTGTATTAAAAATTTCAGATGTAGAGATGATATATTTTTATTTCATTTTATTTCGGCATTTGGTAATTGCATAATCTGCACGATCTTTCAGTTGCATTGCATATATATTGTGTGCTTCATTTTTCTTTTTGTTTTTCCTGAGAGATGCTTGTTGGACGGTTTTATTCCTTCCTGGTGCTTTAACACTGCAGCTTCTCCATTCCATTCACACGTGAATTCCCTTCATGTTTGTGGAATCAAATTTAGTGCAGTGATCACAACCAAGTTTCTTACTGTGAACAACCAAACAATCATATTTTGTCTTGAACTCCTCAACCAGCTTCAAACTCCAGCAATCTGGAAAAGCAGTTGCTAGATCTTCACGATCTCTAGTTTACGCAGCATTAGAAACGGAAGTTGCTAGTGTTAGATGTTCAATTGAATCTTGCTTTGAAGTTTCAGTTCTTGGGGTTTTTCTTACAAACTTCAGTTTTTCATGTTGCCGCTTCATTTTAGGGTCTGAAGTCAGATGTGCCAAAATTCCTTTATCCAAAAACAAATGTATTAATGTAACTTCTTATTAAACTTTCACCACAAGGGCTAAAAATATAAAATTATTTTTATAATCATCTTTTAATATTTCTTGGCAGCATATAACCAAAGAACATTACTTTAACGTTTAACTATATTTTGCAAATGTTGTTTTTAGGTGACTCTGTTCCGCTTACATAAGGAATTTTATAGAATAAGTACATGTCAACAAGCAAAAATATAGTGAAATATAGTTTTACCAAGCTACACAATTATAACACAAATATAGTACTATGGTGTTGTTGTTTATGTTTATATATTATTGTAAAAAAAAATTTTCTGTGCGAGCACTAATCTACTAAGCCTAGTATCCAAATTTCGTATCCTGTCAGTACGAAAGTACAAGCAAAGAGAAATTCAGTATCCCGAGCAAAAACATGAGACATATTTTATTCCCTTAGACCAGGGGCGTAGATTTTTTACACCCGACGGGGAGGAATGATTTTTGTAACCACCTACATGGACTGTTCAATTTGCAAATTGGTAATCTTTGATTACGTAAACCTGAAAGCTGTAAACATGCAGTCACAGAGAATTCATTTTGCCACAATACTTCAAGGTTTTCATGTAGGCTTGTATAAGTGAGGTATTGTGAACAGTTTTCAAAATTGTTAATAGAATAAAGACAAATGTGTCACGAATTAACTGCCACATGAATTTGTTATGCACATTGCACAGTATAAAAGATGGCCATTATGTTTGACAAGGTCACTAATAACTTTCATTGCATGAATTACATTTTCAAATATTAATAAAATTAGTAATTACCCTTGATAAGTTTATATCTACTGAAAAACTGTTCATGTTGTTTGATACAAATAATTAAAATATCTTTGCGAACTCTTGAAAATTACACATTAATACAATGTAGCACATAATTATTCATACTTTTCATTGAAGTAAGTTTCATTTAGTCTTCTAGTCTACGTGTTACCAAACGTAGACCTCCTTGGTGATGATCTATTTATGAATTCTTTCATAAGCTCTTCTATATTTATTTTGTCGACGTCATCTTTGTGAGTGTGACAAACTGCCACATGGTTGAGGCGGCAGTGAGACACAGTTGACCTTAACCACGTCTTCAACCGTCTTAATGAGAAAAGCTGCGTTCACGTTCGCAGCTAGATAGTGGACATACAAGAAAAATTTTCATAAGATTTGTTTGTTTGTTTTGGAATTTCGCACAAAGCTACTCGAGGGCTATCTGTGCTAGCCGTCCCTAATTTTGCAGTGTAAGACTAGAGGGAAGGCAGCTAGTCATCACCACCCACCGCCAACTATTGGGCTACTCTTTTACCAACGAATAGTGGGATTGACCGTTACATTATACACCCCCACGGCTGGGAGGGTGAGCATGTTTAGCGCGACTCGGGCGCGAACCCGCGAACCTCGGATTACGAGTGCACGCCTTAACGCGCTCGGCCATAATTTTCATAAGAAAGCAAAGATTTTACTTTGCTGCACTTCGTGTGCTATGTTCCTCAGCATTTGATAGCTGAACATCCCCATCATTTCATTCTAAGCCTGGGGTGATGTGAATGTGGTTTCTTTGACAAGTAAGCCATCAACTCAGAATCTTCCTCTTCCAGGAGCTTCATTAACTGCAGGAAGTTCCCCTTCGTATTAGTATGTCTACGTAATGCTAAACCTCCACACAGTAATTAACGTAAACTTCTGAATATTTTGGTTAGACTTCTTTTGCATTCTTCCTGCTGCTTCTTTTTTCCATCATGTAGCTCGACAGTCACTGCAGTTACATCAAGCGAATTTTCTGGAGGTACAGCGAATCTGTGCAGACAGGAGGATTGGTGTTCGTTGCATTTCTGTTTTGCCTTTTTCCAGTTGCAAAAACTCTCCGGTGGTTCATGATGTGCAGTTGTTGCACAAGCATTTTCAGACTCGTCCTCTGATGAACATGGTATTTCCTCTGTATGGCAAGCTTCTATTCCTTTGCTTGAGGTTGTTGGATTATCTGCATCTGCATTGTCACTTGTAGTACTTGTAACTGACTTGCAGAACTGTCTAATATCGGAAAGTTTCAGACGCTTGCTTTTCATAATTGGAATCTCTTTCCCAGATGACCAAACAGGCTAAAATACAGTCTTTATTGAAAAACTCGAACGTATAACGAACGAAGATAAAACAAAATGGAAGTAGGACTAAACTGTACAATGTATTTAAGTCGAACGCGCGAACCTCACAGTGGCTACGGAGCCGACTGACCGCCTGGGCATCGCTGGAACAATAATGTGTGCTAGTTACAACACAAGTAATTGCTAGTTTCTCGGAAAATACTTAAACAATCACAAATATATTATATTCCTGTTAAAGCTCATCAAAGGGCAAACACGTTGTGATAACATGTTTTTAAGTACGTCTATTAAATAAAAACACCTAAACAAAAACTAGCAATACAATTCGAGTAGAAGCTACAGGCCGTTGAAATCGCTTCTTTAGTTTTCTAATTATACAAGAAAATACAATATTTTTACTATCTACTTTATTAGATGGCGGTGATAATCTGAAATTTTATGGATTAATGAGGGCCACAAACACAGGTCTAATGAGCCATGTTGTAAAATCGAGGCTCAGACTAAAGGGAGCGGGGGTGATGTAGGGCGCGTCTGGATCGGAGTGGCCCGAACCTGTCATAAGAACACAAAAATCACGAGAACTAACGCACAGTTTGTAGGCTTATGATGCAATAAAACAATTCAACAGACCAAACTGTAGGGGGTGATTGTATGCGCCATACCCCCACCTAAAATGAAGGGGAAATGTATCCAACCCATCCCTCCAGGATCTACGCCCCTGCCTTAGACTGTCAGACACCATCACGTACTACGCTTAACATTTTGGTAATATGCAGATTAAAAGAACTTTTTCGTGTCTGAATGAAGTAAATGTTTAAATGGTACAATTTGGCTTTAAAGAGATGAGGGGCAACAATATTAACCAACCACTGATGGAAAGATCGTTTATGGAAACGTCAATCCAGGCTAAATATCTAATCCATGATCTTTTAATTTTGCTCTGAAATAGTAAAGCCTACAAAATAACATTAAGCCTTACAGTTTAACATTAATAGCGTAGAAGTCTACATAGACTATATCATTTTTCAAACTCACATTCTTTTCTCTGTTTGCACCATGTATGATAGATGACTGATACCAAATGTTCACACAAGGAAGTGTAGGCCTACGTTACTCTTCAGCAATGCTCTTCTACCTTCGTCTAAGATAGTTGATCTGACACTTGCAGCAGCCGTGCAAATCCAGCCTTAAATATTATCGCACTAATTTACAATTGTGTTATTACGCGTGATTTCACGTAGCAAGAATCCTCGTAGTGACAGTCTATTATGTAGCATGAATTCCCACAGTGACAGTCAATACATTGTACATCTAGCATCAGAGGGATAAGAGTCGGTAAGAATCGGTTCGGCGAACTCGTGAAATTAAAACAGGTTCTTATGAGCCGGCTGAATCTCACCAATGTGCTTCTAACTTTCAAGAAATTTCTACAACTTTCGAGAACAAGCGAGACTTGCGCAATATACAGTTAAGAATTACATCACGTGTGAAAAAGAAATTATACAAAAACAAGCGTAGATACTAAAACGTATAACAGCAAACCTGTAACATGCAATACACATTTAACAATATACATCACGTGCATTATACTGCAACAAATGCAGATATTAAAATAAATGTATAACAGTAAATCCGTGACATATTTTTTGCAATAAAGTAATATGTTGGATGAGCCATCAACGAAATGTCAAAGCGAAATACAGTATAGTACATTATTAATGGAGAATAACGTTAGATTTATTTTTTAGTTATTATATTTATAACACTCCCTTTTCTTCTTGGGAAAGCTAAAAATAATGAATGAATTTTTCGTAAATAAACCTGTATATTGTATTTGTTACAAAGTTACTGAGCCCAATTGCTGACGTCTGTACTTTTGAACTATTGACTTGTGTTTGTTTGCTTTGGAAATTTGCACAGAGCTTGTTTGTTTGTTTTTGGAAATTCGCACAGAACTTGTTTGTTTGTTTGTTTTTGAATTTCGCAAATAGCTATTTGAGGGTTATCTATGCTAGCCGTCCCTAATTTAGCAGTGTAAGACTAGAGGGAAGGCAGCTAGTCATCACCACCCACCGCCAACTCTTGGGCTACTCTTTTGCCAACGAATAGTGGGATTAACCGTAAAATTATAACGTCCCCATGGCTAAAAGGGCGAGCATGTTTAAAGCTACGGGGATGAGAACCCGCGACCCTCGGATTTCGAGTTGCACGCCTTAACACGTTTGGCCATGTCGGGCCTACTAACTTGAGGAAAGGTAACCACTCAGCAACACATTACCACTCACCATTCACGATGTGCGACTTATTGTCACTCTTATAACTTTCTACAAATTAAAATGAGGGGAATATTTAATTGTTCAAACCTAACTCATCAACTTCAAAATTCAAAGCTGTACCATAGACACAAACCGCATCCGTAACTTGGCCTACATAAAAATAACATAATATTTAGCGACAACATGGGACCTATTAGTCCATCTAGGTTGTCCAGTCATCTGAACTAAACTAAAAATATTAAATAAATACACCTTTAAAAAGTCGTAAAGTCAGCCCTTATCACTCACATAATTATCAAGCTTTTTCTTAAACTCACTTAAATTTATTGCCTCTACAACATTCAAAAGCCAATCCATTTGTGAGGCCAACCACCCTCTTATAAAATAAAACTGTCTTAGTTAAAGACTACTTTTACCTTGCCAAAATTTATATTTATGTCCGCTACTCCTACTGTTCTTGCCGCTAAGTATGAAAAAGGACGATGCATCAATACTATCAATTCCTTATGATGAGAAACCCACTTGAAGTAAAGGTTTGAAGCTCTGTTTGTTAACCTGAAGATGACCTAAGAAAGTCGAAACGTTGTCTTCTGCTTTATTTTAATATCCAAACCAGCCATCTAAGGAATACACTGTTAATTTCATTTACGATCTTAATTTCCTCGATCATATTCCCTCTAATTCTTGAAGAATTAAAGAAGAACACTTTACTAATTGATATACTATTTAGGCACAGTCAGTGTTCATAATGTATACACTGGAGTGGGCAACAAATGCCTGTTGTAGAAAAAATACAAGCGTGAAGGACGACATTTTCACCCATTCCAGTGTACCCTTTAGAAACACGTGTAGTTCCAAACATTAATTGTTGTTGTTTTGAATTAAACACAAAGCTACACAATGGGCTATCTGTGCTCTGCCCACCACGGGTATCGAAACCCGGATTTTAGCTTGTAAGTCCGCAGACATACCGCTGAGCCACTGGGGGGGCCAAACATTAATCCAGGTACTTTATTTACTTTGTCATTATAGTTCGTGCTGAAATACATTGATCTGCATAATATGAAACACTTGAGCTTAAGTTCAATAAATATTTTGTCACATATTTTTTCGCAAAATGTCATAAATATCAAACATTACGAAAAGTGAATTAATCCTAACGACCAAATCAAAAGGGTGTATAAATCTGTTAGTTTTCTTCAAAAACTTTATGAACGAAAGCGCGATAAAAAAGCTGAACCGAGGACTTTTGGAAAAGTTTCAGGTCTATTCTTGGATACACTGTTTCGTTCAAGAGCTGCTCGGTTATTTATTGTCATTATAAAGCAGAATTTAGCAGAAGTCAACGATATATCCGTCTTTACACAGGTAATGGTCTCGTGTAAAATTGTTAACATCAGCATTTGGATAAAATCACAAAATACGACATTTTTGTCTTATTTCCATGGGCAAGTGTGTGACGCTTCTATAAAGAATGACACTGTATACTTTTTGACTTGTGAATGTATTGCTGTGACGTAAGGGAACATTTAGAGAGATAGGACAGGAAATAGCTATTTTCGGTCTAATTACGAAAAAAAAAATTAGAACATAGATGTATATTTATATCTCAGGGTTTCTTAGTTTATTTATGCCAAATGGTTTAACGAAATATTAAAAATACTAACTGAAAAGCTATTACTTATGATCACTGGAGCGTTTAAACTTTTATTAATGATTAGACTCAGTTTAGTGTATTAAGTTTTATTTTCAGTGTCATAATTTAATTGGTTATTAGAGAAATCTGATAATCTTGATGATAAATATATAAGACTGACAAACTCATGAAAACAGTCCCAGATTCCTAATCTATAACATTCTAGTTTGGGGTAAAGTGATAGTTTATTATAAATTACAAAAAATGAATAATCGAGTAACTGATCAAGGAAAGGTTGATTAAGTGTTTGATCGAGTAAAGCTATTTAGTTTATTGAAATTTGATGAACGTTGTTAGAGTATGAAGCATACAGTAATTTTAGAGTTTCTGTTGAAAAGTTATATTTGAAATTAGGCGTATAGGTGAGTGTAGTTGTATCAAACGTTAAAAATAAATTTTAATTGTTACATGGACTCGATTTCATTATTTTTACGAAATAATTTGTCGAAAGATTTTTTTTTTTTTTTTGGAATTTCGCACAAAGCTACTCGAGGGCTATCTGTGCTAGCCGTCCCTAATTTAGCAGTGTAAGACTAGAGGGAAGGCAGCTAGTCATCACCACCCACCGCCAACTCTTGGGCTACTCTTTTACAAACGAATAGTGGGATTGACCGTCACATTATACACCCCCACGGCTGAGAGGGCGAGCATGTTTAGCGCGACTCGGGCGCGAACCCGCGACCCTCGGATTACGAGTGCACGCCTTAACGCGCTCGGCCATGCCAGGCCAATTGTCGAAAGATAAAACTGTTACAGTACTATAATACCAGTATAAACAGGCATTAATAATAATTATTCTTTAAAATGTGGTTTTCTTAACTACGAGATTAGTGAGAAAAAGTAAAACTTTATTTTACTAATAACCGCTGAAATTTATTTCTAAGGGAAGTTCGCAGAAGCTGTAAAACAGATTCATGTTCACTAATAATCATTAGTTTTTTTTAACAATGAGCCTCTGTTTACCAATCTATAACAAAACTAGCCTTATCCTCTTTTGTTGTTAGTTATTTCTCTGCCTCACCTGTTCCTACAGTTCATATGGTTCTTCACTTTAGGTTTTAGTAGTTAATAGTGTCGTAAGTAAAGTATTTTGTTTTATTCATATGTTAGTTCTAACGCTTTCGAGCCATTATTATCAAATATGAAATTTATTCTTACACGAAATCATTACCCAAGAAAAGTTAATTATCAAACACTCTATTGTAAATCGGATTTGTAAACTCAACCAATAAATAGCACTTTATGATACTCAGCTGCTTAATCTTGTGACATATCTTTCATGGATATATTCCCTATACGTTTACAAAAGAATAAAATAATTCAATGGAATAAACATAAAATTCAGTATAACGGTA